>BLSH010159704.1:761862-800468 GCA_018402905.1 Glandirana rugosa
TGATGGAGGGGTCAGTCTGTGATGGGGGGTCAGTCTGTGATGGAGGGGTCAGTCTGTGATGGGGGGGGTCAGTCTGTGATGGAGGGGTCAGTCTGTGATGAGGCAGTCTGTGATGTAAAAAGGGGTCTGTTATTTCTGCACTAGCAAAACACAGGTCTGTGCAAGGGCCATATAAAACAATTGTTTTCTATGTGTCCTGTTCCCCATGCAACAGCGATCCCGAGTGCTGAGCAGTGCGGTGCAAAAAGCATACTGTTTCTATACACCGCAACTGAGCTGCAGTGCATAAAAATGAATGAAATGTATTTTGACATTTTAATAAAGTTGAAAGAAAAAAAAGCACCAAGTGTGATGTGTGTGGGCCCTAAAGGGGTGTGTGTGTGAATGCTGCAATGTGTACAGGAGGCTGCGATGTGAAGTCATAGCACCAATATGACACTCGGACCTCCGCTGGAAAAAAAAATTCAGACCGGACCCCTATGAATTTTAATTCACTACCCCTGCCCTAGACCCACATCAGAGGTGTCGGTCTGCACCACAAAGTCCTTGGTGAAGTCCAGGGTCACAAGCACCGGTTGTACACAGAGGGCTTGTTTTAACTTCTGAAATGCTTTCTTGGCTTCAGGGTTCCACTTCACCATGACCGACCCTCTACCCCTTGTCAGGTCCGTCAGGGGGACGGCAATGGTAACAAAGTTGGGTATGAAGCACCTATAGTACCCCGTGATCCCCAGGAATGCAAGCACCTTCTTTTTATTTAGAGGTTGGGGCCATTTTTGGATTGCCTCTAGTTTGTTGGTTTACGGCTTAACGAGTCTCCGTCCGATAATGTGGCCAAGGTATTTGGCCTCCTCTAGACCAATGGCACATTTTTTGGGGTTGGCTGTGAGACCCGCTTTCCTAAGTGAATCTATCACTGTTTGCACTTGAGGTAGATGTGATTCCCAATCTGGGCTGTGGATGACCACATCATCCAAGTAGGCGGCTGCAAAGGAGCGGTCCGGTCTTGAGGTTTTATCCATCATTCTTTGGAATGATACAGGGGCACCGTGTAACCCAAATGGCATCCACTTGTATTGAAATGACCCTTTAGGGGTAGAAAAGGCAGTCTTCGCCTTTGCTGTCTCTGTTATGGGTATCTGCCAATAGCCCTTAGTTAAGTCTAGGGTTGTTATGTACCGGGCACCTCCTAATCGGTCTATAAGTTTGTCAAACAGAGGCATCGGTTATGCATCAAACTTGGACATGCTATTTAACTTACTAAAGTCATTACAGAACCGGATAGTGCCATCGGGCTTCGGGACCAGCACTATGGGGCTCGACCAGTCACTGTTGGACTCCTATCATGTCCAATTCTAACATGGTCTTGATTTCCTTTGCCACTTCCTCACACCTAGCCTCAGGGATTCTATAGGGTTTCACATTTATGCAAACTCCTGGTTCGGTGATTATGTCATGCTGGATCACTGAGGTCAGTCAGGGTAAAGGGGATAAAAAGTCTCTATTTTACTCAAAAATTCTTTAGCATAATTTTGTTGCCTTACGGACAAGGACTCAGTTATGGGGATGTCAGGGGTCATTGGTACCCTGTCCCGTTGAGGAGGGGAGACGGTCTGTAAACTCGCTCTGTCCTTCCACGGTTTTAAGAGATTAACGTGGTAAATTTTCACTTCCCTGGCTGGTAAACTTTGTAGTTTACCTCCCCTACTCTTTCCCTAACCTCAAAGGGACCCTGCCACATAACGCAAACTGGCAGTAACGCACACCAAACTATATGGCGTTAAACTGGCAGTAACGCACACAGAACTATATGGTGTTAAACTGGCAGTAACGCACACAGAAGTAAATGGCATTAAGCTGGCAGTAACGCACAAAACTATATAGCATTAAACTGGCAGTAACGCACACAGATGTAAATGGCGTTAAACTGGCAGTAATGCACACAGAAGTAAATGGCGTTAAACTTGCAGTAACGCAATCAAATAGACGGTGTTCAACCGTCACTACACTGACGCTATCTGAACTGTCCCTACTCTAGCAATACACTAAGGTAAAGATTACTAAAACTGTCTCACTACACTACACTGAAACTATCTGAGTTGTCCCTACTCTAGCTGCACACTATGCAAAGCTGAATGATTGGACCCGGCCTTCCAGATGGAATCTAACACAAACTGAACCTTTGGTAAGTGTGAGTCAAAATCCTCACTGTGGATGACCACATCATCTAGGTATGCAGCAGCATAGGCCCGATAAGGTCGAAGGGTCTTATCCATTACCCATTGAAATATGGCCTGAGCATTCTGTAACCCAAAAGGCATCCTTCGATACTGGTAAGATCCCTCTGGAGTTACAAATGCCATTTTTGCCTTTACCGATTCAGAGAGAGGAATTTGTCAATACCTTTTGGTCAGGTCTACTGTCGCCATATACCGGGCTGTCTCTAGACGATTAATCGGTTTGTCTATGCGGGGGATGGGATAGGTGTCAAACTTAGTGATTTTATTCAAATGGCAAAAGTCATTACAAAACCGCCAACTTCCATCTGGTTTGGGCACTAACACAATAGGACTGGACCAGTCACTATCTGACTCTTCTATAACCCCCCAGCTTACGCATTTTTTTACTTACTGGCGAATTGCCTCTCGCCAGGCTTCAGGAATTCGATAAGGTTTCAACTTGACCCTTTCCCCTGATGTGGTGATAATGTTATGTTCAACACCAGACACCCAACCTGGCAATTCTGAAAATGTCTCTTTATTTCGGAGCACAAACTCTCTATCTTCCTGTTGCAGAGTTTTGGACAGAGTCTCCACTATCCCGACTTCAAGGATAACCAGGTTAGGCACAGCAGAAAGTGGTGTAGTCTCAGCAACCAAGAATTCCCTATTCTTCCATGGTTTTAGCAAATGCACATGATATATCTGCTCAGGTTTTCGATTTCCTGGTTGGCTAATTTTATAATTCACATCAACCATTTTTTCCAAAATTTCATAGGGACTCTGCCATTTGGTTAGGAATTTACTTTGGACCTTGGGGCCCAACACCAACGCCGTATCACCAGGTGCAAAAGAAGGACCTGGGCCCCACGATTATAAATCCTTTGCTGAGCAAACTGGGCTTGTGCCAAATGATTTTTAACAATAGGCATTATTTGCCCAATTCTGTCTTGCATTTGTGCCACCTGTTCAATCACACTTCTATGAGGTGAACTCTCACTCTCCCATGTTTCCCTGGCAATGTCCAGTAGTCCCTGTGGATGTCTCCCATACAGTAGCTCAAAAGGAGAGAATGCTATGGATGATTGGGGAGTAGAAAAACTCAATTCTTTCTGTCTTTATCAACCACCTTCCTCAGCATTTGTTTTAACGTTTTGTTAAATCATTCAACCAGCCCATCTGTTGGAGGGTGATACACTGAAGTACATAATTGGGTTACTTTAAGAAGTTTGTAAAACTCTTTGGTTACTCTAGACATAAACAGGGTGCCCTGATCAGTTAGTAAGACTTTAGGAAGGCCCACACGGCTGAAAACCTGAAATAGCTCTTTGGCAATGGTTTTGGCAAAGGTGTTTCTGAGAGGAATCACTTATGGGTAATGGGTGGCATAGCTCATTATCACCAAGATGTGCTGGTGCCCTCTAGCGGACTTCAGTAAGGTGCCAACCAAATCCATGGCGATCCTCTTAAAAGGGACATCAATGATGGGCAGGGGTACCAAAGAACTGCGGAAATGTGGCAAGGGTGCAGAAATCTGACATACTGGACTGGAGGAACAGTATATTTCCACTTCCTTAGTGATCCCAGGCCAATAGAACCTCTGGGTCTTTTCAGCTCCTAAATGCCCCCAAAGAATGTACTCATGGGCCAGTTCTAAGACCAACTTGTGTTAAGGTTTGGGCACCACCAGTTGCTCAATGGTTTCCTCTACCCTCTGTGACACCCGGTATAACAGGTCCCTTTCCATGATGAAGTAAGGAAGGGCAACCCTCTCATCGGGGTTAACTAATTCCCCATCTATTTTCACTACATTCTCCCGGGCCCTTAGTAATGTGGGGTCCTTCAATTGTTCAGTGGCAAAACTTTCTCTGTGTACCTCGAGATCATTAAACACTAGAGGTTGCTGTTCCTCTTCTGAGTTTGCAGGCTCTTCCCTAGGCCCTGTTGTTTCCCCTGCTAATACTGACAAGTGAACCTCAGGAGAATCCTCACCCTTAGAGGATTCTTTAGTAGAACATGCAGGCTCTGAAGAACCACTTAATGGTGCATTAAGACATTAGAAGCAGTCCCAAAAATATCTTTAGTTCCCCATTTTTCATTCTCTCCACCCTCCTCTCCTTAATGTAGTCTTAGCTGGGGATGGTCTGGTCTTGGGGTGGAATCTTTGAGGGAAGATGTCAGATTCTCAGTAATTAGGTACCTTTCCACAAGGTCTACAAGTTTGTCTGCTGTTTCCGGATCTCCATAGCTCACCCATTTCTGCAAGGTGGTAGGGAGAGATCTCAGAAATTTGTCCATGACCACCCGCTCTACAATATTTGGTCCAGACAGAGTTTCTGGCTGCATCCATTTCCTGGTCAATTGGATAAGGTCATACATTTGTGACCAGGGTGGCATTCCCAGCCAATAACTCCAATTGTGGACACACTAAGCATGGACAGCCAAGGTTACACCCAGTCGTGCCAATATTTATGTTTTCAAACAATCATAGTTCTTAGCATCTGCAGGCTCCAAGTCAAAATAAACCTTTTGGGACTCTCCAGATAGTAGGAGGGCCTCTAGTCCAGCCCATTGTTCTTTAGGCCAACTTTCTTTTGCCACTGTTCTTTCAAACGTGGTCAAAAACATCTCCGGGTCATCATCCGCAGTCATTTTTGGCAACAGGTGGCTTACCCAAAAAGTCGGTATGTTATAGGCATGACTTCTAGCCTCAGTCTGCTGCCTCAGCTGAGGTGGTTTCATGATAGCCTCAATTTGCTGCTGGTGTCTTTGTTCCTGCTGTGTCAGCAATTCCCTATGGCAGGCCTCCACCTGTTCTAGGGCTTGCTGCTGGGCTACTACGCTCTGTTGGTGAGCTGCAAGGCTCTATTGGTGAGCTTTTTGTTGGGCTGCAAGGCTCTGTTGCAAACCTTGCATTTGCCAGAGCCATCTGTCTTAGTATCTCCTCCATGCTGCCTTACTTCACCTGCCCGCATCCTCCATCATCTGTAAGTGATTTAGCTCAGTAGTGGGATGTGCAGGACACCCTGGATGGGTTACAGCACAGTAAAGTAGGCACAGACAGACAGCAGGGTCTTTGTGAAAGCAAAAACTGTGGTTTGTTTACACATCTGTGGTTACAAAGTGCAGGCATCAAAACAGGTAAAATAAAACGAAACAGAACATAAATCGTTGCCACTTTGGGCATCTAACTACAGAGACACGGGAACCTAATTACTTGTTCTGCTACAGCCTACCACTGCCCAGACAGTTGGCGGTCACACAGAAATAAACAGAGGCTTTTAGACTTAATGTCACCATTCAGAGATATTGCTGCTCCCCAGTCTGCAATGCACAGAGATCTGGTTCCAGGATGGAGCGCTTTGTTGAAGCAACCTGGGAGTTTTATAGAGCCCTGAGTCCTTTATCTGTTACACCTGAGCTTGTTAAACCTCATTAAGCCCAAACAGGCTCACTACGCAGCACAGACACAAAATCAGTGTACAGCATAAACCCGGGACAAATATATCTCCCATCCTGGACACAACCCATAGATTTTCCTGGCTTTCTGTCACTATATATATATATATATATATATATATATATATATATATATAACTATATACATACATGCACACTATCTCCCAAATGTGAGTATACCCTTCACATTTTTGTGAATATTTTATTATAGCTTTTCATGTGATAGCACTGAAGAAATGACACTTTGCTACAATGTAAAGTAGTGAGTGTACAGCTTGTATAACAGTGTAAATTTGCTGTTCCCTCAAAATAACTCAACACACAGCCATTAATGTCTAACCCGCTGGCAACAAGAGTGAGTACACCCCTAAGTGAAAATGTCCAAACTGGGCCCAAAGTGCAAATATTTTGTGTGACCACCATTATTTTACAGCACTGCCTTAACCCTCTTGGGCATGGAGTTCACCAGAGCTTCACAGGTTGCCACTGGAGTCCTATTCAACTCCTCCATGACAACATCACGGAGCTGGTGGATGGTAGAGACCTTGCACTCCTCCACCTTCCATTTGAGGATGCCCCATGGATGCTCAGTAGGGTTTAGGTCTGGAGACATGCTTGGCCAGTCCATTACTTTTACCATCAGCTTATTTAGCAAGGCAGTGGTTGTCTTGGAGGTGTGTTTGGGGTCGTTATGTTGGAATACTGCCCTGCGACCCAGTCTCCAAAGGGAGGAGATCATGCTCTGCTTCCAGTATGTCACAGTACATGTTGGCATTCATGGTTCCCTCAATGAACTATAGCTCCCCAGTGTTGGCAGCACTCATGCAGCCCCGGACCATGACACTACCACCACCATGCTTGACTGTAGGCAAGACAAAATTTGTCTTCGTACTCCTCATCTGGTTGCCGCCACACACGCTTGACACCATCTGAACCAAATAAGTTTATCTTAGTCTTATCAGACCACAGGACATGATTCCAGTCATCCTTGCAGCAATGTCCTTAGTCTGTTTGTCTTCAGCAAACTGTTTTCGGGCTTTCTTGTGCATGATTTTTAGAAGAGGCTTCCTTCTGGGATGACAGCCATGCAGACCAATTAGATGCAGTGTGCGGTGTATGGTCTGAGCACTGACAGGCTGACCGCACACCCCTTCAACCTCTGCAGCAATGCTGGCAGCACTCAAACATCTATTTTCCAAAGACAACCTCTGGATTTGATGCTGAGCACGTGCACTCAACTTCTTTGGTCGACCATGATGAGGCCTGTTCTGTTTGGAACCTGTCCTGTTAAACTGCTGTAGGTCTTGGCCACTGTGCTTCAGCTCAGTTTCAGTGTCTTGGCAATCTTTTTATAGCATAGGCCAAGGGTAGGCAACCAGTAGCCCTCCAGCTGTTGTGGAACTACATTTCCCATGAGGCATTGCAAGGCTAGCAGTTGCAATTACTCCCAGAGGCATTATGGGACTTGTAGTTCTCCAGCAGCTGAAGGGCCCCAAGTTGCCTACCCCTGGCCTAGGCCATCTTTCTGTAGAGCAACAATTCTTTTTTTCAGATCCTCAGCGAGTTCTTTGCCATGAGGTGCCATGTTGAACTTCTAGTGACCAGTATGAGAGAGTGAGAGCGATAACACCAAATTTAACACACCTCCCCATTCATACCTGAGACTTTGTAACACTAACGAATCACATGACACCGGGGAGGGAAAATGGCTAATTGGGCCCAATTTGGACATTTTCACTTAGGGGTGTACTCACTTTTGTTGCCAGTGGTTTAGAAGTTAATGGCTGGGTATTGAGTTGTTTTGAGCAGACAGCAAATTTACACTGTTATACAAGCTGTACACTCACTACTTTACATTGTAGCAAAGTGTAATTTCTTCAGCTTTGTCACATGAAAAGATATAATAAAATATTTACAATAATGTGAAGGGTGTACTTTTCCACATTTGAAGAAGAAGAAAGCTTCACTTTTCCACATTTTCTTATGTTACAGCCTTATTCCAAATCTGATTAGATTCATTATTTTCCTCAACATTATACAAATGCCACATAATGACAACGTGAAAGAAGATTGTTTGGAATCTTTGCAAATTTATTAAAAATAAAAAACAAAAACATATCCCATGTACAGTACATAAGTATTCACAGCCTTTGCTCAATACCTTGTTGAAGCACCTTTGGCACCAATTACAGCCTCAAGTCTTTGAGTATGATGCTACAAGCTTGGCACACCTATTTTTGGGCAGTTTCTCCCATTTTTCTTTGCAGGACCTCTCAAGCTCCATCAGGTTGGATGGGGAGCGTAGGCGCACAGCCATTTTCAGATCTCTTCAGAGATCTTCAATCGGGTTCAAGCCTGGGCTCTGGCTGGGCCACTCAAGGACATTCTCAGAGTTGTCCCCTCATTATCTTGGCTGTGTGCTTAGGGTCATTGTCCTGTTGGAAGATGAACCTTCGCCCAGTCTGAGGTCCAGAGTGCTCTGGAGCAGGTTTTCATCAAGGATGTCTCTGTACAACCATTGAGTTCTTGGTCACCTCCCTGATTAAGGCCCTTCTCTCCCAAACGCTCAGTTTGGCCAGGCGGTCAACTCAAGGAAAAGTCCTGGTGGTTCCAAACTTCCACTTACAGATGACGGGGGCCACTGCGCTCATTGGGACCTTCAATGCTACAGAAATGTTTCTGTACCCTCCCCCAGATCTGTGTCTCAATACAATCCTGTCTCAGAGGTCTACAGACAATTTATGTAGAAACATCCCAAGGATGATCAGTGGAAACAGGATGTACCGGAGCTCAATTTTGAGTGCCATGGCAAAGGCTGTGAATACTTATATACATGTGATTTTTCTGCTTTTTATTTTTAATAAAGTTTCAAACAAACTTTTTTTTACATTGTCATTATGGGGTATTGTTTGTAGAATTTTGAGGAAAATAATGAATTTAATCAATTTTGGGATAAGGCTGTAACATAACAAAATGTGGAAAAAGTGAAGCACTGTGAATATTTTCCTGGATGCACTGTATATGAGCATGATGTCACATAGAGCAGTGTTTTTCAACTCCAGTCCTCAAGACACACCAACAGGTCATGTTTTCAGGATTTCCATGAGTTTGCGCAAGTGATTTGATCAGTTTCACTGCCTTAGTAATTACCACAGCTGTTTCATCTGAGGGAAATCCTGAAAACATGACCTGTTGGTGTGCCTTGAGGACTGGAGTTGAAAAACACTGACATAGAGTACAAAGCGCATCTCAGTGCACACATAGTATGGACAACTAAATATCAGTCTATAGACACTATAGTCAAGGTTAGATCCAACGTAAAAAGCTCATGATCATTGTTCCCCAAGGAAAGCAAAAATGCAAACAAATGGAAGTGTTTTAAGGATGGAATCCTTCATTTTATTCTTTCACACAAACACAACAAGGTATAAAAGAACATTTCGGAGAGTTGAAGAAAGAGGCACCTATTATAAAGAAAATATGGGATGTAAAATGTTACACAGAATATATACCCTAACCTGCTTTATGCCAACTTAAACAAAGTCCCTGTATATAATTGTTATAGATTTGAGCAGTACCATGATGGACACTTCCCAAAATGGTCAGCCACATTGCGTTCTCCATGGACTCTCCAAAGAGTCAGCCGCACCCTTATTTTCCCAGACTGACAAACACACCCTGCTGCCGCCCCCCCATCCTTGTACTCAACATCCATGCATACCTAATGACTCTTTCAAGAATCACACAGCATGCATCTCCAAACATAATGTATAATACTTTTAATACCTTTATTTAACTAGCTCCTTTTTAATTGTTTAACCCTATTTTCTTTAACATACCCTTTTCTTCACATCTACACTATAAAAAAGGTACAAAGGCGTTGTGCTACCTCGCACATACAAATTACCATCGCCCTTGAGGCTCGTCTTCCTCAGCAACCCCTTCTTTAACCCCTTCCTTACTGGGCACTTAAACCCCCCTCCTGCCCAGACCAATTTTTGGCTTTCAGCGCTGTCGCATTTTGAATGACAATAGCGCGGTCGTGCGACGTTGTACCCAAATAAAATTTGCGTCCTTTTTTTCCCACAAATAGAGCTTTCTTTTGGTGGTGTTTTATCACCTCTGCGTCATTTCTGATCGCCGCTATAAACAAAAAATGAGCGACAATTTTGCAAAAAGAACAATATTTTTTACTTTTTGCTAAAATACAAATCCATTAAAAAAAAGTATTCATCAGTTTTGGCCGACATATATTCTTCTACATATTTTTGTTAAAAAAAAAAAAAATCGCAATCGGCGTATATTGATTGGTTTGCGCAAAAGTTATCGCGTCTACAAACTGGAAATTTAATTATGGCGTTTTTATTATTATTTTTTTTTTTTACTAGTAATGGCGGCGATCTGCGATTTTTATCGGGACTGCGATATTACCGCAGAAATGACGGACATTTTTTACACATTTTTGGGACCAATGACATTTATACAGCGATCAGAAATTTAAATATCCACTGATTACTGTGTAAATGTCATTGGCAGTGAAGGGGTTAACCTGCAGGGGGCAGTGAAGGGGTTAACAATGTTCCCTGGGTGTGTTCTAACTGTGGGGGGGGGGGGGCAGGGCTGGTCGGGGCATAACAGATCTAACTGATCCCAGTGACAGGGATCAGTAGATCTGTCATGTCCCCTGTCACAGAACTGGGAACCTCCGTGTTTACATCGACGGTTCCCTGTTCTGAGGCTGCTAAAAGACATCGGCGGGTCTCGGGCGGACATCGAGTCCGCCCGAGCCACGGGCATGCTCGCGCAGCGTGCGGCGCGCACGCGCCGCCGCTGCCGCCAGGGGGCGTGCGACGAGCGTGCACAGGGGACGACATCCATGGACATCGTCCCGGCATTTCAGATCCGCGCTGGAGCCATACTTCAGCAATAGCGCAGATCTGGAGTGGTTAATGCACTCTTTACGATATTACGGAGTATTGTAAAATGGACTATACACAGTTCAATCATTTTTATTTTTTCAAATGTATTCTAATGTTGATAAACCTTTTGAACATTATCTGAAAAACACATTTGCTTTATATTGTATTTTCTAAAACTAACATATATATATATATAATATATAAAGTATACTGATGACCCACAACTCTGATTTCGTATTTGCAAGCAAATACATAGGTAACCCAGGCATAGTAACACAGCAGACATGTGATGCTCATCAAATTATTTCGAATGTACTTACCAGTCTGGCAGTTGAGGAGGAAGATGAGAGCAATGGGTAAGAAATCTTTAAACTGCATGGCTCCCAAATGTTCTGCAATGTAATGCACAGAATCCTCCTTCTGAAAATGAAACACTCTTCTGTTTGCTACTTTTATACCCTCTGCTACTTGTTAGAACTGCACATTAGCATTTCCCAGGAAATTATCATATTTACAAACAGAGATTGGCTCTTTCTCAAGCCCTTTCCTAATAAAACAATACAATAAAAAAAAAAAGGAAACACTGCCCCCATAGGGTGAACTCACATCGTGTGAAATTTTTTGAACCTTTATGCTGAGTCCTGTCTCTGGGAAAGTGACTCTGTCTATAACCACTTGACTTCCAGAAGATTTACCCCCCCCCCCTTCTTGACTAGGCCATTTTTTGCGATACGGCACTGCGCTGCTTTAACTGACAATTGTGTGGTTATGTGACTCTGTACCCAAACACAATTTATGTCCTCTCTTGCCCACAAATAGAGCTTTCTTTTGGTGGTATTTGATCACCTCTGCATTTTTAATTTTTTGTGCTATAAACAAAAAAGACAATTTTGAAAAAAAAAAAAAGAATTTTCTGCTTCAATAAAAAAAAATTGAAAAAAATCTTATTTTTTCCTAATTTTTAGTCAATATGTATTCTGCTACATATTTTTTTTGGTAAACAAAATCCCGATAAGCATGTATTGATTGGTTTGCACAAAAGTTATATTGTCTACAAACTATGGGATTGATTTATTTTTATTTTCTTACTAGTAATGGCAGCGAACAGCGACTTATAGTGGGACTGCGATACTGCAATTGACATTCTGAAGCTTCTGACACTTTTTGGGGACCAGTGACACAAATACAGTGATCAGTGCTAAAAAATAGGCACTGTCACTATACATGACATTGGCTGGGAAGGGGTTAACATCAGGGGCGATCAAAGGGTTACTGGGAGCCTAGCTAGTGTTTCTGTGTACTATGGGAGATGCTTTTACTAGCGCAAGGTATGGATCCATGTCCCTGCTTTGCAGGAACACAGGATTTATTCCTTCCCTACTGACCAATGGCAATCTGCCTTGTTTACATAGGCAGACTGCAGTTCTGCCTTTGTAATGAATGAGTCCATGGTACCTGCATAATCACAGTGGGAGCGAGGCGCCGGTGGCAGGCATGCGCGCCCCCTATCTGGAAGAGCCGGATCACGTATATATACACACGTGATTTGCCTCACAGCTGCTGCCCTGTAGTAGTAAAACTTGGGGCGGACAGCAAGTGGTTAAAATAAAATTCTTAAGAAAGCTTCCTGCAAAAATAATACCTCTCTGGAGTGTAGCAAGTCCTAACTTTTGCTGTCCTTATGTCATGTAGTTATAAAGGCCAGCAGGGGGATCCACAGTATGTGGTGGGGGATGCAAGCATCTGACACTCCCAGTTTGGGTCATCTTTTTTATTTTAGTTATTTTATTTAAAAAAGATAATACTTTTTTTAACTGTTGCAATTTATTTTTTTTAATGTCTGTTTACAGTCCTACAAGTAAATATTTATTGCCCAACCAAAGATTCCTGCAGCACTAGGAAGAGGCAGCACACCAGAAGCCACCTCCATTTGTTTGATCCAAATTAGTGGAGCTGCAAAGCATGCAGTCACTTCCAGTGCTCTGAAATCCACCAAAGACAGAAAGTACAACAGACCATGGATGGAAAGTATAGCATTTATTGGGAATGCTCCGTTGGTGCGGCCTTCCTCCGATCAGGGAATCCAGTGGAAACTACAAAATACATACACATGCCGGCTTGTATTCCAGCGGCCATCACCCCTGCTCCTGCAAGGGTGAATACTTGAGATTTTGATCCAGTTCTTCACATTCATTTATTTTCTACTTTTGAAACTTTTTATTAGGTTACTTTGATTCACTTCTTGAACCTTGATGGCATTCAATTACATGTTGTTGCAGGTAATGTGGGCAATGTAATGTGCCCCAACACATCTGAAATACAACCGCTACATTATCAGAGATAGCCATACATCTTTGTATTCTTTGTATGCCATAATATTGTTTTGGCTCTCTCTGTTTATTTGTGTATATACTCATATGTTTATCATGACATCACTAGACCATTGTAACTTGCTCTTATCCTCCCCGAAGAAGGAATTCCTTTATATTCCGAAACATCTTGAGAATTTTCCTGTGAACTTCATCTCTAGTCTTTAATCTCATGAGACCAACCTTGGGTTCCATTTTATGAGTTATATGGTACTGGATCTACATTTGTATGGTTATTTGATTTGTTTTTAATTTGTGTACTGCAGTATGTGATGACTGTGATCCCTATTTTATCATGTGAAAATAAAATGTATTAATCTTATCAATCATACTGCATCTTTACTACCATTACTACCAACTGCTTTTAAAGTCCCGCTGGAGCTATCTCCTTTGTTCTATATTTAATAGGATAACCTCTTGCTGACAAGGCTTTTTCTGGCCCTTTTTGTTTACAAGTTTAAATCAGTATATTTTGCTAGAAAATTACTTATAACCTCCAAACATTCTACATTTTTTAGCAGGGACCCTAAGGAATAAAATGGCAATCATTGCAATTTTTTATGTCACAAGGTATTTGCGCAGCGGTTTTCAAACGCAATTTTTTGGGAAAAACTTTTTTTTGGGAATTAAAAAAACCAAAACACAATATATACCCCAATTTGTTTGTAAAATGAGAAAGACTATGTTACGCAAAGATAATAGATACCTAACATGTCATATCAAAGAAGAAAAAGTTTGGGGCTTAAAAATGAGTCAATTGTATAAATGTATAAATTGATTGTCTAAACAGTAATTTACATAACATAATACTGTAATACATACACAAATTCATAAACATAACACATGACGTATTGTGGACCATGTTCATAGAGATAATCCTAACAACATAGCACATTACATTATGTGGCATGGGACTATGTTCATCATATTGTAAGATCACTTGGAAAAGAAGATGGTACAGTAAAATCAAGATGAATAAAATGCCTTAGACCGTGTATATGGAACCAGGGCTGGGTGTGTCCATATCTACAAAAAGGATATAAGTAAACCAATATGGTCTGATATATATCCATATATTGGGGAAAATAGCACATGGAAGAAGGGAACCAACCATTTCTTCATATACTCACATAACAGCGAGGGCTAGAACCTGGGGAACTGTGGTGATAGGATCCCGCAGGGGAAAACGAGCGCACAAGTATGGCCCCCAAGCCAAAAAAGAGAAAGGGGGTAACCAAGTAGTGGTTTGCGTGGGCACCATCTCTATAGGATCCAAAAAATGTCATGACATGCTTTAAAATTGCATGGAATGGCGACAGACTATGGTACTTAGAAATCTCCATGGGCGACACTTTAAACGCCCTCACAGGTTACCTGTTTAGAGTTACAGAGGAGGTCTAGCGCTAGAATTATTGTTTTTGCTGTAATGTTCATGATGATACCTCACATGTGGGGTGTGAATACCGTTTACATATGCGTGTGCGACTTACATATGGGTTTGCTTCTGCGCGGAGGGGTGGGGGTGCTTTTTTTTTCTTATTTATTTTTCAACATTTTGTGTAAGCATAGCCAGAGCCAAAGAAGTCTGCACTGAGGAAGTAAGTACTGAAATTGGCTGGCTCTGTCATGGAGAGCTAAATAGACACCTTGGTGGGAAGTTTTTCCTTAGATGACATTAGGTGCCTAGGCAGAGTGTGCTGGATTTCATTTTTGTTAAAGTAAGTTACACTTTAAAGAGAACCTGTTACTAATTTCACAGACAAATCAAGTATTTTAAATACCTACCTTCAGCATTTTCTTTCCACAAATGGTTCTTTAATAATTTACGATGTGCCTCTGAACTTACTAGTGTATCTTTCAGGGCCGCTGATGGGGGGGGGGGTAGCCCTGGTGTAGGGGGCCCGGAGCACACAGGGGGGATTAGTGACAGATGACAATTGTGTCTCTTTTCCTCCAGCAGATTAAAGCTGCTCTCCTTCCCTCTCCCTGCTACCTGCTTTTATCTGCTAAGAAAGAGACAGTCATCCTTCACTAATCCCCCTCCCTGTGTGGGGCCCCCTCCTCTCAGCACTGGAGTTTGTTATCTCTAAATTAGGCTCTATGCACACTGGCTTGAAAAAAATGTTGCTTCTACAGGAGTTTAGTGTTTTGCCTGTAGAAGCTATGTGTCCATACAAATTTGGACGATTATAGGCATATTTTAAGCTCAACGTTTATAGACAGAAAAAAAACCCTTCTGGTTCTCCTAAACTCGTCTAAAATTGTACAAAAAATGTTCTATATAAGCGTTTTTTCTGCCAAGTGAACTAGAGTTTTTTAAGCCCAGTGTGCATGGAACTTAACTTTTTTTCTCTTCCTCTGTCCCTCTGATCCTGGAGCCTGTATATTTTTTTCATCTCATCTTCATTTTTATTTAATAACTCCATTTTATCTTTTAGATTTAGCAGGGATTATGTTGTATTTGTTTCTGCTAATAGTTTTATTGTATTTTTAGCAAAATATAGCTTTAATACTTTCTTGGGGGGGAGGACCTGTCAGATAGTCTGTGCAGGTACCCGCGATTTCTATCAGCAGCCCTGGTATCGCTTACCCCCGAAAGCGCCACTGAGAATGTATCTAACTCTCCCATAATAGTACAGAGGCTGCCAGGCACACAGGCACAGTTCCTCACACACCGACAATTCAGGCTCAGTCTAGGAGATATCTTTTTAGTATTTATTGCTGAAGAACTTTAACAGAAGAGGGGGTTCAGGTCACAGGATACTCCAAAATGTTATTACCAGTAATGGGAGGACACATTGTTAATAATCTTCTAATAGCAGCTCTTCCTGAAGGTAGGGAATGGCCAGTATATCTGGGACCTTACAGTAGCAGTCCATGTAGCCACTTCTGGCACTTAGTTCCCTTCTGGCACTTGAAAAACGAATAGTCCCCTGCAAGGTTATTACAATGTCCCGGGAGCTGTCTGCCATCCAACATCCACATGTAGATCCTCAGTGAGGGAGGTAAAAAGCTCCTTCTCCAGACCAGGACTTACAGTAAAGTGGTTATAAAGTCAAAGATTTAAATCCGCATTGTCCCTTTTATTTTTGGGCTCTTATATAGGCAGTATTTTTTTTTTCAAATAAAGTATCTAAATACCTTTTCAATGTAGAATGATGTAGCAGTCACATGATTACTTCTGCTCCCTCTCTTGAGCTGCAAGACTGATATGGGAGGGGCTGCCAGTCCTCTGCTGACACACTATATAAACTTTGAGATTGTGTCTGATTGGCAGTGTGCGGAGATTCTGCACCCAAGCTCCAGCCTACATAGAATGTGAAAGCAGTTAACCCTATAAGTGCAGAGCAGCATTTGAGGCATTGGGGATGCAGCATTTCACAGGGAGGAGCATAGTTGCCAACAGTCCTGCTCTGTGGTCTGAGCTTGTCCCGGGCAGAATCCCGAAAAATAGGCTTTGTCACGGGCAGGGGTGGACCGGAGGTTCCGATCCCCCATAAAAAGGCCAAACTGCTCTTCCGTCACCTGGTGTGGTGTGTGCATAGTCGCCAAAGTGTCATCCCGGCCCGTCCACATAGTAAGCTGGGTGGGCTGGCAGTCGGGAGATCATGGGTGGTGTAAAGAGGGAGGGATGTAAAAGCAAACTGCAGCTATTGGCTGAGGAGGTAGCAGGAGGCAGACTGTACCAAGTCCCAGCCAATGAGTGCCCTGTCCGGGCATGGAGCTGCTCTTCAAATAAGAAAATAATAAATATTCATCCTGTGACTGTTGTTTTGTGAGAGGTTATAACTGCATCTCTCTCTCTCCACCCTCCCTCCATCCCACTTTCTCCCTTTCTTTTTTTCTTCTTTCTTTCTTTTTCCCAACCTCTCCCTATGTACCTCTTTCTTTCTTTTTCCCACCCTCTCTCTCTTTCCCTCTGTCCCTCTTTCCTTTTTTCTCCCTCTCTCTTTCTCCCTTTATTTCTTTCTTTCTCTCTCTCTCTCTCCGTCTTTCTTTCTTTTTCTCTCTCTCTCTCCCTTTCCCTCTTTCTCCCTTTCTTTTTCTCTCCCTCCATCCCATATACATACACGTGTAGCTGATGGCCCCCTTAGGGGTGGCTGGTTGATGTGGTCCACCTGTCACTCTGCCCTTAATCACACATTTCCTTTCATCTGGAGTCACCGGACAAGCCGGGACTTTGTGTTTTTTTTGTTGTTTATTAGGGGAATAAATTTGGATGGGGTACGGGTGACAGTGTTGCCAACCGTCCGTTAATTCGTGGACAGCCAGTAAATGCCAGTCTATTTTCTGGCTGTCTACGAATGTCCGTTACGGACAGCGGTGCCCGTAAGAAGGTTGGCTGCGGGCCGACAGCGCAACTGCGCATGCGCCATTCCGAAGCCTGCCGAGCTCGGGAGAACTCGTACACGCTCGGTCGGGCAGGCGCATGCGCAGTGATGTGATGGTGCCGCCTGGCGCCATTTTTGAATGTTCTCAGCGGCGCCTCTCCACTACAGGGGTCTGGGGAGCATCTGCGTCTTCCCGGAAAGAGCGGAGAGAGCAGACTCGTGTGGGAGACGCACACCACAGCAGCATGGACTTGGCCCGGACAGACCCCTGCTTGGCTGAGGCTGAGCCTGCTCTGCAGCGCTGGTGAGTGCAATTTAAAGCCAAAACCAGCCCACACACAGCAATTCAGAGGCATCATTCTTGTGGCACAGACAGAGGCAGAGTTCAGGGCAGGGCAGGCCCAGACAGAGCCTATGGTGTGTGGCGGTTTAATATATATATATATATATATATATATATATATATATATATACGGGCAGGACAGTTTGTAAACATCTGTGAATTTTACAACTGTCTATAAATATTAGGGTCTGATAATTTGTCATGCTGTACTGACTTTTTAAGTGTAAACCGGGCAAATTACTTGATATGGGTATTGTCAGTGTTGCCATGTTTTGTTTAAATATCAATTGTCTTAGTTTTTAATAGGAGTTCTGTTATTTTTTAGGTTGCCAGTAAAAAATGTGCTCCGCCAGTAAATTTTCCATGTTTTGCCAGTAAAAAATTCTGCGGGAGGTTGGCAACACTGACGGGTGACTGTGGGATGCCCAATAGATCAAGAAACGGGACCGTCTATATACACCTCCGTATATACACTCCTTCTTCCTCCAGCACTGACACTTGCTGAACGTTACACTCCTCACACTTCCTCCTGCACAACACTTGCTTCTCTCCATTGACACCCAAAAGGAAATTTATCAGGTCTCTGACATCTTCTTCCGGCCTAGCTAGCACATGGTCATGCCTGCGTTTTTGCTGGCAGGACCTCCGGACCGGCAATTACAGGCAAGGGCCATGGGCCCTCAAAGTGTAGCTGAGTACGTTGGTGCTAGCTAAGGTTCGATGGACTACTGCTCCTAGCCCATCCCTTTCCAGGTGACCTCAGCCCCCCTGGCTGCTCCGGCCTGATCCAATGCCCAGTGACTCCACTTCCCCGAATGGCTCCTCGGACCTCCACAGTCTGTCCACTGTCTCCTCCCAGCCTGCTCCAGTACACTCTCTCCAGGTCCCAGGGTATGTCACTCACCAACACCGGTGGATCCTTTAAAGAGACTTTTCCTGTAGCCTCTCTGTTGCTCTCCTGCTCCCTTATGCTGCTCCAGGATCTCTCTCTCTCCTCCTGGCTGCACCCGAGCTCCCAGGCCTCAAGGTCACCCCCCCCAGACTGAGGGCTCCCATGTGAGGCCTCCGCAACCTCTGCTACATCTCCACTCTTCCACCCGACACTCTCCTCCCCCAGATGGGCAGACCACAGTATTTAAGGAGGCCTGCCCCCTGCCAATCCAGGTTGGGGATTGGTCAGGGCTCCTTAACATACTTCAGAAAGTCCCACCTCCTCTTCCAATCTCCTTTTCCAGCACCTTCTGGAAACAAAGTGGAGGGATAACCAAGGGGTGTTACTTTCTGCAGTCTCCAGCTCTTCCTGGGCCACTCCCCTGCCCAAATCAAAACAATCAGGCCTGCACATCAGTCAGGCCTGAATAAATTTGCCTCTCCTAGCAAAAATCTATCACCTAAGCACCTATTCACTATGGGGGCGCTACACATGCATGGACATGCACACATACATACACACATGCACACACACATGCATATTAACCAAACATTTTACCACACATGACGCTAAAAGTATTTAAACGGTTCAAGAGCTTATGCAGCAGTGGCGGCCCATGCATTTGGGGTGCACGGGTGCCACCCCCCATCCATGCGTCCAGCCCCCTGATCTACATACAGGGACGCTGTACGCATGGATTCCAATGGAGGTGGGGTGTGTGATTTTTTGACGCATGTGTATAGAGCCAGAGGCTGTATTAGGCTTCAAAAAAGGGTGGGCTCTGGGCACAGAGCACTGTGCCTGAAGCCCATCCAGTTATGTGACGATAGAGAATGAATATTCGTTATCGCCACACTGATCCTCCTCCCGGCCAATCAGGAAGCAGTTTTGAGACCTGTCACCTGATTGGCTGAAAGGACAGGCGCTTCTATTGAACGCCTAGCAGGAGGAGAGAAGAGACGCCCGGCGGAACCGTGATCTAGGAGAGGACACAGGAGCCATTGCGTGACCCACAACTCACCGCCCGTCACCTTAAAGGTACCCCACCTAGATGGGGTAAGTGCTGGACAGACCGGCAGACAGCGAGCAGGCGGGCAGACATGGGGGGGTTGGAGGTGGAGGGAGGGTGCTGGTTAAGTGACGCTGGGCAGGGGGGTGGTTGTTTGCCCCCCCCCAAAAAAAACACCACCAGCCGCCACTGTTCTGCGGCACATTTGTTTTACGTAGTGCAGCCAATTAAACTCAATAGGCTGCTCTATGCACAATGTATGGAAATGCACTAACAATGGGGAAAAAGAATGAAACACAATGATGCATGCGGCTGTGAATATAGCTTCAACACCATGTCCGCACAGGAATGTGCTGTACTTTCCTATGCGATTCAAACTGCATGCAAAACACAATCCATTTGTGATCTGCAGGAGGTGTCAATAAAAAGATCATGACCCCAACTGCAGGTCACAAATACAGTGTGTTACTTTTGTACCATGTGATCCGGTTGCAGTGTATTTTAATTTTAGGAAGAGGAAATGGGACTTGACATGAGGCGTGAGGTGAGTGGTTATATAAAACACACAATGGTTGAATAAAAAGTGTTTATTCTCTAAACTCATACAGAATAGTACACGTTGCAGGGTATACATTGTGTGGAAGGACCAACAAACATAGCGATGGCCCGAGTAAAGGCCATACAATAAATACAAACGTGACAAGAAGTAATTGCAACATACATGGGTATCCTTTATCGAGTATGAAGGGATACCCTGTATGATGGACTAAACACTGAACCTGTAAATGGTAAAAAGTAAAGTAAAAACACCATACTTCATATAAATATTGAGCACAGTGCATCCAAGCCAAGGTGCCGCATAAAAGCCATCCTCCATAGTGGGTAAGTAATAACATGAGTCCATGGCAGGTGTATACTGCCATAGATAAAACTGTAGTGCATCCAAACAGAGCCCGACGCGTTTCTGTGGAGGCGTAGTCCACTTCATCAGAGGTGGATGCTCTAGTACTCTACAGAAAAAACATGAACATATAAATGGAGACTCATGATATAGAATAAACATGAAAAGAAATAAAATAGGGATGTACAAGATCTGGTAGAAGCAAACTCATGGTGTTGTCGGCCACATACTTACATGGTATCTATGTATCTGAACGTAAACTGCGTTGGGGAGGACAACCAGAGGCTGGTGATGATGCTTGCATCGGAAACTTAGGTAAGGAGTACGTAGAGGCGGGGGGAACACATGAGCAGCCCCAATTCACTCTGACCCAATTGGGGCCGTTCATGTGTGAACCACAGAGGTAGTGGAAAGGGCTACCCGGATCCCCCTCCCGGCGTTTGTAGGATAGCAGTCCAATAAGGTTCTTTACCCCACCAGGTAAACTCACCACGGCACCCAAAGAAAGAGAAGGTACTGATAGTGTGATAACGTTTCAGTGGATTTAATAAAATAAAAGTATTGCACTTACATCAGATAAAAACAAGGGCATCCAAGAACATTAAGCCGGCCGGCTGTAGACTTCAAACACTCAATGGCAGTGACGTCTTCCCCGACGTGCATTTCATCTACCGAGACATAGTCATGTGGCTGGGACTATGGAGGATGGCTTTTATGCCGCACCCTGGCTTGGATGCACTGTGCTTAATATTTATATGAAGTATGGTCTTTTTACTTTACTTTTTACCATTTACAGGTTCAGTGTTTAGTCCATCATACAGGCTATCCCTTCATACTCGATAGAGGATACCCATGTATGTTGCAATTACATCTTGTCACGTTTGTATTTATTGTATGGTCTTTACTCGGGCCATCGCTATGTTTGTTGATCCTTCCACACAATGTATACCCTGCTACGTGTACTATTCTGTGTGAGTTTAGAGAATAAACACTTTTTTTTTCAATTGTGTGTTTTATATAACCACTCACCTCACGCCTCATGTAAAGTCCCACTTCCTCTTCCTAACATATATACAGGGATGGAGACGTTTTTGTAAATGTCTCATAAAGTCCCATTTCTCCTTTTTTACAAATATGCAGTGTATTTTAAAAAATAGCAAATGCAATAATTTTGGTGCGGTGGGATTTTAGCACATTCTAAAGAAATGGGCTGATATCGCACCATACAGAAACACATGTGAACCACACAGGAACGCACAACGCATTTCTTTGTGATTCACGCATGGCCATGGTGTGAACCAACGTGCTTAAATAGGCATGATCTATTTACATGATCTATGTCCTTGTAAAGGGAAAATAAAAAAGTGTATAACTAAATAATCTAGTAGTAAATAAATAAATAATCTGCAGTAAGTCATTTTGTATTTAGAAATTTTAGTGAAGCTGTGTGTCTAAATATAACTTTTTAACCAATTGGAGCTAGCCATACGTGGCCTCTCGGCGCCTGGTCCTTAGCGCAATCACGAGATCTTAAGCGGTGCCCCGTCTCTCTGCGTCATAAACCTCTTAAAGGGCCAGGAAGCACCAGCGCCAAGAAGTTAAACTGTTAAAAATGAATTATTTCCTTGTGAAAGCCTGCAATAATGACCCGCTAGCTGCTCTCTCCCATGATAATATACTGTGTAAGGCAATGCAGCTTTTACAATGAGGAGGGGGAGAAGCAGCTTCAGTTAACCACTTGCCTTCAGGTTACTTCCTGCCCAGGCCAATTTTCAGCTTTCAGCGCTGTCGCACTTTGAACTTTGGCAATAGTGTGGTCATGCAACACTGTACCCATATGAAATTTTTACCATTTTGTTCACACAAATAGAGCTTTCTTTTGGTGGTATTTAATCACCACTAGGTTTTTTATTTTTTTGCTAAACAAATTAAAAACCCCGAAAATTTTGAAAAAACAAACATTTTTCATAGTTTGTTATAAAATTTAGCAAACAGGTAATTTTTCTCTTTCACTGATGAGTCTGTACCGATGGGCACTGATGAGGTGGTACTGATGATCACTGATAGGTGGCACTGAAGGGCACTGATGAGGCAGCACTGATGAATCAGCACTGATAGGCAGCACTTTAGGGCACTGATAGGTGGCACTGATAGGTGATGCTGATAGGCAGCACTGATGGGCACTGATAGGCAGCACTTATGAGGGGCACTGATTGGCAGCAATGATGGGCACTGATTAACAGCACTGGTAGGCACTGATTGGCAGCACTGGTGGGCACTGCTGGGACTGAACTGATAATCAGGGCACTGTGTAGATTTCCCTTCAACAGAAGCCAGTTATCTACTCTCTTCCCCCTTCCTCAGCGTGAGGAAAGGAAAGCCGATAACCGGCTTGTGTTTACTTTGTGATCAGCTGTCATTGGACACAGCTGATTATGTGGTAAAGGGCCGCTGTGATTGGCCCTTTACCTCGATCTGGAATCAGCTGAGTCCAAAGGACTCAGCGATCACAGAGCAGTTCATGCTGCCCATGCACTACAGGGGGCAAAGTAAGCCCGCGCTGTAGCTGTCATTCAGCTACAGCGCGGACAAGAAGTGGTTAAACAGTATAGTCAATGAAGGCTGGAGTAGAGGGGTGGGGAAAAGAGGGGAGAGGTGTGGAGGAGATCTATGGAACTGGCAGGAAGAGAGGGAGGAGGAGATGCAGTGACACACAGGAGAGAGCTGGAATGATGGAGGCATGTAAGCTGACCACGCTTTCATGGAGCAGCAGCCATGATAAACATGGTCAGCTCAGAGAGAGGGAAGTCAGGACCAGACAGGATTAACCAGGTACTGTAGAAGATAGAAAGGAACAATTAACAAGGCAAAAGCACTAGGCTATAGTTTGTGCCATAAAGGGGCAGGAGCATGATTTTTTTTTTTTTGGGTGTTACAGCTATTTTAAAGACAGTGCCTTTCAGCAAATAAACAGAGGCAAACCAGCAAAAAGGCTAATAGTGTAGTATTTTTAAATACAAATGATATGCACTTACAAATACAGTCGAAGGGCAAGGCACATAACCACTATTGCAGAATGAACCACACAAGCGTTGCAGATACTGGAGATGGCGAAACCTTGCAGGAATGGAACAGGATGGATGCTCTTCAAGAGCTAAGACTGTCAAGCTGCATGACGAGGAAATCCACTTGTCATTGGAAGGGATTTCCTCTTTCTTTAGTCAACCATTATGCAAGTATAATCCTTTGGCAATTATCTCCAGGCCCTTAGCCCAGCAGCAGCTGAGGCCCAGACTGCAGTCTCTTGTCTTCGCGATTGTTCTCCTAGGGGCAGCTACCCCAAGGGGACTGGAACCCTCCCTGATGAGGAAAAAAACACTCTGCTCTGGCCTCCTAAGTATTAATCACTACCCCAGCCACCTTCTGGAAGTCTCACTCTACGGATTGGCTAGCACATGACAAATATTAAGACCGGATATCTGAATCTCCCTGCCTTATATCGTGGAAGTTTCTTCCAGAAGAAGGGGGAAGAAATCAAACACCCATCTTCAGAAGCCATGAGCCGATAAAAAAAAAATAATCGCATTAAATATATTGGAACCAAAACTAAAAGCACAGCTAACTCAGGAAAGTCGCAGATGCACTGCGTGATGTGGGTAAACTGCAGCACATCAGTGTGAAAACAGCCTTATAGGGAGCCCGGAACAGTAAGGGCTAATTTACATTTGCAGTTTTGGGGGTTGTAAAAACTCTTAGATATGGGTTTTTACCACCCCGCCCCAACCACACCCCCTTTAGCTGCAGTGGCCACAAAGTTGGGAGCATGAAATTGTCCAAAATGTCTTCCTCCCCCCTCCACCAAATGATTTGGACACAAAGCAAGGTCCATAAAGACATGACTGGTCTGCGCAGAGTCCTGACCTAAACCCAATAGCCTTTGGGATGAATTAGAGCAGAGACTGTAAGCCAGGCCTTCTCGTCCACATCAGTGCTTGACCACAAATGCGCTTCTGGAAGAATGGACAAACACTCCCATAGATACTTAAAACCAAAAAAGTGCAGCGCTAAGATAAATGACAAGGGCAGTCTTGAGAGCCACCCCGGTCAATCAAAATATTGTGAACCAGAAATCAATAAACAATATCCGAATGTAGTGAGTCTGTATCATACGTAGAAAAATACATATAAAAATTTATATAAAAGTTCATATAGAAGTTCATATAGAGTCCTTCACCACTTCCATTAGAAATCAAGTAGTTCCAAATGTTATCGACCCCCTCGCAAAACCCTCTTTTTTTAGGGACTTAAAGGGATACTTCCCATGTAGGAAGTGCAGGGTTTGCCAAGTTAATGCCTGTAGGTCGAAAAGGGTTGAAACATTTACGTCCACTGTCACTGGTCAGACTTATCCAATTAAACATTTTACCACTTGTTCCACCAAAAATGTATACATGATCACTTGTCCGTGCAAAAAACAATACATTGGCCGCACCACTCGCCCTTTCTCTGTTCGAGCAAAAGAACATATCACGGGCATTTTAAAGGGTTCTACAAAACATACAGTACCCAAACATTTTTGAAGTACCATGGTAGAGATTTAAGGGGTACAACCTTCTCTATTATAGATAAGTACGAGGTCCCTTGGAGAGGGGGGGCTAGGACTAGAGGAATATCCAGAATGGAAACCTTTTGGATATATGAATTAAAGACTCACTGGCCGTTAGGAATCAACGTCGAGTGGGACATCAATTCGTTTATTAATCAAGCTTAGATTCCTGCCTAGTTGCTGTCCCCTCTTTTCTCCCCCCCCCCCCATTTGTATTGGTATATGCTTTGAAGACGTTCATGCCCCAATTGGGAGATATACTTGCATTTACTTATACATTTCTATGTTAAGGGTTGGTATTTTTGTATGTGGTATATGCTATTTCCGGTGTTGATCACGACAACGCAATATTTATAATTCTTCACGTTAATTCAATTATTTTATTATGTCTCAATTCTGCATGTGTGATATTATCAGCAGGGTACATATGTAGCTGGTTGACTAAGAGATGATGAAGGACTCCTGTTTTGCGATTCTAGGTGAGGCAGACAGTGTACGTGCCCCCTTGGTTCGGATTCTATTGATTTACTGTATGAATCGGATTCTTCCTGGCAATATATAGGGTTTCTAAATTATTGTCTTTTGTTTACTATTTTATGGATATTTATAGTAAATTGTGGGATGAAGTGTTTTATTATGAAAGTTATGTACCTACGATATGTATTTTAAATGTTACTTCCGTTTTTGTGTCAACACTGTATGGTTGTCACGTCACTATCACTTCCAGTGTGTCTAATGGAGGCATTGACAAGTGACTCACACTGCTAGTATGTGTGTGGGCATATCTGGTGGTTGGAGGAGGCGTGGCTGTATATTCTGATCAGAGTGTTTTATTTTATTTTGTAGCTCTATTAATCTTCTTTTTACACCTTTTTTACAGCCCTTTAGTTTATCTAGTTTATTAATACCCTAACAATGCTATATGTTGATCTCCAGGGAGTTGTAATTTTGCCTGTTTGTTCTCTAGAGGATAGAACAGGATGTATACAACAAAATGGCACCCCCTTTTTAGTAATAATGGGCACACATAAGACACCCAAGCATCCAGCATGCTATAAAATATAATATGAAGCTTGCGTTACCGAATTGCCTTGCATGGCGAATTGGCTCGATTCATGCCTGAATCGATGAACCGAGCGGGCATCTGGGAAAGATAGGGGTTTTCTGGGTGGGAGTGTGGAGAAGTGGAGATTCATAAAAAACAAAACAGAAGGAAGGTGCACGTACCTAGGCCATTACCATAAAAATGTATTGGAAATAGAAAAGGTTAAAATTGAATACTCACAAAATCACAAAATGGCGTCACAAAGCCATGACAAGATGATGCAAAGAATGGTAGTAAAAAAGCACAAGGTGGGGTAACAGCTGACACGTTTCGGGGGCGCACCCCCTTCCTCAGGGCTCTGAGCTCTATGTGTACTAGATGAAATGTGCACTCATTTTGTGAGTAAGAATTTAAACCTTTGTTTTCTGTGGTGGCAGGGGGAGGGGGGCACACAATATTAAACAAATTTGCGCACAAATTCTAAATATGGGCCGCAGGGAAAAAAAACTGACAGATTATGACGGAATGCTGGCGACTGAGGAAGCTGTGCACAAGGTCAAAAATGAGGTACCTGTGCTGCTGAGTGTAAACAAATATAATATTCTGACGCTGCACAGAATCAGTACAGAAAATGTTGCAGCTCAGCTTAAAGGGTCAGTCCACCCAGAACCTGTATTACAGTGTTTGGTGGATGCTGGGGAGATAAATCACCTGCCAATTTCTTCTTGTCTGAGGGGTACTACTAGTTATATCTCAGATTTCCCAGATCTGCAATCTGCTGTGCTCATTACGAGAGGTTCCCACCATCCCTGTGCTGAGTTCACGGGTCTGTAAGCCTGCTGTGCCCATTATGAGGGGTTCCCACCATCCCTGTACTGGGTTCCCGGGTCTGTACACCTGCTGTGCCCATTATGAGGGGTTCCCACCATCCCTGTCCTGAGTTCCTGGGTCTCTATGCCTGCTGTGCGCACTGTGAGGGGTTCCCACCATCCCTGTGCTGAGTTCCTGGGTCTCTATGCCTGCTGTGCGCACTGTGAGGGGTTCCCACCATCCCTGTGCTGAGTTCCTGGGTCTCTACGCCTGCTGTGCGCACTGTGAGGGGTTCCCATTATACCTGTGCTGAGTTCCTGGGTCTGTACACCTGCTGGCTGTTGTGCCTATTATGAGGGGTTCCTACCATCCCTGTGCCGAGGTCCTGGGTCTGTATACCTGCTGGCTGCTGTGCGCATTATGAGGAGTTCCCTCCATCCCTGTGCCGAGTTTCTGGGTCTGTACACCTGCTGGCTGCTGTGCGCTTTATGAGGAGTTCCCACCATCCCATTATGAGGGTCCCCAGTGATGCAGTGCATCTGCAATGCCAATGGCCTACTGCACTAACATATCAGACACTTTTAAATTTGCTAGCACCAATCCCTGCCCAGGATGACACACCAGTCTGGAAGGGAAGTCCACCAGCTAAACACAGCAGAACAACTAAGCCCGGCATCTATGGTTAAATACAATGCAGGCTGGCTGACTCCTCTGCTCAGGCCTCCATCCCCGTTCGAGAAACCGGAAGTTACGCTGCGGTTCCTCTAAAAGCATCGCCTAGCCCTAGTACCGCACCAACCACTATCTGGAAACCTAATGCACCCGCCCTACATCCTAGTACCGTCGCTGCGCCAATCAGTAACCACTATTGGAAAAAAATGCACCGCTACTTCCTGGTACCGCGTCAATCAGTAGCCACTGCCTGGAAACCTAATGCACCGCCCTATGTCCTAGTACCACTAGTGATGGGAAGTTCGATTCTTTTAAGTGAATCAGTTCATTTTGAATCACTCACTGAAATTGATCGATTCATGAATCGATTCTTCGGTTCACTTGCTGAGTCTATTGACAAGCAAGTGAACAGAAGCTCTGACTCAGCCTTATTCAATGAGTAGAATCAGAAAACTGATTCACGGAAGTTTGGCAGGTCCTAGGAACGTTATTTTCAGTTCCTTCCTTGGCTCAGAGCAGTCACAAGCCTATTGTTGTGTCACTGTCAGACCATACAACTTTGTCAGATTAGCCAGCGTTATCAATTTTAGTGACGCACAAATGAAAATCGTGTTTTTGTGTGTGAACTGCATTCTGATTGGCCAACTTCACTGTTAGCATTGCTAGCCATCAGATTTGTCCACAGTCTTGACAGTGCATGCGCAGGAATAACGATCAGATTTTATTAATGCAGGCAAAGTACCCATGGTAGTAAAATACAATCATTAATTATGCACTGTAAAGACTGTGGACAAATCTGATGGTTAGCAATGTTATCTATGAAGTTGGCCCATCAGAATGCAGTTTACACGCACAAAAACCCGCTTTTCCTTTACACCGCTGTTTGTGCATCACTGTAAGTGACAATATTGGCTGATCCTATAGATTCCTTGATCTGATAGAACACCTGCTACCCAGGTTACTGAGCACAATCCTATACTCATATGATTATATAACAAACCCCAGATGCAATAAAGACAACCTGTCACTTCTACAAACTATCACATAGGGGCTTGTTAAGTGCAATAAATGTGCGTAGGCATGCATGTGTACATAAACAATGATTGCTTTACATGTTAGGTGTCCCCACAAATGTCAGAGTGAGAGCAATAATTCTAGAATGGTTAAATGTGATGTCCAGTACAGGCTTTAAAATTGTCACACATGGAATATTTAACCCTTTCTTCTTAAAACTAAAAAAAGAGTCCCACTTCACACTTATGCGATGCGGGAAACAGTGCGATTCCAGTGCAGGTTCCCGCATCGCTTTTCACTCCCAGGCAGTTCACAGTCACACTGCTCTCTGCGAACCGCTGCAGGTGTCAATGTAAATTTAATGACACCCCAAACCGGTTTGCAGATCACAGTGCAAACTGTGATATTGGACAGGAATCCGATCCGATTCCAGTTCAGAACAAAAAATGGTCCTGCACCATTTTGGTGCGAATGTGATGCAATTTCAGCCATACACATTGCATGGCTGAATTCAGATCACACAGACATTGCATGTCATGTGCACAGCAATACAATGTGAATCGGTGTGCTGTGGGTTCTCTGATTGGTTGCAGGGAGGGGCTGACCTGCTCTGCTATTGAGTACAAAGTGAACGGTTCCAAACGAATCAGTTCGGTCAGATGAATCGATTCACTCAGTTCACTGAAAAGAATCAATTCAAAAGAACGATTCATTCATGAACTGGACATCACTAAGTACCACACCAATCAGTAGCCACTATGGAAATATTGCACGGCCCTACGTCCTAGTACCGTGCCAATCAGTAGCCACTATGGTAATAATGCACGGCCCTACGTCCTAGTACCGTACCAATCAGTAGCCACTATGGTAATAATGCACGGCCCTACATCCTAGTACCGCACCAATCAGTAGCCACAATGAAAACCTAATGCTAGATTGGGAGTGTTCGGGGCACAATGCTCTGCCCCCCGAGGGCAGTCTAAAGGCCAGCCAATAGATCTTCTTATCTGCAATCACGTGATTGCTTCCCATAGAATCCGGCGCCCTGCACACACTTAAAGGGCCAATTTTTTTTTTGAAGTGTAGCTTTGGGGGGCAGCGCCCCTGCGCCCCCTATTGACAGGCCACCACTATTTGTTTTAATAAATTGATCTAGTAAGTTGATATATTGCACGTTTTTGTTCCTTTGAGCTTCTTCTGGAGGAAAGGTGTTTAAATGTGGAGAAAGACACAGATAAAAGTTTGCATGGAGACAAAGCCCTTTTAAAGGTCAAAGCATATATTGACCTACTTTCCAGTATGTCAAAATCTGAGGTAAGCAGCCTGTTTGAAAGGGTGGAGGAAGCACTCTGTGGTTGTGATTCATTTAGAATATTCACTGATGCATGTTTCATTCTTTATGGGCTCAAATTGAGGTGGATGAAAAGGAGTTGAACTATAAACTATATACGTATATATTTAATTTTTTTTTCATTATTCATTATCATTTGCATATAAATAGATGTTACACTGCATTTTGAACTTGGCATTTTATACTTTGCAATGGAAGATATTCAGATAATATTTTTTAAGTCACACGGATTTATTATTCATGCATTTGAAAGAGATTTATTTGCTATGTATATGGTTTATTTTTGTTTGATTGTGTAGTTTTATTTATTTTTCTTGCATTTTTGGTGAGGTTACACATGACCACCGCTGCAGCGAACATTTATATTATTTATTGTATTTGGTTCACAATTTGTATGAAAGTGTGGGAGATTCTGGTATAGTATTTTGATATATATTAGAAACTTTAATTCTACACAGTCTTAATATTGAAATAGACCTTAATTGTTTTACAACCAATTTTTTAGTTGATAGGTACAATAGCAGATTTTGGCCACAAGAGGGCAATACAGTGCAATATGCCACAATAGCATAGCAATAGCAATAAAAGCTGACAGGTGTTCCAATTTTTCTGCACTCTATTCAAAACTAAAAATAAAGTTTTGCCTTTAACCTGCAATTTCTTTAATGTAGTGAAAGATCTCATTAAGAAAGAGCTGTTGTTGGTGCAAACACACCAGTGTCTGTGATTGTGTAAATAAAAGCTTTCTGCAGTGCATTTTTCCCATCATTTACAAATGAATACATGGAACGGGGAGGAAATAAAAATGTGAAAGTTGATTAAAATGAATTTCAGCAGTGAGATAATTCTTAGAATCATGTGTTCCCATCTGAAGCAGTTTTCTGGTATCACTTCTCTTCTTTTGTATTTAGCAAGTGTAGCCCTCTTTTTGGGGGGTTATGACAAATGACCCTCCCCAAACAGGATATTATGCTAAACCTGTCGTTAAATACGAAAACCAGATCCTTCGCTAAATGGAAGCGTGGGTTGGATAATAAACTTTGTGTTACCTCGGCCCAGGACAGGGCCTCTGTGAACAGAGGGGATTCCCTTCCCGGGAAATTACTCAGTAATCTAATCAGTAATTGGGAGCAGAAGAACTACTGCAACCAGCATATAACATTAACCATTAGCATGTAGATGCACACAAGTATAGAAATAATGCAAACTTTTTCTAAGAAAAGATTAATAACAGTACTTACAATGGGTATAGATAAGAATCTCCCCCTTTAGAATACTGTAATCACGTTTTGTTGCTTTGCTGCCTGAAATTAAGACAGACACCTTTTTGTTTTATCCAGCTATATTTACTCATGTCAGAAAAAATTAAAAAGGAAAAAGAAATTCCCACATTTTGGGTTGTCCCCGAAAAGTAATGGAGGGGAAATCTTCCAATGGGGACACTAGTTCTGGTGACCTGGAGGTCCCCCAGGAATTCCCTTAACCACGTCAGCCCTGGAAGGTTTTACCTCCTTAACCACTTACCAACCAGGGCCTTTTTTTACATTTGTTGGTTACAAAATGCTAGAAAATTACTTAGAACCCCCAAGCATTATATATATTTTTTTCAAACAACCTAGAGAATAAAATGGCGATCGTTGCAATAATTTTTGTCACACGGTAATGTCTTTCAAGCGCGATATTTTTTTGAAAAATTTCACTTTTTTGAGTTAAAAAATAAGACAACAGTAAAGTTAGCCCAATTTTTTTGTATATTGGGAAAGAGGATGTTACGCCAAGTAAATAGATACCATACATGTTACAGTTGAAAATTGCGCGGAATGGCGAGTCTCCATAGGTTAGAGGTGCAGAGGAGGCCTTTTGCTACAATTATTGCTCACACTCTGGCGATCGCGGCGATACCTCACATGTGTGGTTTGAACATCGTGTTCATATGTGGACGCGACTTACGTATGCATTTTCTTTGCTGCGCAAGCTCGCGGGGATGGTGGCGCTTTAAAATGTTTTTTTTTTTTAATTTTATTTATTTATTTATTTTTAACACTGCTCCTTTAAAAAAAAAATCTGATCAATTTTATTGCTATCACAAGGAATGTAAACATCCCTTGTGATAGTAATATATGGTGACAGGTACTCTTTATGGAGGGCTGGGGGGGGTTTCCCCAACCCTCCATTACACTTCACAGTATTCAGATCGCCAAAAACGGCGATTCTGAATACTGTAATTTTTTTAAAAACTGCGCCGTTAGCCGCCAAGTAAACCGGAAGTGACCGGAAGTGACGATTCCGGCTTCCATCAGGTCTCCTCTGAGCCGCCGGACGCGCCGGATCGTAGCTCCGATCTCCCGGTGGGACAGGAGGCCGGAGAGGAGTGGCGGAAGGTGGGATAACGCCCCCGGAGATAACGACCGATCCGGCAAGGGAGCCGACCGTCCGCTCTAAAAAATGGTACCGGGATATAGCCTGCAGCTGCAGGCTATATCCCGGTACCATCCACTCAAAGTAGCCGCTGCCTATTTACGTTGCTGGGGGTGAAGTGGTGAACAGGCCATTTTTTGCACACAGCACTGTGTTACTTTAACTGATAATTGCACAGTTGTGCGACGCTGTACTCAAATAAAATTGATGTCCTTTTTTCGCACAAATAGAGCTTTCTTTTGGTGGTATTTGATCACCTCTGTTTTTTTTAATTTTTTTTGCACTATAAGCAAAAAAAGAGCGACAATTTTGAAACAAAAAAATACAATATTTTTTACTTTCTGCTATAAAACACATCCAATAAAAAAAAAAATGTAAAAACTCCAATTTCTTCATCAATTTAGGCCAATATGTATTCTGCTACATATTTTTGGTAAAAAAAATCCCAATAAGCATATATTGATTGGTTTGCGTAAAAGTTATAGCGTCTACAAACTATGGGATATTTTTATGGCATTTTCATTTATTTATTTATTTTTTTACTAGTAATGGTGGCGATCAGCGACTTTTAGCGGGGCTGCAACATTGCGGCGGACAAATCAAACACCTGACACTTTTTTTGGGAACCGGCGACATTATTACAGTGATCAGTGCTAAAAATATGCACTGTTACTGTACTAATGACACTGTCAGGGAAGGGGGTTAACATCAGGGTTGATCAAAGGGTTAAAGAGGTTATAAAGGCAGAAGGTTTCATATCTTGAAGTACAACTAAAGGCAACATACATATTTTAGTAAATCCTCATATAAATACCTGAAAGTTACACATGGTAATAAACATAATAACTGAAATTATTATTTTCCTACCATGTAGCTACAAGTGTGATCTGTAATCTCCCATTCTTTTCTTCTTTGCTATACGCTGCTAGAGATGATGGGAGGAGTTCAGCAGAGCAGAGCGTTATCTTGTCTATCCAACAGACCTCCAGCTTTCTATCATGCTCAGTCTATTTTACACAACACACATCTGCCAATCAATAGCTGGGTGTGTGCTATGTAAAACAGTACAGGTCAGTACAGGTTCATTTGCACACAGATGTGTCTATTAATCTGTGTGCTTCTCTGTGTGCTTCTCCCTGTCTGCTTTCCTCTGATAATTTGTAAACTGGCAGAACAAAATCAAACCAAGGAGCTGACTGTATATACAGGGCAGTATATACAGGGCAGTGGGCGGGCAAAGGCAAGACATAGGTGGGAGTGGACTGGGCTTCACAGGCAGATTGTGGGTGGAGCCTAATAAGGACTTCTGTGTAGTTAGAATGAATGGCTGAGATGTCCATGGATATAGGAGCCCCTCCCCCAGTGATGTCAGGACATTTATGCAGAGAGATATAGACGTAAATGGGGACAACTTGTGTGCTGTTCAACACAGGCAATTTGAAAACCAGGAAGTAAAGTTGTCACCTCACTGGAGGAAGTGCACATGAGAGCTGGGGACAAGGTAGAGATCTCAGCATCCTTTCTGCTTTTTGCAAAACAATCAGTGACATGTTTAACAGACTGTACAGGTGCATAACATATTGATTTCTTAATTTTGACCATAGTTCTACTTTAATGCATTCTATGTATTAACCATTTGCTGCCTGTATTGCATAGATATACGGCGGCAAAGTGGCTCCGCTGCGCAGATTGCACAGATCACGCAGCTGCAGTTGTGGGTGGACGTGCGCCACCGGCGGCGCGCTCATGTGCCCACCGCACGCTCGGTTCCCCGTTCTGACAGGCGGCATGACAGTGATCTACTGATCCCTGTAATCGGGATCAGTTAGATCTGTCATGCCCCTGCCAGCCCAGCCCCCATAGAGTTACAACACACATAGGGAACACAGTTAACCCCTTGATCGCCCCCTACAGGTTAACCCTTTCCCTGCCAATGACATTTACACAGTAATCAGTGGCTATTTTTAGCTCTGATCACTGTATAAATGCCAATGGTCCCAAAAAAGTGTCAAAAATGTCTGTCCGATCTGCCGCCACTACTAGTAAAAAAAAAAAAAAAAATAACAAAAATGCCATAAATCTATTCTCATAGTTTGTAGATCCGAAAACTTTTGCGCAAACCAATCAATAAACACTGTTTGCAATTTTATTTACCAAAAATATGTAGAAGAATACATTGTGGTCTAAACTGATGAATATGTTTGTTTTTTTTTATATTTATTTTTTGGATATGTATTATAGCAAAAATTTAAAAATATTGTTTTTTTTTTCAAAATTGTCGCTCTTTTTTTGTTTATAGTGCAAAAAATGTAAACCGCAGAGGTGATCAAATACCACCAAAAGAAAGCTCTATTAGTGGGTAAAAAAGGACCTCAATTTTGTTTGGGTACAGCGTCCCATGACCGCGTAATTGACAGTTAAAGCGACACAGTACCGAATCACAAAAAGTGCTCTGGTCAGGAAAGGGGCAAATCCTTCCGGGGCTGAAGTGGTTAAGATAAAAAAATCTGTGTTTATCAGCCTCCCCAGCACCTCCTAATACTTACCCTGAGCCCCTTCTCTCTCCAGCGATGTCCACAATTCCCTCAACTGCCCAGGAAACTCCTCCTGATTGGCTGAGAGACAGCAGCGGCGCCATTGGCTCCCGCCGCTGTCAATCAAAGTCTGTCAGCCAATCAGGGGAAAGTGGGGGCTGGGCCAGGTCGGGCTGCATGTCTGAATGGATACACGGAGCTCTGAGTTGGCTTGGGTGCCCACATAGAAAATAAAGAGAGAACGTTTGAAATAATAATAAATAACTATTAAATTATAGGTATTGAAATTTCCTTGAAAGTTTGGCTGTTAGTGAACTTAAATATGAAATTTATCACTAATAGCCATATTTTCAAGAAAATTCCAATACCTATAATTTAATAGGTATTTATTATTATTTCAAATGTTTTTCTTATTTTCAAATTTCCAAATTTTGGAAATAAGGAAGATCATTTGAAATAATAAGTTATTAATATATTATTTTAACTTATAAATAATAATAAGCTATTATTATTTCAAATGTTCTTTCTTATTTCCAGAGTTTTGGAAATTTGGAAATAAGGAAGAAAATTTGAAATAATAAGTTATTAATTTATTATTTTAACTTATTATAAATTATATTAATCTATTATTATTTCAAATGTTCTTCCTTATTTCCGACTTTTGCAGTGTGTGACTGTACATATGCATACTGTAAGTATGTATGTATGGCTATTAGTGATAAATTTCATATTTAAGTTCACTAACAGCCAAACTTTCAAGGAAATTCCAATACCTATAATTTAATAGTTATTAGTTAGTTGTTATTTCAAATGTTCTTAGTTATTTTCGAATTTTCTGATTTCTGAATTTCTGAATTTCAGATTTTCAGCTGTTCTTATTGCCGAATTTCCGAAATTGCCGAATTACCGCAAATTTCCGAATTACCGCAATTGCCGAATTACTGCGAATTTCCAAATGACCTCAATTGCCAAATTACTGTGAATTTTTGAATTACCGCAATTGCCGAATTACCACAAATTTCCAAATTTTCTAATTTCTGAATTCAGAATTTTTTTAATTTCCGAATTACGAATCTTTTTAATTTCCGAAAAACTAAAAAAACAAATTTTTTAGCCTTGCACAAGTCTCGAGTTTGCCCATTAAAGCCCACACTCATTGCCACTGCACAAATTACTTATGTGGGAGACAAGAGAAAATGTCTGAACCCACTTTTGCCCCAGCTTACTGCTATTATTTTGTTTTTGTAGGTATCTATTTCACAATGAGCGGTCACAGTGATGAGGGCATGCGACTGAGTGTGCTCCTGAAACAAAACAGATATGCGTAGAATAAGACCCACCTCCACACATATATACAGTATCTCACAAAAGTGAGTACACCCCTCACATTTTTGTAAATATTTTATTATATCTTTTGACAACAATGACAACACTGAAGAAATGACACTTTGCTACAATGTAAAGTAGTGAGTGTACAGCTTGTATAACAGTGTAAATTTGCTGTCCCCTCAAAATAACTCAACACATAGCCATTAATGTCTAAGCCGTTGGCAACAAAAGTGAGTACACCCCTAAGTGAAAACCACCATTATTTTCCAGCACTGCCTTTACCCTATTGGGCATGGAGTTCACCAGAGCTTCACAGGTTGCCACTGGAATCCTCTTCCACTCCTCCATGACGACATCACGCAGTTGGTGGATATTAGAGACCTTGCTCTCTTCCACCTTCCGTTTGAGGATGCCCCACTGATGCTCAATAGGGTTTAGTTCTGGAGACATGCTTGGCCAGTAAATCACCTTTATTCTAAGCTTCTTTAGCAAGGCAGTGTTCGTCTTGGAGGTGTCTTTGGGGTCGTTATAATGCCGGAATACTGCCCTGCAGCCCAGTCTCCGAAGGGAGGGGATCATGCTTTGCTTCAGTATGTCACAGTACATGTTGGCATTCATGGTTCCCTCAATGAACTGTAGCTCCCCAGTGGCGGCAGCGCTCTTGCAGCCCCAGACCATGACATTCCCACCACCATGCTTGATTGTAGGCAAAACACACTTGTCTTTGTACTCCTCATCTGGTTGTCACCACACATGCTTGGCACCATCTGAACCAAATAAGTTTATCTTGGTCTCATCAGACCACAGGACATGGTTCCAGTAATCCATGTCCTTAGTCTGCTTGTCTTCAGCAAACTGTTTGCGGGCTTTCTTGTGCATCATTTTTAGAAGAGGCTTCCTTCTGGGACGACAGCCATGCAGACCAATTTGATGCAGTGTGCGGTGTATGGTCTAAGCACTGACAGGATGCCCCCACCCCTTCAACCTCTCCAGCAATTTTGTGGCAGCCCTCCTATGTCTATTTCCCAAAGACGACCTCTGCATATGACGCTGAGCACATGCACTAAACTGTGTTTACTATGCTTCAGTTTGTGAATGAACAGGAAGCCTATCAGCACAGAGCACTTCCCATTCATTCCCTGTCCAGTGCAGCTGAGGCTGCAGAGAAAGGAATGTGTGTTTGAGCTTTGGGTGCACACCCTAATGCAATGTGCTCTGCACACCTATGCATAGGTGATGGAACACAGGGTAATATTTTGCACAGAAAAAATTGAAATCTATCAACTGATTTTTGAAATCTGGAGCAGAGTCAGCTTTTCCTGCTGAACCAATCAAAATTCAAGTTCAAGCTCAAGGGAACCCAGAGTAGGTAGGTAATGGCCTAATTTTCTATTTTTGCTCCAGTTTTCATAAGACACCCTTGATCCATTTGTTTACCCAAAACATGTATCTAAATGAGGTAAATTTGTGTTTTCCTTTATTCACTGATATAATATCTGAACGCCCCAACTGAATTCTATTAGTTCTTACAGGAAGCAGCTGGACACATTAATGATTGGTTAGTGTATCTAGGACAGTTTTACTAAGCAACAGCGATTACTCATATCAGATCTTAAACAGAGATACAGAGAACTGGCTTTGCCTTGTATAAGACAGTGAATTAATATAAATGAATGTCCAAATTCAGTCTTTTTTTTGTTTTGGGTGGGGAAGAGAGTTTTGTCAGTTCTTTTCTGTCTGTGATGCTACTGAAGAGATTTTCCCTCATTTTCTTTCCCTGTGAAACCCATACAAGAAATGAAGGGTGCTATTTTCACTAGGACAGAAATGCTCAGACGGCAGAAAAAACGTTGTATTAACTCCCTGACCTACCCCAGCCCGCTGATTGGACAATGAGGGAGCATTCATCACCCTGTTCTCTCCTCCTGTCAGTTAGCTCCCACTGTCTAAAAGCAGTGGCGTCACTAGGGGAGGCAGGGGGTGCGGCCTGCACCCGGATGACAGCTGCAGAGGGGTGACACCATCCAGGGCCGGCGCCAGCATAAGGCTGCGAAGGCACCCGTCCTGATCCACCCAGACAGAGGGTAACAGTCAGTTTGTTTATGGAGGTTTGGATTGGACATAAGTAGGTATAAATGGACACAAGTCCATTTACATCTGCTGCTCCATAGAGGTAGAATGGAGGGTCCAATCAGGTCTCCATGAAAAAGGGACAGGTGGACCCGATTGGACCATTCATGTGAAAGTGCCTAAAGTGCAAGGTGAGGTGAGAGATATAAAAATGAATATATATATATATATACACTGCGGTGACGAAAATCTGTCACCCTCGATTGACTGTCCTCC
>BLSH010159704.1:800478-813355 GCA_018402905.1 Glandirana rugosa
TTTGCAGTCACGTCGTGGCCTACTTTGTACGTTACCAGACAGTCCTCAGGTCTTTGAGTAACTGGAAAATATGTGTGGTGAGAGATATAAAAATGAATATAAATATATATATATATATATATATATATACAGGTGTGCTCATAATTTTACATATCCTAGCAGAATTTATGATTTCTTGGCCATTTTTCGGCGAATATGAATGATAACTTAAAAACATTTCTTTCACTCATGGTTAGTGTTTAGCTGAATTCATTTATTATCAATCAACTGTGTTTACTCTTTTTAAATCATAATGACAGCAGAAACTACCCAAATGACCCTGATCAAAAGTTTACATACCCTGGTGATTTTGGCCTGAAAACATGCACACAAGTTGACACAAAGGAGTTTGAATGGCTATTAAAGGTAACCATCCTCACCTGTGATCTGTTTGCTTGTAATTAGTGTGTGTGTGTGTGTGTGTGTGTGTGTATAAAAGGTCAATGAGTTTCTGGACTTCTGACAGACCATTGCATGTTTCATCCAGTGCTGCACTGACGTTTCTGGAGTCTGAGTCATGGGGAAAGCAAATAATTTTCAAAGGATCTGCGGAAAACAGTAGTTGAACTGTATAAAACAGGAAAAGGTTATAAAAATATATCCAAGGAATTGAGAATGCCAATCAGCAGTGTTCAAATTCTAATCAAGAAGTGGAAAATGAGCGGTTCTGTTGAAACCAAACCACGGTCAGGTAGACCAACTAAGATTTCAGCCACAACTGCCAGGAAAATTGTTTGGGATGCAAAGAAAAACCATAAATAACTACAGGTGAAATACAAAACTCTCTGAAAACATGTCGTGGGCTGTTTCAAGATGCACAATAAGGAGTCACTTGAAGAAAGATGGGCTGCATAGTCGAGTCGCCAGAAGAGAGCCATTACTACGCAAATGCCACAAAGTATTTTGCTTACAATACGCCAAACAGCACAGAGGCAAGCCTCAAACCTTCTGGCACAAAGTCATTTGGAGAGATGAGAACAAAATTGAGCTTTTTGGACACAACCATAAACGCTACATTTGGAGAGGAATCAACAAGGCCTATGATGAAAGGTACACCATTCCTACTGTGAAACAAGGAGGTGGATCGCTGATGTTTTGGGGATGTGTGGGCTACAAAGGCACAGGAAATTTGGTCAAAATTGATGGCTAGATGAATGCAGTATGTTATCAAAAAATACTGGAGGAACATTTGCATTCATCAGCCAGGAAGCTGCCCATGGGACGTACTTGAACATTCCAACATGACAATGATCCAAAACACAAGGCCAGGTCGATCTGTCATTGGCTACAGCAGAATAAAGTGAAGGTTCTGGAGTGGCCATCTCAGTCTCTGGACCTCACTATCATTGGGCCACTCTGGTGAAATCTCAAATGTGCAGTTCATGGGGGCAATACACGGTATTAAGAACTGGGGTATGTAAACTTTTGATCAGGGTCATTTGAGTAGTTTCTGTTATCATCATGATTTAAAAAGATAAACGCAGTTGATGATGAGCACGATTGTATGTATATATATATATATATAAATATATATACAGTATCTCACAAAAGTGAGTACACTTATCACATTTTTGTAAATATTTATTATATCTTTTCATGTGACAGCACTGAAGAAATGACATTTTACTACAATGTAAAGTAGTGAGTGTACAGCTTGAATAACTCAACACACAGCCATTAATGTCTAAATCGCTGGCAACAAAAGTGAGTACACCCCTAAGTGAAAATGTTCAAATTGGGCCCAAAGTGTCAATATTTTGTGTGGCCACCATTATTTTCCAGCACTGCCTTAACCCTCCTGGGCATGGAGTTCACCAGAGCTTCACAGGTTGCCACTGGAGTCCTCTTCCACTCCTCCATGAGGACATCACAAAGCTGGGGGATGTTAGAGACTTTGTGCTTTTCCACCTTCCGTGTGAGGATACCCCACAGATGCTCAATAGGGTTTAGGTCTGGAGACATGCTTGGCCAGTCCATCACCTTTACCCTCAGCATCTTTAGCAAGGCAGTGGTAGCATTGGAGGTGTGTTTGGAGTCGTTTTCATGTTGGAATACTGCCCTGCGGCCCAGTCTCTGAAGAGAGGGGATCATGCTCTGCTTCATTATGTCACAGTACATGTTGCCATTCATGGTCCCCTCAATGAACTGTAGCTCCCCAGTGCCGGCAGAACTCATGCAGCCCCAGACCACGACACTCCTATCACCATGCTTGACTGTAGGCAAGGTACACTTGTCTTTGTGCTCCTCACCTGGTTGCCGCCACACACGCTTGACACCATCTGAACCAAATAAGTTTATCTTGGTCTCATCAGACCACAGGACATGGTTCCAGTAATCCATGTCCTTAGTCTGCTTGTCTTCAGCAAACTGTTTGTGGGCTGTCTTGTGCATCATCTTTAGAAGAGGCTTCCTTCTGGGACGACAGCCATGCAGACCAATTTGATGCAGTGTGCTGCGTATGGTCTGAGCACTGACAGACTGACCTCCCGCCCCTTCAGCCTCTGTAGCAATGCTGGCAGCACTCATAAATCTATTTCCCAAAGACAACCTCTGGATATGACGCTGAACATGTGCACTGAACTTCTTTGGTCGAGGCCTGTTCTGAGTGGAACCTGTCCCGTTAAACCGCTGTATGGTCGAGGCCACCGAGCTGCAGCTCAGTTTCAGGGTCTTGGCAATCTTCTTATAGCCTAGGCCATCTTTATGTAGAGCAACAATTCTTTTTTTCAGCTCCTCAGAGAGTTCTTTGCCATAAGGTGCCATGTTGAACTTCCAGTGACCAGTATGATAGAGTGAGAGCGATAACACCAAATTTTTTTTTTTTATAAATTCTGTTTATTAAGATTTTTCAGTAAACATACAAAACAACAGTCACACGCAGGTGACCCATCAAACATAGTGAGGTACCCAGCTGGTCACCTCCGAACCAACGGTTCGTAAAGAACAAAAAAGAAAAACCAAAAAAAAAAAAAAACAAATGAGAAAAATAAAAAATAAATAAGAAAAATAAAAGAAAAACAACTTCAAGGCTCCCCAACCCCCCCCCCCCCCGAACCTCCTTCCGGCTTCCCGTCCCACTAGACCATTTCTATTTCTTTTGGATCAATATGTGCCCCCTCCCCCCTTCTCTCTTGTACCCATAGGGAGTCTCTCTTCTTCGAGGTTACTTCTCTAGTACATCAGGCTTTAACCTGTCGTGGATGAGTCTCCCAGCCACGCCTGCCACACTCTATTAAACTTTTTGACACATCCTCTGCTAGTATACGTGGCTTTATAGTATGGTACCATGGCATTTACCAATCCCTTCCAATAGGACAGCGTAGGAGCCACCGACCTCCTCCAGTGCAACAAAATGGCTTTTTTAGCATAGAAAAACAGTATGTTTAGGAGTGTTTTCAACGCCCTAGACGGAACCACCTCTTCCACCAAGCCTAGTAGACACACTTTAATTGTGATTGGAATGGGTACGGATAACAGAGAGGACACACACGCCACCCCCTCCTTCCAGAATATCTGTATTTAGGGGCAGTTCCAAAATATATGACCTGCCTCTGCCGGGGAGTGTGTACATCTCCAACATTCCTCTGATGCCGTTGGATAAATTTTTGCCAGCCTAGCTGGTGTATAATAGAACCTGTGTATAAACTTAAATTGAATCAGCCTATCTCTAGCAGAGATAAGGTGGTTAAAGGGCTGTTCCCACATCTCATCCCATTCGTTACCCTGAAGGTCCTCCACCTCCTTTGCCCAGTAATCCCTACATTTAGCGATTGCTGGCGGAGTCAGCTTGAATAGTTCTTTATATACAGTGGACAAGGTTTTTGGAAGACTTTTTGTCTCTAACAGGGATTCTAAGTCTGACGACAGGGCCTCTACCCTCCGATCCGCGAATTGCGCCTGGAAGGCAGGTCTGATCTGAAGGAAGCGGAAAAAGTAAGAGTTAGGCAGATTATGCCTATCTTTTAGCTGGTCAAAAGTGAGCAGGTCCCCTTCCCTAGTTATGTCCCATAGCGTCTTGACTCCCTTCATCGCCCACAGCACCGGATCTGGATGCTGCACGAAATGCGGCAGTTCAGGATTCATCCAAAGTGGGGCCGAGGGGGACACCCCCACATAACTCGGGGATGCCCACCTCAGCGCCTGCCCCCATGCCCTAATTACTGCCCTCATGGAATCTGTCAGTGGCAGTCCGACTCTTTGTCCCCTATGTACCGCTAGTTTTAGACTCTCAAAAGAGCCCAGATGAGCTGCCTCCAGTACCGTGGCCGAGTCCCCCTCCTCCTCCGTGAGCCATCTATGTGCAAACACCATCTGGCCTGCAATGTAATACTTGTGCCAGTCCGGTAGAGCCAGCCCCCCCCTACTCAGGGGCTCTCGGAGGGTCCTAAGGCCTATTCTGGCCTGCCCAGGGGACCAAAGGAATGTACTAGTCAGGCTATCCAATTTATTGAAGTAAGACTTCGGTATCCATATCGGTGCATTTCTAAGGAAGTATAAAATGACTGGGAGTAGTTTCATTTTAATGAGTGCAATTCTTCCTATTAGTGTTAAAGGAAGCCTAGACCAGCCCTGAATCCTGCTTCTACAGGTTGCCAACAGGGGCACCAAATTAAGGGCCATGTAGTCCCGGACATCCGCTGAAATCTTGATTCCCAGATACGTTAGTGTATTAACCCATTTAAGTGGAATGTTGGGGTTTGCTGCTTCCCTGGCCCCCTGGTCTAACGCCAAGATTGAGGATTTCCCCCAGTTCACTTTTAAGCCAGAATATGTTGTGAATTTGTTAAGGATAGGGCCTTCTGCAACGACTCACCTGGGTCTTTGAGGAACAGGATTAGGTCATCGGCGTAGAGTGCCAGACATTCGCGTATAGATCCTACCTTGATAGCTCCAGAAGGGTGAGCCACCCTAAGAGCTATCGCTATTGGTTCCATTACCAATGAAAATAGAAAGGGGGAGAGGGGACACCCCTGCCTAGTGCCCCGGCCTATACGAAAGTACTGAGTAATTTCCATACCAATTTTCAATGCTGCCCTAGGGGAGCTATATAACAGTGAGATCCACGTTCTGAACTTGGGGCCAAACCCCATTTTTTCAAGAACCCTCTGCATGAATTTCCAGTCTACCGAATCAAAAGCTTTCTCTATGTCAATCGATACCATGACTCTAGGAGAGGAGCCCTCGCTCGGTAGCTGAAGGTGTGTAAACACCCTTCTAAGGTTAGTGTCAGTTGACTTCCCAGGCATAAACCCGGTCTGGTCAATGTCCACCAGGGATGAGATTATCTTGGACACCCGGGTAGCCAGTACTTTTGTTAATATTTTTAAGTCCATATTTAGTAGCGCAATAGGGCGATAAGAAGAACACTCCAAAGGGTCCTTGCCTGGCTTAAGCAGCAGTATCACATGGGCCCCCAGCATAGATGCCGGCATAGTACCCTGTTTCATGCAGTATTCAAACAGGGATTCTAATTTGGAGGACAGGGACTCAGCATAGGTCTTGTAGAAGTCAGCCGGGAAGCCATCTGGCCCCGGCGCTTTTCCCGGAGGAAAAGAGAAAATGGCAGACTCTATCTCTTTTTTGGTGATTTTAGCCTCTAACATGTCTTTGTCCTCCTCTGAGAGAGCGGGCAAGGGCAAGGATGCCAGTAGGGCCTCTAGGTCGTCACTGTCGCAGGAAGGGATAGGTGCGTATAGTTTAGTATAGTATTCTACGAATGTCTCCTTAACCTCTAACATAGATGACACACACTCCCCTGATTGCTTTCTAATAATCGGAATATTCGGTGGCGGCTGCCTGTCCTCAACCAGTAAGGCCAACAATTTCCCATTCTTTTCACCTTGCGAGAAATTGGACTGTGCCCTATTCCGTATCTCAGTATGGGCCAGATCCATACAATGTAGCGAGATCTCACGCTGGGCCCCCAGCAGCCGCCCAAGGGACTCGTCTGATGGGGATTCAGCATGAGCTGCGACCCTCTCCCTCTCCCGGAGACCCCGCATCAGCTCACTATGATCCTTGCGAACAGATTTGATGGAGGAAATACAAGTGCCCCTGGCAACCGCCTTGAAGGCATCCCAAACAGTCGGTGGTTCGCAGGAGCCCTCATTGGCGGCCCAATAGTCCGCCATAGAGGTCTGCAATTGCGAGACTACTTTGTCTTCCGACAACCACCCTAGCGCTAGGCGCCAGCCCTTTCCTCCAGAGGAAGAGCCCAGCCCCAAAGTGATCTCCAGGGGGTTGTGATCCGACAGCCCACCCGCCAGATATTCCACTCCCTGTACCAATGCTTGTGTAAGGTGGTTCCCAAATGCCATATCTATTCTAGCCGCCGAGCTGTGTGTTTTGGAGACATGAGAAAAGCACCTCAGCTGTGGATTTTTCCATCGCCACACCTCCACCAGTCCAGCAGTGGTCGCCCAGGAGCCCAGATCTGTGGAGCTGCCCCTGGCAGGGTTTGAAGAGTCCAAGTCCCCATCTAGTATGGAGTTGAAATCTCCCACCCATACCATGGGCAGGTGTGCATAAGGGGCCAACTTGGCCAACAGGTCAAATAAAATTTGGTGCTGCACTGGGGGAGGCAAATATACATTTACCAGTAGAAATTTCAACGTCCCAACAGTTAATACCACCGCCACATATCGTCCTCCCGGATCAGAGAGCACCCAATGCACTGTACAGGGAATTTGCTTACTAAGGAGTATAGTAACCCCCCTAGCATAAGTAGAGTACGTTGCATGCAGCGCCCTCTGCACCCAGGGTCTCCTAAGGGCCAATATCCTACTTCCATCTAGGTGTGTCTCCTGCAGGAGAACGACATGTGGCTTAAGGGGTTTGAGGTAATTAAATATAGCCGCTCTTTTGTATTTGTCATTCATCCCCCTCACATTCCAGGAGATTATACGAAAAGACTAAGCCATTAGTCCTTACAATGTAGTCCTGATATGCCAAAACCCTCCTCCCCTCCTGCAGCAGGCATGTTATCACTCCGAAGGACGGAGAAAGGGCACTACAATGAGTTCCCACAGTCCAGAGGTAAAGAAGCCGGAAAAAAACAAGAAATAAAAATCCCAACAGTCCCCTGCCGTCACGCCCAACACAACAAAAAGTAAAAAAACAGCAACCAGGCGTGCGACCTATGCCCAAACTTGGACCACCAATGCGATCCAAAACAAAAAACTTCTCCATAGAGAGAGACCTTCTGCCACCCAAAGTTCAGGAAGACTATTATTCCTCGTCTGGTATCAAGGACTCTCCGCTTGCAGGATGTGCATCCTAGTTAACCAAAATGTTCCTCCCCAGTATAGCGTTGTAGCATAAATTCTTGTCATTGTCCCCTCAAAGGCCGAATTCTTTTTATTGCAGCCAAGATCCTCATTAGCTCAACCACCGTCTAGGGCATGATCAAGGGTCTCTGTCCAGCCAGTCGCAGGCTTCTTGCGGCGTCTCAAAAAATGTCACTGCACCATTGTGCTGCACCCTAAGTTTACTAGGGTACAGCATGCTATATTGGATGTTTTTGGCTCTCAGGCGTTTCTTGACATCAAGGAAGGAGCGACGTCTCCTTTGGGTCTCTGCAGAGAAATCTGGGAATAGCATGACTCTGGTGTTTTGAAAGCGGAGCTCTTGGTGTTTCCTTGCTTCAGCCAGTATCATGTCCCGATCTCTATAATTTAGTAGCCGAACCAGAAAGGACCTAGAGGGGGCACCCGGGGGGCGGTTTCCTGTGGGTACTCTGTGCGCCCTTTCAACAACGTAAGTGGGGGGTAAATTCTCCAAGGCCAAGAGGTCTTTGAAAAAAGATTCAGCAAAAGTTGTTGCATTAGTGCCCTCAGCCCCCTCAGGCAGCCCCACCACTCTTACATTATTACGTCTCTGGCGGTCCTCTGCGTCATCAGCCCTTCTTTGTAACGACCGTACCATTTCCTGGAGTTCTGTTAACTGCGACCCTTGGGAGTGTGCCACCTCCTCTACTTCAGAAATCCTATCTTCTGCAGCCGTTACCCTGCCACGAACCTTCTCCATGTCTTGCCGTATCAATGTACACTCGCTCGCCAGGTGGTCTATTCGGACCAATAACTCAGTCTTACATGCCGCCAGCGCTTCCAGTATCGGGCCAGTAATTGCTTCTACTTGGTTCCCCAAGGGTTCCGAAGCCTCCGGTCGGGAGGACCCGCTTGTTTCCACCGCTACTTTCTCTCCCTCCATCTTCTTTAGTGGAGCTTTAGCACGCGGGGATGGCGTCTGGGAATCCAAGATGGCGAGGGCGGGGCCCGCCGGCTCGTCCCTTACCACGGCCTTCGCCGGCGTCTGCTTCGGCGGAGCCTTCCCCTTCACCTTCCCCGCAGTAGATGGCATCACTGTGATCAGGGGAACCTCTAGGTAGTGATTGAGCAGCCCGCGGCCAGGGATTTCAGACTGTAAACGGATGATTTTAGCCGGATCGTTGCGGAGAGTCTCTCAGACACGTCCTTCCTCGATCACATCCGGTCACGCCCCCCGATAACACCAAATTTAACACACCTTCTCCCCATAAACACCTGAGACCTTGTAACACCAATGAGTCACATGACACTGTGGAGGGAAAATGGCTAATTGGGCCCAATTTGGATATTTTCACTTAGGGGTGTACTCACTTTTGTTGCCAGTGGTTTAGACATTAATGGCTGTGTGTTGAGTTATTTTGAGGGGACAGCAAATTTACACTGTTATACAAGCTGTACACTCACTACATTGTAGATAAGTGTCATTTCTTCAGTGTTGTCACATGAAAAGATATAATAAAATATTTACAAAAATGTGAAGGGTGTACTCACATTTATGAGATACTTAGGAGAGGTAAATTTAGTCAGGCCTAACTTTCAGTCAGACCTGATTGTTTTGATCCTGGGCAGGGGAATGGCTCAGGAAGAGGCTGGTGACTCGCAGGCAGTGACACCTCTTGGTTACCTCCCCTGTGCTTCTAGAGAGTTCTAGAAAAAAAGGGTGGGGAAGAGAGGCGGAGCTGCCTGGGGTGCCCTGACCTATTCCCAATCTGGATTGGCAGGGGGCAGGCCTTCTTTAATACCTGAGGTCAGCCCATCCTGGGAGGAGAGTTCGGATGGAGAGCTGGGAGATGGAGCAATAGTTGCGGAGGCCAGGAGGGAGCCTCCAGTCTGGGGGGGGTGACCTTGGGTCTGGAGGCTCGGGAGTGGAAGGGACCCCTCAGTATATCCCATGGGAAATCCTGAACAAGGAGCAGGAGTGTCACGTACCTGGTGGTGGAGTCTGTCTTGTGCAGGGAACAACCGCTCTTGCGCACCTGATTCAAGGACCCCTGGTAGTGGGGACAGAGGCCCAAGAGTGCGGGATGGCACGAGGGCTGGAGGGTCACCGATGGTGTAGTGAGGATCCAGAAGACGTGCAGGTAGAAGGATGGTCATACAGGCTGGGTTGGCAACAGGCAGGCAGGAAGGTACAAGAGGATCAGGCAAACGGGTAGTCAGAGTCCAAGCAAGGTTCGTTAACGGGCGGGCAGCAGAGGTACAAAGGAGCAGACAATCGGATGGTCGTGGGTAGCCGGGGTCGGTGCAGGTAGCAGAACAGCAGGTCTGGACAAGCCGGGTCAACAGGAGGCAGAACAAACACAGGAACAGGTATCAGGAGCCGAGGCTTACAGGTCGGGAACGCTGTAGAGCGAGCAGCACTTGCTCTCAGAAGTCTCCAGGTTTAAATAGGCCCATTTGGCGCCGTTTCTGGCGCGTGCGCGCGCGCACGGGAGTGCGCGAACGCGCACAGGAGCGCGCCAAATGTGCGCACCACCGCGGAAATGCCAGAATTTGGCCAGAAATTGTTCCTTTCCTAACATTGCCCCCCCCCCCCAAGGGGCAGCCTCCGGATGCCTCACCGGGTACCACCACCCTGGCGATTTTTCCTGAAGGCCTGGATCAGTCCGGGAGCGTGGATGTTCTCCTCAGGCTCCCAGGAGTTCTCCTCCGGACCAAATCCCTTCCATTTGATTAGGTACTGGGTCCCCACAGCTCTCCGGCGGCTGTTTAAGATGGCTTCCACCTCAAACTCCTCCTCTCCGTTGACTAAGATTGGATCCGGTGGGCCCACCTTCCGACCCGTGAATGGGTCGAGGACCATGGGTTTCAGTAGGGATACATGAAAAACCGGGTGGATCCGCAGGGATGGCGGGAGGTCCAATTCAAATGCCACCCGGTTTATCCTCCTCTTAACTGGGAAGGGCCCCAGAAATCTTGGTCCCAACTTCTTTGAAGGGCAGGCCAGCTTTAGGTTCCTGGTGGATAGCCAGACACGATTGCCTGGTTGGAGCTCCAGCTCCCCCCGCCTCCTTTTGTCGTAAGCCTCCTTGTTGGATCCCTGAGATTTCGATAGCGTCTCCTGTAGAATCTTGCAGTTGGACTGGAGGAAGCTGGTGATATCTTGCGCTGCTGGGACGTAACTTTCCGGATTTAGGTCGGGCAGAAATGTAGGGTGGAATCCATAGTTGGCCCAGAATGGGGACTGCTGGGTGGCCGAGTGAATGGTGTTGTTATAGGCAAATTCGGCCACCGGCAGCAGTGCAACCCAATCGTCCTGTGAAAAAGAGGCAAAGCAGCGCAAATATTGTTCCAGGGTTTGGTTCGTCCTCTCTGTCTGGCCGTTGGTCTGCGGATGGTAGGCGGACGAGAATGCGAGCTCGATCTCCAAACTAGAACATAAGGCTCTCCAGAACCTGGACGTGAACTGGACCCCCCGGTCGGACACAATATTACTGGGCACTCCGTGAAGTCGCATGACTTCTTTTATAAAAGTGTTGGCCGTTTCGGCCGCAGAGGGGGTCCCCTTCATGGGGATGAAGTGTGCCATCTTCGTCATTCGATCCACAATGACGAAGATGGTCGTAAAGCCTTCAGACGGGGGAAGTTCCACAATAAAATCCATCGCCAGTTGCGACCACGGGCGCTCGGGTATGGGGAGCGGGTTCAGGAGACCCCAGGCTCTAGCCTTGTCCATTTTATTCCTGGCACAGACAGGACAGGCCCCAACATATTTCCTGCAGTCCTCGGTAATGTTGGGCCACCAGAATGACCGAGAGATGAGCTCTGCGGTCTTTCGAGCACCAAAGTGACCGGCCAGTTTATGGTCGTGACACCGACCCAAGATCTTGAGACGCAAACTTGGTGGAATAAACATTTTCTGTTCTCGCCACCATAGTCCATTCCTGACAGTCAGTCGAGGGTCTCTGTCGACAGTGGAACCGGCCAGCGCCCGACGGAGTTGGGAAGGAAAGTCCTCATCGGACAGAAGGAAATTCCGTGCCGGCAGTATGGTGTCAGGTGGAACGGTACTTCCTGGCTCCGAGAACATCCGGGACAGGGCGTCGGGCTTGCCATTCTTCGACCCTGGGCGGTATGTCAAGTGGAAGTGGAACCTGGAGAAGAACAGTGCCCAGCGGGCTTGCCGAGGTCTGAGCCTCTTTGCTGTTCGGAGGTACTCCAGGTTCTTATGATCCGTGAAGATGAGGACAGGATGAGAAGCCCCTTCCAGTAAATACCGCCATTCCTCTAGAGCCGATTTGATGGCCAGTAGCTCTCTGTCTCCCACATCATAGTTCCGCTCTGGTGTGGTTAATTTCCTGGAGAAGAAGGCTACTGGATGAAGCAGGGCCTTGACACCCTGACGCTGGGACAGAATGGCCCCTACTGCCATTTCTGATGCGTCCACCTCAAGGACGTATGACAAGGCTGGATCCGGGTGTTTCAGGATGGGAGCTGAAGTAAAAAGGGACTTGAGTCTCTGAAAGGCGTCCTGAGCCTCGGAGGACCACCCGAATTGGATGTTCTGCTTGGTCAAGCGAGTGATAGGCTCCACGATGGCAGAAAATCCCTTTATGAACTTTCTATAAAAGTTCGCAAAACCCACGAACCTCTGTACCCCTTTTCGGTCTGTTGGTGCGGGCCATTGTAAGATGGTGGAAACCTTTTGGGGATCCATATGGATGCCTGTTGTGGAGATAATTAATCCCAGGAAATGCATGCTTGGCTGTTCGAAAGAGCATTTTTCCACTTTGGCGTACAAGCCGTGCTGCCGGAGTCGCCCCAGAACCTTGGTGACGTGCCTGCGGTGTTCTTCCAAGGAAGTAGAGAAGACCAGGATGTCGTCCAGATATATTATCACGAAGAGGTCCAGGAAGTCTCGGAATACGTCATTGACAAAGTGCTGGAATGTCGCTGGGACATTACAAAGGCCAAAGGGCATCACCAGATATTCGTAATGCCCAAAACGAGTGCGAAAAGCGGTCTTCCACTCATCTCCCTCTCTAATACGGATGAGGTTGTAGGCCCCACGTAGGTCAAGTTTTGTGAAGATGGTTGCCGTCCCCAGCCGCTGGAAAAGTTCCGGAACCAAGGGTAGCGGATACCGGTTCTTAATGGTTACCTGGTTGAGCTCCCTGTAGTCTACGCACGGCCGGAGCGAGTGATCCTTCTTCTCTACAAAGAAGGGTCGCCGACCCCTGCCGTTGGTAGAAGTGTTTTGAACTGGATGCACCCCGGATGTTGGAGTAGGCATAATCTCTCCCTCTACTCACCTTCTGGCGAAAAGCGTGAGCAAAACCCGTAATGCTTATAGACCACTACGGGAAACCGGAAACATTACAGGGTCGCTGTAAGGTCGTGAAACAGTTACTGCATAAGGCTCTGAAGGACCTGGAGAAGCACTATTATATAGACCTGCTGTAGGACCAGAAGAGATGAAGGAACCTTCTTGTGGCGTCCGTGCAGTGGTTCCAAGACCCCGCTGAGGCCGTCGTGCCGAACATGCGGTTTCACCTTTTTACGAGAAAGCTTGT
>BLSH010159704.1:852130-866434 GCA_018402905.1 Glandirana rugosa
ATTTTTTTTCGTCATGCACATGTCTAGGGGCATTTATTGTGGGTCTTTTGAAAGTTGGTCATTTTTGATAATTCAACATTGATTTCATCTAATAACGTTCTTGTGAGTGTATATAGTCTTGCTTGTTTTTGTGCTTAAAGCAGTATTAAACCCAAAACCAAAAATGTAATATATTGCAGCTTACCAATCCTTCGATGTGGTGGCTGCATTCTTTTACATTTATTTTAGACTTGTTCCCGTTTTTACCTCGTGATCTGGCCAGTAACGCACCTCCTATATTAGAGTGACCTCATCTGGATAAAGGAGCACAGGGGCACCTTTGGACAGCAGCACTGTCAGTCTGTGGCGAGGGCAGTGTTAGACGTACTAGCAGATTGAAATACATTATCAAAATGAAGCCAAATTCCCGTTTACATTGCAGTTACAGCAACAGTTTTTTTTTTGCTTTTGGAGTAAAGGTTTTACATGAACAAATAAAAGCTGACCATTGTAAGCACCCCTGTAAATTGTAAAGGGTTTGCCTCAACACCCTAACTTCTACATTTGCAAAGGAGCTTGTTGTGTTAAAAAACAACAGACTTGGCTGGATCACCAGACAAAAAGAAGGCCTAAAAAAGAAAAGGAATGCAGCCATTACATCTAAGAATTGGTAAGCTGTAATATAATAAAAGCGGAGTTAGATTCTTACCGTTAACTCTGTTTCCAGTAGTCTTCCGGGGCAGCCCTTGAGAGATGGGTTCCTCCTCCCGGAAACAGGAAACACATTGCCAAAATATCTTTAAAAGGCGGTCCCTCGGGTCCCTGGTCAGTTGTCCCCGAGAACCGAAGGCCAGAAATCTGAAAGACATAAATAACACAACACACCACAACCCCCAAGGTTAGACATTAGAGTGGGAACCTGCTGCCCCGGAAGACTACTGGAAACAGAGTTACCGGTAAGAATCTAACTCTGCTTTTCCCCCAGTCGTCTTCCAGGTCAGCCCTTGAGAGGATAATCAAGTACTCACCAGACTAGGGTGGGACCACAGCCTGGAGGACTTTCCTCCCAAAGGCTTGTTCCTGGTTGGATATTAGATCCAGCCTGTAATGTTAGACGAAGGTAGAAAACCTTGCCCACGTTGCCGCTCTGCAGATTTGCTCAGGAGTAGCTCCTGCTCTCTCTGCCCAAGTAGTTGCTGATGCTCTCCTAGAATGAGCCTTTAAGTCTCTAGATGGTATCATCTGCATAGTCTTATAACATTCTACTATGGCGGCCTTTATCCATCTTGCTAAAGTGTTTTTGGATACTTGTTTTCCTTTCTGTTTTCCGGCATATAGGACAAACAAGGCATCCGAGGATCTGAAGCCATTGGTGATCTCCAGATATTGTAGAACACACATTCTGACATCTAGAAGTGCTAGCTCTTGTTCCTTACTATTTTTCGGTGTGGTACAAAAATACGGCAAAATTATGTCCTGAGGTTTGTGGAAGGTCGATGATACCTTCGGTATAAACCCCGGATCAGTTTGTAGGATAATTCTATATTCATACATTTTTAGAAATGGTTCTCTCACTGATAGGGCTTGTAGTTCTCCTATCCTCCTGGCTGTTGTGATGGTCACTAGAAAGACTGTAAACTGAAAGTGACGATATTTGTACTTTTAGAGTACTTAGTGCCAGACCCTTGTCTGTTCCCTGTTGCTGGAACTCTAAGACTGTAGGAGTATCCATTTTCCTCCTACCATTCTCAGAGCACCAGGTGTTAAATTTTTTCCACACTTTTCTATATATGGCCCTGGTATTAGGCTTCCTGGCGCTTAGTAGAGTTGTAATAACCCTTTCTGATAGTCCCCTAGATCTTAAGAGATCTTCTTCAGAAACCAGGTGGCCCATCGAAAATTCTCTTGTTTGAGCTTGGTTAGAGGTCCCTGACTGATCAGATTGTCCTGGCAGGGGAGCGGCCATGGTTCCTTCACAGACAGTTGGAGAAGCATAGAGAACCAAGTCCTCTTGGGCCAGTATGGAGTAATTAGAATTAATTCCGTCTGTTCCTGAAGAAACGTCTTTATTACCCGGGGAATCAGGTGTACCAGGGGAAAGGCATAGCATGTCCTGAAGTTCCATGGATTTTGGAGCGAGTAAAAAAGACGCATCTTGGAATTTCTCCTGGATGCGAACAAATCTATTTCTGGTTTCTTTCAGTGTGCCACCACCTGTTTGAATACCTGTTGGTTGAGTTCCCATTCCCCCCATGACACCTCCTGGTGACTTAGGAAGTCTGCCACCTTGTTGCCTTCGCCCTTTAGATGAACTGCTGTCACCGAGCGTAAGTTTACCTCTGCTCATTTGTAGATTTGGTTTGAGACATACATTAAGGAGGGGCTCCTTGTTCCTCCCTGTTTGTTTAGATATGCTACAGTCGTAGCATTGTCCGATAGGATCATTAGGTGCTGATCTTTGACCTGTTCCTGGAAATGCTGGATGGCCTTGGCCACTGCCACCAATTACCTCCAGTTGTAGGAGTTCTTGGTTTCCTCTGGGGACCATCTTCCCTGGGTCATCTGCCCTGCTAGATGGGCTCCCCATCCCCAGCTGCTTGCATCTGTGGTGACTGTCTGTGCATATGGGAATGACCACTGCAGTCCCTGTTCTAGGTTTAAATGGTTCCTCCACCACCAGAGCACTCTCGAGTCTAGCTGGTACCCCAGAAACCTTATATTCTGGGTCGGACACATATTGGATTTCTCTATGTTTAGAATCCAACCTAGTGAACCTAACCACTGCTGTGCTTCCCAAAGATCCTTCGTTAGTTGTGTCTTGGACTGATTCACTAATAGCAGGTCGTCCAAGTATGGAATTACAGTGATTCTTCTCAATCTTAGAGGTCCCAGGGCTTCTGCTAATATTTTTGTAAATATCCTGGGGGACGATGATAGGTCAAAAGGTAGAGCCCTGCTCTGAAAATGGTGTTCCTCCCCGTCTATCTCCACTGCTAACCTCAGGTACCTCTGCGATTCCTCCTTTATGGGTATATGTAAGTAGGCATCTTTGAGACCCATGGTCGCCAAGAATAGGTTTTGTTGGAGGATGTTCCGGATTGAGAAAATGGATTCCATAGGGAATTTTTTTGTATGTGACTATCTCGTTCAGAGGCTTTAGGTTCATTATCAGGCAAAACTTCCCGGAGGGCTTTTTTTATCACAAATATGTGAGAGTAAAAACCTCTCCCTCTTTCTTCCACTGGAACTGGGGTGAGGACCTGTTGATCCACCATTTCCCCCAGTAGAAGAGGTAGGGCCTTTACTTTTTGTGGGTCTCTTGGAAGTCTCATTAGTAAGAACCTCTCTGGAGGTCGAGAATCGAATTCCAATGTGTAGCCCCTTGAGATAATGTCCAGTACATAGTTGTTGGCTGTTGTCTTTTGCCATTGAGGGAAGAAGGCAGCCAATCTTCCTCCTACCGGCAAACTACAGTCATGGCTTCTGAGTTTGACTGGTAGAGCCAAAGAGTGGATTGCTCTTTGGCTTCCACTTATGTCCTGTCCAATGCTTCTTTGGGTATTCTTTCTTATTTTCTTGTGGGTACTCTCTTTTCCCCCGAAAAAAAACTTTTTGGAGGCGGTTTGCGCTTTTCTGCTGGAAAAGTCTTTTTTCTGTCTGCCGTCCTTTCCAAAGCATCATCCAAACCTGAGCCAAAGAGGAGATCCCCCGCAAATGGGAGGTTACATAACCTTGACTTAGAAGCTGGGTCCCCTGCCCAAGTCTTTAGCCATATGGCTCTCCTGGCTGATATTGACAGTGCACCTGACCTTGCCGCCAGCTTCACCGATTTGGCAGACGCATCTGCTATGAATCCAACTGCTTTGGAAAGAACTGGCAGTGTTTTTAAGATATCCTCTCTTGGAGTGCCGTTTTTAATATGATTATGGAGTCTGGTAAGCCATACCTCCATGTTTCTCGCTACACATGTAGTAGCTAGTTTTGGTTTGAGACTGGTTATACTAGTGTCCCAGGCCCTTTTTAGAATAATGTCTCCTTTCTTATCCATGCAGTCTTTGAGGTGTCCCATGTCCTCAAAGCCAATGAGGATTCTTTGGAGACCCTGATTAAGGGGGCGGCAAGGTTTGGATTTTTGTTCCAAACTGCTTGAGGATCTTCTTCAAAAGGAAAACGTTTTTGTGACATGAGTAGTGTTGAGCGAACCCGGACTGTAACGTTCGGGTCCGTACCGAACTTTGGGGTGTTTCAAAAAACGTTAGGGTTCTGGGTTCTGGTGGTTGATCACGCATGTTGAATAGCTGCAGGGCAGCCAATCAACAAGCGTTTCACTGGTTTGCCCTTAGAAGCCATCACAGCCATGCCTACTAATGGCATGGCTGTGATTGGCCAGTGCATCATGTGACCCAGCCTCTATATGAGGCTGGAATCACAGTGCTGCATGTCACATGCTCTTGGGTTAGTGTAGGGAGAGGAAGCTGCTGGCGTTTTTGTGAGGGACAGATTGCAGACATTTTAACATCTGATCCTGCATCCTGAGATTACTACTACTGTTGCTCTGAGGGACAGATTGCAGAAATTTGAGATTTCACATACTGCAGCTTTGAGTGACAGATTGCAGATCAAACCCTTCATAACACAACGATCGTTACGATCGTACACAACAATCAGATTGTGGGATCATACACAACGATCAGATTGTGGGAGTAATTTGAGATTTCACATACTGCTGCTTTGAGCGATCTGACTGCACTAGGTAGAGGCTTCTGCTTAGGAGGACAGATTATTGTTCAAAAATCATCTCCTAGTTCTAAAGGGAGAGGTTCTAGCTGCAGCTGTAAGTGACACATTATTGTTCAAAAATCATCTCCTAGTTTATTTGATTTTAATTTATTTTCCCTATCCCCATTTTTTTGTAGGGCACTTTCCCTACTCTTACCCCCATTTTTCTTCCTTTTGCAGCCCTCTAGCACTTGCCAGGACTTTGTTACAGCCATTTTGTGCCTAAAAGTTCGGGTCCCCATTGACTTCAATGGGGTTCGGGGTCCGGGATAAGGTTTGGGCAACGTTCGGTGCCGAACCCGGACTTTTTTCCAAAGATCGTTCGGACCCGCAGAACCCGAACGTCCAGGTGTTCGCTCAACTCTAGACATGAAGCAAAAAACGGTTTCTTCTCAGGTTCTGCCCATTCGCTCTTTACCAAGTCTGACATCACCTGATGCACGGGAAAGACTTTAGATTTTTTTTCTTTTTAAGACCCAGATACATCCAGTCATGTTTTGAAGTCAATTCTTCCTCTTCCCCTATTTCAAGTGTCTCATATATTGCCCCAAGCAATTCCTCTACGTCTTCCAGGGACAATTTGTATCTAGAGCCAGCCTTAGCCCCTTCCTCCTCCTCAAACTCTGAATCTGAGCTGTCAGTAGCTGGTTCACTAGGGACCGTGCTACCCACTCCTTCTTTATGCCTCTCCTGTGAACCCAAAGCACCGGATCTGAATGAAGCCGGGGGTGAAGGATCCCTTGAAGGATTTGACTGAGGTCTAGCCTCTGCAATAAACTGTTGAAGTCATTTCTTCCCTCATGGATCCAAACACTCTGGCATACACAGAGTCTGATTGCTTTTTAATCAATTTGTCAATACATATCTGACACAGAGGTTCCCCATGTTCCAAAGGCATTTTAGCATTGCACTTTGCACACCACTTTCTAGGGGTGGGCTTGATGTCTTTAACCGGCTTAGCCTGCAAAAAAGACAACAAAAAGAAACAAGGCCACATGGGGTTATGGCAGTGTGTAGCATAAGACACCACCACCATAGCAAACAAATACCCAGTGCTACCTTCCTTAGCGTGCCCCAGTATGTTAGACCACCATCTTCTAACAACCTGTCCCCTTAGACACACAACCGGTCACCACCTGGTGCCTACCTGTGTCCCGCTGGTGCCTCCATTCCTGGGTGCCTGGGCAGAAGGAATATCATCCTCTTCCTGCATCCCTGTATGTCCTGTGGTGTCCGCTCTGCACCTGCAGTCTCATCCACCAACACTGCACAAGCCGGCCATTCCCGCCTCCTGTGCCTTTAAAGGGATTGGACCAGATCCCCGATGCACGCCAATGATGCCATCCCTCCCTGGAAATGACGCGGCATGTCTTCTGGGTCAAGCCAGCTTCTGGCCGTGGGTACACGCCCCCCCCCCGCCGGAACTAGCCAAGGGGACGGCGTATCGTCGCCTTTCTCCACGCCTGGGCACAGAGGATGGCGGAAACTGGGATCCCTCCTGCCTGCTGCCTAGGAGGATTGCCCGTGGCCCTTCCCGTCCTCCTCCACCAACCATATGTGGTACTGGTAAGGCCTCTGCCCCCATCCACCGGCTCACCCTCCTCCACATGCTGCTCTCCTGGACGCCTGCCTGGTTGTCAGCCCTTGGGAGATCGAGCCCTCAGGTCCTATTGGCAACATATCTCCTTTGGCCAGAGGAAACACTAAAAACTGACCAGGGACCTGAGGGACCGCCTTTTAAAGATATTTTGGCAGTGTGTTTCCTGTTTCCGGGAGGAGGAACCCATCTCTCTAGGGCTGACCCGGAAGACGACTGGGGGAAATGTTCGCTTTTGGATTAAATACCACTTTAACTCTTGCTTGGTCTTCTGTAATGCAGTTCTCAAGAGTGCATATAGTTTCAGACTCTGCTTGTTTTTTGTGCTCCATTTAGCTTTTTTGTATGCTTGCATCGCATGCCTTTTTAAATATGTAAAATTAATTTTTTTTTTGAGAACACTGGTGATCAGGAAGGAAGTGGAGGTCTTGACACCTACTGTCTATGGTATGGTGAGCAAACAGAGTGACCAGGCAGTGGGAAAAGCAAATAGAATTCTGGGATGTATCAGTAGAGGGATCACCAGCAGGAGGAAAGAGGTTCTGATTCCTCTATATAGATCTTTAGTGATACCTCACTTAGAATACTGTGTCCAGTTCTGGAGACCACACTTACAAAAAGATGTTGATAAGATAGAACGAGTTCAGAAACGGGTAACAAAAACGGTGAAAGGTCTGGGGGATAAAACATATCAAGAGCGACTTCAGGAACTTAATATGTACAGTCTAGAGGAAAGAAGGGAGAGGGGAGACATTATTGAAACCTTTAAATACATCAAGGGGATGAATAAGGTTCAGGAGGGCAGTCTTTTCAATATGAAACCAAAATCAAGAACACGGGGACATGACCTCAAACTAACTGGGGGGAAGTTCAAAACTAATCTTAGAAAGTATTATTTTACTGAAAGGGTGGTTGATGATTGGAATAAACTACCGACAGAGGTTGTGAGACAGTCAACAGTAAATGGCTTCAAACATGCTTGGGATAAACATAAATCTATAGTCAGACAACAAGGTTAATGTAAAAAAAAAAAAAAAATTAAAAATCAATATATAAATAAATAAATAAAAAGGGGCAGACTCGATGGACTACTCAGTCTTTTTCTGCCGTCACTTCTCAATCTCAAATTACTCCCACAATCTGATCGTTGTGTATGATCCCACAATCTGATTGTTGTGGACGATCGTAACGATCGTTGTGTTAGGCAGGGTTTGATCTGCAATCTGTCACTCAAGCAGCAGTATGTGAAATCTCGATTCTCAAATTTCTGCAATCTGTCCCTCAGAGCAACAGCAGTAGTAATCTCAGGATGCAGGATGAGATGTTAAAATGTCTGCAATCTGTCCCTCACAAAAACACTGGCAACTTTTGGGGACCATGATGTAAGTGGGGGGGCTCTCTGAGGACCCTGATGTAAATGAGGGGGCTCTCAAGACCCTGATGTAAGGGGGGCTCTCTGGGGACCCTGATGTAAGGGGGGCTCTCTGGGGACACTGATGTAAGGGAGGGCTCTCTGGGGGCCCTGATGTAAGTGGAGGGGCTCTCTGGGGACCCTGATGTAAGGGGGAGGCTCTCTGGGGACCCCGATGTAATGATAATATATAAATATGTATAATATATAATGTAATATATGTAGCCAATGGCCCCTAAGGGGTGGCTGGTAGTTGTGGTTCACCTGTCACTGCCCTCAATCACATATTTTTTCTTGCATCCGGAGTCACTGAACAGGCCGGTACTTTGTTATTGTTATTTTATTGAGGGGATAAACTTGGATAGGGTAGGAATGACTGTGGGATACCCAAAGATCAGAGATACAGGACCATGCTATATACACCTCTGTATATTCACTCCTTCTTCCTCCAGCACTGACACTTGCTGCCCGTTACACTCCTTCACTTCTCTCCTGCACGACACTTGCTTCTTCACTGTTAGGCCTGAAGGGAAATTTATCAAGCCTCCATTACATCTTCCTCTACCCTAGCTAGCACATGGTGAGGGCTGCACTATTGCCAGCAGGACCTCCGGATCTCCCCTTTACAGGCAAGGGCCACGGGCCCTCAATGTGTAGCTAAGTACAAATGTGCTAGCCGCGTCTTGATGGACTACTGTTCCCAGCCCATCCTCTTCCAGACCATTCCGGTATACCTTACTGTCCAGTGACACTGCTCCTCCAACTTCACAGACTGTCCACTGTCTCCTCCCAGCCTGCTCCAGTCCTGTTTTCCAGCTCCCAGTCTCCCGACACCGGTGGATGCTTCAAAGAACCTTTTCAGTAGCCTCTCTGTTGCTTTCCTGCTCCTTTGTGCTGCTCCAGGATCTCTCTTCACTCATGGCTGCATCCGAGCCACCGGGCCTCAAGGTCACCCCCTCAGACTGGGGGCTCCCAAGTGAGGCCTCAGCAGCCTTTGCTACATCTCCATTCTTGCACCCGACACTCTCCTCTCCTAGCTGGGCAGACAACAGTATTTAAGGAGGCCTGCCCCCTGCCAATCCATGTTGGGGATTGGTCAGGGTTCCTTAACATACCCCAGAAAGTCCCACCTCCTCTTCCATCCCCCTTTTCCAGAATTTTCTGGACCTAAAGGGGAGGAGTAACCAAGGGGTGTTCCTTCCTACAGTCTCCAGCTTTTCCTGGGCCACTTCCCTGCCCAAATCAAAACATTCAGGCCTGCACAACTGTCAGGCCTTACCAAATTTGCCTGTCCTAGCAAACATCTATCACAACAGCACCTATTCACTATGGGGGCGCTACACTCACCCCCCCCCAATCTCAGCTGGTCCCCAGATGAGAAAAATAGCCCTTGGGCCCAAGAGCAAGGGCATCCCAAAGTCAAGAAATGGGAAGGTAGAAAAGGAATCAACTGGGATGGGGAACAAAAATATAGCACAACCATCTCTGTAATTTATTTACACTGTACAGTATAATAGATTCCCAGTTACAGGTCCATGCACTAGTCACATACAGAACACAGTTCCCTTCAAGAAAAGTACTCCGTTCACACAGTAGTAGAAAAGATGTGTTGACTCTCGATGGAAGGGAATGGACAGCCGCCCCATTCCAGGAATCCTAAGAGAAGGAAATAAAACAACTAAACTACAAACTAAACAAAATAGCACACAGGTCAACTGGAAGGGGGTTATAAACCTCCCGGCCGAGCAACAATAGTATTTTGCAACACAGGGAAGAAAATAATGCACAAAGTTAATTTTCTTCAGGGTTCCTGATGGGAGGGGCCCCTCCCCAGACAAACAGGTTCTGCAGGGGTTTTTGAAAGGCCAGAACACACCTCACCCCAGCGTTCTTTCAATGAGCCAAGTCTCTGCCCTTGGACGCAGGGTGGCAGGCTGGCATGTTCTGAGCATGGTTAGGGGAGAAACAAAAACACAACCCCTGCAGTCTTCCAGCAGTCTCTGGTGTCTGGCTCCTACAAGCAAAGCTGTAGCTCTCCAAATGTAGAAGCGTGGGTCAGGCAGCCTCATCCTGCTTTCCCCTTCTCCCTTGATATAAATAGAGTAGCTCCTTGCAGGCTGGTTTGGCTTCACCACAAGGACCTTGTCTCCATAAATAGCATGCCCCAGCCCCCATCCTTGCTTCAACTCCACAAAGTGATTCTAGGCATCACAGTCCTGCCCTCTTAGGGGTTTGGAGACATGCAAGTACTCCCATATCATTTGATCCTCCCACTCTCCTCTAGAGCTCTCCACGACATCCATGATATGGGGAGGGACATATGGAAAGTCTAGGCCCCACTCCAAGGCAACTTTGCTTTGTACCTCCCGTTGGTACTGGGAAAGCTTAGGTAACTCCTTCACCTTCCCTTTCCTTGGCCAGATCAGAGTGTAAGGGGATCTGACCAGAAGGTAGTTGCCCTGGCCTGGGTGGTGGAGGGCCTATTAGGGAACAGCTGACTGTGCATGATAAGGGTTCCTGCAGCCTCGTCTGCGTCCAGCTCAGACTCTGGTCTCCTTCCATTCTTTGAAGGAGTTTCCAGTCCCTGGGACCTCCCTGTCTCCCACTCCTCTTAATCTGGGCTTTCCTCAGGGGACAACCACTCTATAAGTCTTTCAAGGGACCCAAACTCAGCTTGCAGTCTGGGGGGGAACCCCAATCAGGCTGCCTCTCGCTCGGTTTCTCTTCCAGCTCACCAGAGGGCACCTCCCCCTCCTGTACTGACTCCATTGGACCGGGAATGGCTATGGACAAACCTATGGCCAGTGTGGCTGGGGGCTCTTTTTTTACTGCTGAACGGTACTTACAGGTCCTAGATCCCTGGCCGGGCCTTCAGTCACAATAGCTCCCTCTTTCCTTCCCTCTTTGGTGTTTGTGGGGGAGTCACCAGGACGTAACTCCTCCCTGCCTTGACGTGGTGGCTCCAGGCCCACTCTGGCCTTTCCGGACTTTTCAGGCTGTGGCGTGCAAAGTCCTGACCGCAGGTCCACATTGAAGTAGCGTGGATCCTGCTGAATGTCCATCCGCTGCATCAGTGGCTCATAGCAATGGCCACATCTTGCCCATTCTTCCACTTCTGCTGTTGGCATCCGACATCCTGGGCAGAGACAGAGCAGACACATTCTTTCCATCCCATCCACCAGCCCGAGGGTGAATCCCCTGCGGTGCTCAAGTCAGACACCTGTGTCCACAAGTGTCCGTTTCAGCAGCCAAGTAAGGGCTGGTAGAAAAATACTACCCTCCGCCATCTTCCACAACCTCGTGGTGTCTGCTGGGCTCAGGGAAACTTTTGTCTCCTCCAGGGTGTAGCTCCACTTTCTCACTTCCAGTTGGGCTGGTGCCACTGAATGTGATAGCTAGATTCCTTCCTGGTCACGCTGCTGTAATCCCTGGTGTGCAGGATAGAAACTTGCAGACACGCTGGCTTTTGCAGAACTTGCCCAGGCATGCTGGCCCTTACAGTGGTTGGTGGTAGCAATGCTGATTTTAGTAATGCCTCTTGTCATCCCGTACGGGACCACTCTAACACAGTCTCTCCCCTCCACTCCCGCTAGCTTACCTCGATCACTCTTAGCAACAGTAGACAGTCCCGGGCACACTTCACCATTGAAATCAGGATTTTTGAGCATAAAATCAGTGTGCCCAGCATTAGCAGAGTGCTGGGCATGTTTAGCATCCAGTGATGAATGCCCAGCCTTGGCAGGGCTCGGGACAGATTTGTAATCCATGGGCGCGGTCACCAGCCATGGTTGTGGGTGATGACACAGGTTACAAGTCACTGAATTGCAGAAACAAGATATTCAAGTGTCCACCCCAGCACCGGTTGAAGCAATTGGGTAAGTAGGAGCTGCAATTAGCAACCACTCCCGCTGGTTACTATGGGCAATGGCATACTTGCAAGAACTTTTCTGTTTTAGCAGGCAAACACACAGGTCCTTCCCCCGGATTCAGTCCACATTGGCAATAGAACAGTTACAGTTCCCTGCCTCAGTTCTCTTGCGTTTGCTAGGGGCAACGACTGGCAGCTTCACAAGTGAATCCTGGAAATGAGCTCCCAAATGTAGCCTGTCACTCTGCCCTCAATCACACTTTTTTCATTGCATCCGGAGTCACTGAACAAGTCGGTACTTTGTTTTTGTTGTTTTATTGAGGGGATATGGGCCCTCAAAGTGTAGCCAAGTACAAATTTGCTAGCCGGGTCTCGATGGACTACTGTTCCCAGCCCATCCTCTTCCAGGCCACTGTGGCCTACCTTACTGTCCAGTGACACCACTCCCCTGACTGGCTCCTCCAACTTCATGGACTGTCTCCTCCCAGCCTGCTCCAGTCCTCTTTTCCAGCTCCCAGGGTCTGTCACTCACCGACACCGGTGGATCCCTCAAAGAGCCTTTCTGTTGCTCTCCTGCTCCATGGTCTCTCTCCACTCCTGACTGCACCCGAGCTACACCGCCTCAAGGTTACCCCCCCCCAGAATGGGGGTTTCCAGGTGAGGCCTCAGCAACCTCTGATACATCTGCACTCTTCCACCCAACACTCTCCTCCCCCAGCTGGGCAGACCACAGTATTATATGCACTACATATATACATATACACAGTATATATATATATATATATACACACACACACATATACACACACTGTAAACTTACACACGCACACTCATGTATATTATGTACATGTGTATGCCCGCCCAAACGTATGACTTTCTTTACTTCGCTGCTATGGGCTCTAGCCCCAAATCTTTTGTAGACCTAGTAATGCCCTGCCTATATTAACACAATAAACTGAAGAAATAGGAAGGAGATCTCAATACATGAGTCTCTACTTGATCTAGGGTTTTACTGGTACCACATCCTCTATTACAAGACACTGAAAAATAGTTAATTCCCTACCAAAATGAGCTATTGGAACTTTCGAGGTACCGCACCAAATTAAAAGGTAAAAAACATAATTTTTATTGAACAAAACATTAAAAATAGAAGATTAAAATATGAACGTCATACATCCAGGTATTGTTTCAAAACACAATACAATTGCAGGTCATGCCAGTATATTGTTGGAGCTCCCTGTTGATCACCAAGAGGATCTCATTCATCTCCGACATGTTTCGCAGGACAAAAGCATGCTTCCTTAAGGAGAAATTGCAGAAATCTCTGCTGTAGGTAAGCATTTCATGTAACTTGTTCCCAAAATATTGAAGGATAGCAGCTGCCATGCTGGAGAGGCAGTAAGACTTCACCAATCGACATGTAAAGGCTGTGTATATCAGATTAAAATTCACTTTTTTGAGTTTAAAAATAAGACAACAGTGAAGTTAGCCCAATTTTTGTATATAATGTGAAAGAGAATGTTACACAGAGTAAATAGATACCATACATGTTATGGTTAAAAATCGAGCACACTCGCGGAATGGCGACAAACTCTGGTACTTAAAAGTCTCCATAGGCGACGCTTTAAAAATTATTAACAGTTACCAGGTTAGAGCTGCAGAGGTATTTTGCTAGAATTATTGCTCACACTCTGTCGATCGCAGCGATACCTCACATGTCTAGTTTGAACACCGTTTTCATATGCGGGCGCGACTTACGTATGCGTTTTCTTTGCTGCGTGAGCTCGCAGGGACAGTTGGGCTTTAATATTTTTTTTAAAAATGTTTTTATTTATTTTATTTTTTTAACACTGTTCCTTTAAAAAAAAAATCTGATCACTTTTATTGCTATCACAAGGAATGTAAACATCCCTTGTGATAGTAATATATGGTAACAGGTACTCTTTATGGAGGGAAGGGTGGGGTCTAAAAACCCCCCATCCCTCCTTTACACTTCACAGCAGTGGCGGCTGGTGAAGTTTTTGGATGGGGGGGCGCCAGGCCCCGCCCTTCCTTTTGACCCCTCCTACTTCTAATAAGCCCAGCCCCTTATAGAATCCATCCACTCCGTCCCCTGTATTCCACATATTGTGTCAGGAGTACACAGCTCAGCATCACAAGACACAGTATACAGCTCAGCATCACAGGACACAGTATAGAGCCCCAGCATCACAGTATACAACTCAGCATCACAGGGCACCGTATACAGCCCCAGCATCACAGGACACAGTATACAGCTCAGCATCATAGGACACAGTATACAGCTCAGCATCACAGGATACAGTATACAGCTCAGCATCACAGGATACAGTATACAGCTCAGCATCACAGGACACAGTATACAGCTCAGCATCACAGGATACAGTATACAGCTCAGTATCACAGGATACAGTATACAGCTCAGCATCACAGGACACAGTATACAGCTCAGCATTGCAGGACACAGTATACTGCTCCAGCATCACAGGGCACAGTATACAATGACACAGATGGGGGCAGTTATGCAGCCAGTGACACAGGTGGGGGCAGTTATGTAGCCAGTTACACAGGTGGGGGCAGTTATGTAGCCAGTTACACAGGTGGGGGCAGTTTGCAGCCGTGACGGGGGTGGACACATTGACCGATGTATTG
>BLSH010159704.1:905681-928966 GCA_018402905.1 Glandirana rugosa
AGGCACGGTGATGTCACGGGTAGGTACGGTGATGTGACGGGTAGGTACGGTGATGTCACGGGTGGACACGGTGATGTCACGGGTAGGCACGGTAAGATGACGAGTAGACACGGTTATGGGACGGGTAGACACGGTGATGTCACGGATATATACGGTGGTGTCACGGAGTGTTATCACATTATCCACCAGTTTAATCTAAGATTTAAATACCGGGATCTTATGGACTGCCACGAGGGACGTACAACCCGGAGACATACACCAGGGCGACACATTTTCACAGGGATGGGCAGTGTAGTGGCATGGATGGGCACTGTAGTGGCACGGATGGGCACTGTAGTGGCATGGATGTGTCACGGATGAGAACTGATGTGGTATGGATGAGCATGAATGAGGCACAAATGAGCCATGGATGGGGATGGATGAGGCACGGATGGGTGGGTGAGCACGGATGGATGGATGGGTGAGCACGGATGGATGGCTGGGTGAGCATGGATGGATGGATGGGTGAGCATGGATGGGTGCGCACGGCTGGGTGGGTGCGCATGGATGGATGTCTGGGTGAGCATGGATGGATGGCTGGGTGAGCATGGATGGATGGCTGGGTGAGCACGGCTGGGTGGGTGAGCACAGATAGATGGCTGGGTGAGCATGGATGGATGGCTGGGTGAGCATGGATGGATGGATGGATGGATGGGTGAGCATGGATGGATGGATGGGTGAGCATGGATGGATGGGTGGATGGATGGGGGAGCACGGGTGGATGGATGGTTCAGCACGGCTGGGTAGGTGAGCATGGATGGATGAGCACAGCTGGGTGGATGAGCATGCATGGCTGGATGGGTGAGCATGGATGGATGGATGGATAGGTGAGCATGGATGGATGGGTGGGTGGGGGGTGGATGGCTGGGTGGGTGGTGGGTGGCTGATGATGGCTGGGTGGGGGGTGGATGGGTGGTAAATGGATGGTGGGGGGAGTATTTTGTCACCTAGCAGCGCTGTGGGCATTACACATCGCCCACAGTGCGGCAGCGTGTCCTCTCTCCCCCTCTCTCCTCTCACACTGCACCGATCGGTGCGGAGAGGAGAGAAAAGCCGCCGCTTCCGCCGGCTTGTTTACATGTGATCGCGCTGTCATTTGACGGCGCGATCACGTGGTGAAAGGCCGCTCACAGCGGCCATTCACCACGATCCGTGATCAGTCGGGTCCCCCAGACCCGACGGTCACGGATGTTCCCGTGTGCGCGCCCCAGGGGGCGTGCGGGAAGCGCGATTCTGGGAGGACGTCAATAGACGTCCTCCCAGAATTAAGCAACCGATCTGTAGACGTCATTTGTCTATAGGGCGGTTGTTAAGTGGTTAAGTTCACAAACAGCCAAATTTGAAATTCCAATACCTATAATTGAATAGTTATTTATTAGTTATTATTTCAAATGTTTTTTCTTATTTTCAAATTTTTGGATTTTTTATTTCTGAACATCAAATTTCGGGATTTTCGAATTGCCGAATCACGAATTTCCAAATCGCGAATTTTCCGAAATTCCAAAAAATTAACTAAACGAAAACTAACAAATTTTTCGGGCCATGCACAAGCATACTGAACAGCTATCCTGCTGCATTGTGGGCACAGGAGGTCACTTGCCCGGCACGAGAGTCATTCAGGCGACACTTTGCATGCAAAGAGTTCTCTAATTGGACAGTGTAAAGAGGTGGGGTGGAAATATCACAATCTCCACTTTTATCAAATCAATGAACGATTTGCATTCATTGCAGTTTTCTCTGAACGGCACCTATGCTGACCAGCAACCTTATGTGCTCAGCAAACCACAAGGTAGCAACTTGATGTACGACCCACAAACTAGTGGAGACCACTGTAGTAGTGAATTAGTGATGTCTACTACAATGATTTCCAGCATCCACAGGTATTGCAATTATGTACTTACATTGGACAAAGCTGGACCAATGTAACTATGTGCAAATTACTACCATACCTGGAATTCAAATTTAAATCCCACTGTACCATTAAGAAACAGCCTTCATTTTTATTTCACTGTTGATTCTATTTATTTTGCATCAATAGTGAGATTTCACCAAAATATCCCAATTCTTTGCTAAAATGTAATGAATCAAACCACTCAATAAAATTATTGAAAACACAGTTTCAATCATTAAAAAAAAAAAAAAAAAAAAAAAAACACCCCCCACAAATTCTTCTGGGTTTTAAATGTATCAAGGAAAGTCTTTTTTTGTCAAAATGTCACTCTCACTTTCTTCAGGGTCTGTAAATAACCTGCAACATTCTGCTTCATTATATTATTTGGATTGCCCCAAGCAACTTTCTAAAGTGTTGTGAAATCAGTTTATAAAACAGTGTTAATTAATACTTGGAAGTAGAAGAAATATTGCAGATTGATTAATCACAACACAACTAACCCTGCCCTACAATTATTCATGATTTATATCTGCTCTGCCTTCATTTGTCCTTTTCTGAATTATTGGGCAACTGCCATTTTCCATTATCCTTATGGCATGCTCACCTGGGTAGTTCTTCCATTTGCCCTGTCCTGACCAAAGAATACCCAACCTAACCATCATTTCTGCACTCCTTTTTTCTATGATTTTTTTCCTCTCTATCCTCTCCAGTATAATAGTACTTTATACACGATATTACCAAAAGTATTGGGACACCTGCCTTTACACGCACATGAACTTTAATGACATCCCAGTCTTAAGACCTGTACACACGATGTGAAATTCGGACGGAATTTTAGTTCGAAGGCCGATCGTCTGAAAGTATTACCGTTAGTATGCTCCTTTTGACAAACGATTTCGATTTTTTGTAAGACAAAAGCTGGATGTGCAGACTAGTAAATGTTTTTCATACGGTAACTCAACGTCCGATTTTCATAACATTACTACGGTTTTCATACGATCACGACTACGCATGTTCAGAAACGAAAAAATGCATACAAAACTATTCAACACATTATGTTACTTCTGACGTTTGAATTTGGTCATATGAAAATGTTCGTATTATTAGTATGCGCTTCACTTTCGACATGGGACAAACATCCAATAAAAAACGAACATTCTGTCGTCCGAAATTCGCATTGTGTGTACGAGGCTTTAGTCCATAGGGTTCAATATTGAGTTGGCCCACCATTTGCAGCTATAACAGCTTCAACTCTTCTGGGAAGGCTTTCCACAAGGTTTAGGAGTGTCTATGGGAATGTTTGACCATTCTTCCAGAAGCACATTTGTGAGGTCAGGCACTGATGTTGGACGAGAAGGCCTGGCTTGCAGTCTCTGCTCTAATTCATCCCAAAGGTGTTCTATTGGGTTGAGGTCAGGACTCTGTGTAGACCAGTCAAGTTCCTGCACCCAAAACTCACTCATCCATGTCTTTATGGACCTTGCTTTGTGCACTGGTCCAAATTATTTGGTGTAGGGGGGATTAAGGTGTGTGGTTGTTTTTCAGGGGTTGGGCTTGTCCCCTTATTTCCAGTGAAGGGAACTCTTAAGATGTCAGCAAGATGTTTTGGACAATTTCATGCTCCCAACTTTGTGGGAACAATTTGGGGATGGCCCCTTCCTGTTCCAATATGACTGCACACCAGTTCACAAACAAGGTCCATAAGATGAGCGAGTTTGGGGTGGAAGAACTTGACTGGCCTGACCTCAACCCAATAGAACACCTTTGGGATGAATTAGAGCGGAGACTGCGAGCCAGGCCTTCTCTTCCAACATCAGTGCTTGACCTCACAAATGCGCTTCTGGAAGAATGGTCAAACATTTCCATAGACACACCTAAGGCCTCATACACACGGACGTTTTTTGACGCCAGCGTTTTCTGGCGTTTTTTGCAGCCCTCAATGTTAGTCAATGGCCCCATAAAAACGTCGGCGTTTTTGAGCTGTCGATGGCGTCAGTGAGCTGAAAGTAGAACCCACGGCCATCGTGTTCTGAGGCTGTAACGTTTTGGCATTTTTTGATGCCGACGCTGCAAAACACCAACAAACGTCAACTAATATCGTACCGGCGTTTTTTGATGCCGACGTTTTTAGGTTGAAAAATAACAGAGGGATGATTTTTTTTAGAAAAGCCTATTGACGCCGACGCTCAATAAAGCCGATGCATAACGCCGAAATACGCAGATTTTTTTTCCTTGACGACGGGCCCGACGTTTTGTTTATTTTTAAAGATACGCCCGTGTATGAGGCCTTAACCTTGTGGACAGCCTTCCCAGAAGAGTTGAAGCTGTTATAGCAGCAAAGGGTGGGTCAACTCAATATTGAACCCTACGGACTAAGGCTGCGATGCCATTAAAGTTCATGTGTGTGTAAAGGCAATATATTGTATAAAGTACTATTATACTGGAAAAGATCAAGAGAAAAATCATAGAAAAAGGAGAGCAGAAATGATGGTTAGGTGGGGAATTCTTTGATCAGGACAAAGCAAATGGAAGAAATACCCAGGTGAGGATACCATAAGGATAAAGGCGTCTTTTCAAAAGGAAAATATGTATATTCACCATATGTCTAGCTATGTGTGAACTTCCCTATAACTTATATTTATCTTTATTAAACCCATAGCCTGGCTTTTTCTTCTTCTTGTTTTCATCTGCCTCAACCCTTGTCTAATTCCTACCTCCTCCCTGAGCTTAGCTTGGCACTTCTTAACAGTGGGGGAGGTGGGAACAATAGTGGTGGCAACAGACTGTCTTGCTTGCTTCATCCATGGATCCCCTGGAGGGCGGTCACCCTGTACACGGGACTCATTCTCATGACACTGAGCGGCTATCATCCCATGCTTGTGGGCAGAGGCGTAACTAGAACCTTCAGGGCCCCGGTGCAAGAAATTATGAAGGGCCCCCCTGACCCCTGGCCACAGCCCTTCCCTCTTCCAGCTGATCCTGAGGCCCTTTACTCCCATTGCGGGTCCCTTTACTATGGTCCTGCAGCAGGCCCCCTTTCTGCCATCTTGGTTCCTCTAAATGCCATCCCCACCATCCCTCCTATTCAGGTATACAAGGGAGGCACATGGGCCCCCTGGAGCATGGGGCCCGGTTGCAATCGCAACCCCTGCAACCCCTATCGTTACGCCCCTGCTTGTGGGAAGATTCAAGACACCTATAGACATTTCATTTAGATGTTTTAGGCCAGAGAAGGAAACAATCTAATGTCTGTGGGACACCAGAAAATGCTATCAAACCTGGAGCTAGACTTTAATAGTAGTGTATATTGAAGCAATGAATGCAATCAGATCTCACACAATTAACTATTGACTTTGTTTGACAGATGGAAAGATTCAGAGGCAGCAAAAAAGTTGTGCGACATCGCAGCAGTGCAATACATCCACTGATTCATCACTTGTCCAATATTGCTGCAATACGGATCTTTGTAATGGCAGAAGCATTATCCCCAGTACAGCCAGTACAATCAGCGGTAAGTGAAATTTCTCTTTTTCTATGAAAGGTAGTTTTTAGGTCAGAAATGTACAACTAATGTACCAAGTGTCAGGTATAAGGGTCACCCAAAGTTAGAAGTTTGCCTTTGAGGGGATAGAGCAGGTAGGATTGCCACCACATCCCTTTAGGCCTGATCCACACCTATGCATTTTTAGTGCTTTTTGCAGATTTTCACTACAGTCCATTCAACATGGTTTCCTATGAAACACGTTCTGTAGTGCCAATATGCAAAGAGCACTAAAAATGCATAGGTGTGAATTGAGTCTTAAACCCGAACACATATGAGGCTAATTTAAGAAAGATAAGGCACCAACTGAGTTTAATTACCACCTTAATCAGCCACAGAACCTGGGTAATTAATGTGATCGGTTTTAAAGGGATGAGGTGGCAACCCTAAGAGCAGGCCATTATCAGTTACCAGCTTGCTGTATTGCTCAGGGACTCTTGCAGTGACCCCCGGTAAAGTCGCATGACAAGTCAAACACATTAATTTCAGCAGGAGCTATCTTAATAAATGTGGCTCAAGTTGCATAGACAAAAAAAGGTTCCTGAGCTACTTTTCTGGCACGACTTGAATGTCATAGACTACAATGTTAAATCACAAAAGTTGCAAGCAAGATGCAAGGAAGTTGCATGCAAGTCATATGACTTTGAGGTCAAAGCAGTGTGAACCAAGCTTGAGAAGTCCTAAGTGTTAATGAGGGGATTTCCAAATATTCAGGGAATTCCGCTAAAGCTGTTAACGGCAGAGAACTGGGAAATTTGGCCTGGGAGTAGGGTTGCCACATCATCCCTTTAATCCAGGACACATATGAATTGCACAGGTTCTTAGGCTAATTTAATGCAGGTAAGGCACCAAGTGAGTTTAATTACCACTTTAATCAGCCGCAGAACCTGTATAATTAATATGTGTCCTGGATTAAAGGGATGATGTGGCAACCCTACCTGGGAGGGAATCACAACCAACTTGTCTTTTAAGGGTAGGGACAAATAAACAACGTTTACCATTCAAAGTGTTCCATGGTCTTGCTTAGCGGAAGGTGGGTGTTTCCATAAGACATGGGAGTTGATTTACCAAAACCGGAGAGTGCAAAATCTGGTGCAGCTCTGCATAGAAACCAATTAGCTTCTAACTTCAGCTTGTTCAATAAAGCTTTGACGAAAAAAAACAAAAAAAAAACAAAACTGGAAACTGATTGGTTTCTATGCAGATTTGCACCAGAATTTACATTCTCCAGTTTTAGTAACTCAAACCCAGTGTTTATTGTGGTGCACCATTTCACATTTTCCAGCATCAGCTTTCTTGACACCTCAGAGCTCCATGTGGGTTCTACCCCTATAATTTTTGAATAGTGACCCAACTCCACTCTAAAGCCTCGTACACACGGGACGACGATCATATACAACAGGTTGTACGAACGACCGTTGTATGCGAAATTGATTGTCCGTACGCGTGATTAGAACAGCCGACATACGGCGGTCGTACAACGGGAGTTGTATGAGCAAACTAGAAAACTTGGTCGTACCAACAAGCGGTCATACGACCGTTGTATCGTGTGTACAGAGAAGTTGGTACAACAAGTTGTATTGTGCAAAACACGCATGCTCAGAAGTCAGGAACGGCCGGATGCTAATTACATGCACCTGAACGTTCTTTCTTTGGTCGTACGATCGTGTAGTGCAGTCAGTATGCTAGATACAACAGTCAACATACGATTTGAGACAATCGTACGTACGATCGTCGTCCCGTGTGTACGAGGCTTTAGCCACCACTCCAACATATCTTATTAGCAATTTCTCAGGGATCTAATGCCCTCTCTGCCTGTAATTTAGAGTGAGTTATTTCCAAATCCATTTATTTACTGAAAATGTACCAGACAATGGATTCTATTTCCATGCTATGTTTGCATGGCCCACATCACCTTTATACAATATAATATGAATGCCCACAGTTGGACTAATACTAAATTCTACTCAATATATGAGTAAGCACATCAACTGAGCTTAAACGTTGGACATTAAACCATTTACATATTTTTAACCAGCAGTGAAAGAACATTAAAACAAGCCACCCCTCATCTCTCTAGCTACCTGTTATGTGAAGTTATGCATTCTCAAAAATCCTTGAAGACCTCATAGCTCTATGGTTGGGCTTCGGTCAGTTTCTAACAGCCTAAACACACCTGCTGTGCATTTACATTAGTGCCTAACAGCTTGCCAACATTCACTCTTAGAGCCGGTTCACACTGAGGCGACTTGTCAGGCGACTCAAGTCGCCTCCTTGCAGTGCAATCAAACCTTTCTAATAGGAGCGACTCAGGTCGCTCCGACTTAGAAAAAGGTTCCTGCACTATTTTTGGGGCGACCTCAGCGTGACTTGCATTGACTTCTATGTAAAGAAGTCTCCTTGCAAGCTGCGCTGAGGTCGCCTCGAGCGGGGCGACTTGCTTTGCCCTGCAAGTTGCGCGGCTCCAGTGTGAACCGGCTCTAATAAAAAAAAGTTAAGATTTTGCTGCCTGTATCATGAAATTTGAAAATATATTACACCAAAATGCTTATAGATACAGAGATAAAGTGCTTTTACTGCATGTTCAGATACGTAAATACTTTAGTGTGCATAATCTGGACACAGGTTCACTTTAAAATGATTCTGTAGAATTAGGCTGAGTTCACACACATGCGATGCGGGAACCAGCGCGATTCCTGTGTAGGTTCATGCATCGCATGTTACTCGCAGGCAGTTCACACTGCCCTCTGCGACCTGCTGTGAAAGCTAATGACACCCACAGATCAGTTCGGAGATCACAGTGCAAACTGTCAAATGGTACAGGAATCGGATCGCATTGGGTGTGAATACCCATGCGATCAGATTCCAGTGCAGACCAAAAAAGGGTCCTGCACCATTTGGTGCGAATGCGATTTCAGCCATAGTTTGTATGGCTGAATTCGTATCGCACAGACATCGCCTGTGATCTGCATAGCAATGCGGGGCGAAACACATGCAATGTCTGTGTTTGCACCAGTGTGAACCCGGCCTTAAAGTGCAGGAAGAAAGTAATCAGTTACTTCTCGCATGCCGCCAGGCGCGACTCCAATAAAGAGAAATCATCTGCTGAAGTCTCTTCAGTAAGGATGAGCTTGGGCGTGTTCGCAACTGCATGTGCCCGAGTCCGCCAGGAAGTTTATACTGCGCTGATCATAGGCAGTGAGGCATTTCCCAATGAATGGCTGCAACGATCAGGGAATGTCTCACTGCCTGTGATTAGCGCAGTGCAGTGTAAACCTCCTGGCAGGCTCAGGCACGTGCAGTTGCGAACACGCCTGAGCTCATCCTTACTCTTCAGAAACGAACACTTCTCAGACTGTTAATCTCCTGGTCCCTCACTTTTCCATGTGATTTCCCCCTGCCGATCCGGCTGATGGCAAGAACTACTGAGCGCTGTGGGAGACGAGGAAATCAGCACTCCAGGAAGTGTGGGTTGTGGAAGAGACTTCATGCTCCATTCACATTTAGGCGTCCCAGATCGCTGGCGGAATCGCCACAAGTCGCGGGACTTCCTTGTGATCCCTATCACTTGCAATGGCATCGCGGTACGATTTTGCCACGATTGTCGCCCGACGACTCGTGGTAAAATGGTGCAAACAGAATCGCAGGTACACCTGTCACCCAAAAGGAGTTCTGGAACTATCTCTTTTTATTGGAGCAGCATGTGTAGTGAGAGAAATAATTATATACTTTTCTTTGCAGACAGAGCTTTAATTCTTGCAGTTTAGCAACTGATGCTTTCAGGCAGAAATACAGAACATAACAGCAAAACATATCTTAGATAGTTTTTACTGCAACAGATGCCCCCTTTTTTGAAGATTTCCATTCACTTATGACAACTGTAAAATAGACAGTAAATTGCAACTAAATAATACTAAAGGACCTGTATAAAGTTTGTGGTAGGTAGCCAAACACCCAGGTGCAATGTGCTTAGCGTGTAATGCCTCGTACACACGGTTCGACAATCGCATACAGGTCGTACGAACCACCGTTGTATGCTAATCCGACCGTTAGTACGCGCGATTAGAGCAGCCGATGTACGATGGTCGTACAACAGGAGTTGTATGAGCAAACTAGAAAACTTTGGTAGTACCAACAAGCAGTCATACGACCTTTGTACCGTGTGTACAGAGAAGTTGGTCCAAAAAGTTGTATTGTGCAAAACACGCATGCTCAGAAGTCAGGAACGGCCAGACACAAATTACATGCACCTGAACTTTCTCTTTATATGTTCATAACACGTCACTACGTTCAGCTTGGTCGTACGATCGTGTAGTGCATGTCAGTATGCTAGATACAACAGCCAACATACGATTTGGTCCGTTCAGTCGTACGACCGTCGAACCGTGTGTACGAGTCTTAAGAGGAGAAGCACAATGATTTTAGCTATACATACATTTATGGCTGCGTATTTTGCTCTACAAGGTTGTTTATGGTGTGCAAACATGTTTTCCTAAGTTCAAAGGATCCCCTTAGTAGCTCAGTAGTAGTGTGGATCAGTGAGCTGTAGCCAACTTCCAGATCTCCTACTGTAAGCAATATTAGTTTAGGTGAGTGGATCTTCACATCATTGGTCCCAAGCTCCCAGTTCGGCTCACAGCCATTACAAAGAAATCTCACTCTTGCAGCTGGGTACTCATTATTAAACTATATTCACCTGCTATTGATGATGTTCTTCCAGGTTCTCCTCTGCAATGTTACTCCTGTGACTTCTATGCATGCGTACTGAAAAAAAATACAGTTACCTGTAACCGTGATGAGCAATGTGTGACCAAAACTGCAAGAATTCGTGAGTGAATATCTTATTTATTATCTAACTAATAATTATCTATCTATCTATCTATCAATCATTCATATACCTTTCTATCAATTAACTATTTATCAGTCTATCATTCATATACATTACCTATCCATAAAGGAACAAATTATCAGTCTATATATTTATTTAACTATAATTTTGCTCCTTGGTCAAGCTTTCTCAGGGTAAAATGGACCAGCTGGGGTGCATTTTCCAAGGCACAGCTGAATGACGACGTGCCCTTGTACAAGCTGGCTCTGCCTCTTTCATCATGTGATAGTTTTTTTTTTTTTTTAACAAAAAACAAATGCTAGAATATTTTAATAAAAGTGGAAGTTTATTTTATATGCAGGCTTACTATGCATGTGTACAGAGCTTTAAAGAGTCATTTAACTCCTCTCAATCACCTGTACTCTTTTCCCCTACAGCTCTTGCTAAATGTAGCCACTTACAATGGGCTCGGGCGTGTTCGGATTGAACCCGCCAGGAAGTCGGCACTGCACATTGCCAATCATAGGCAGCGTGTGAATGTGCAGTTGCTGTTCCGGAAATGCTTCGCTGCCTATGATTGGCAGCGTGCCGTCTTTAACACAAGGCAAAAAGGGCAGCTGCTCCGGGCCCAGTCATTGTTGTGGGGCCCAAGGCAGCTTCCCCTTGAGCCTGCAAATAGTTAATAAGTGTATTTGAGAGGGCCCAAGAAAATATTTGCCCAGGGTCCAATCAATATTAAAGACTGCTCTGCCTGAGACAGGCACAAACATGTTAGTGCACCCAGCGCTAAGGATGGGTTCACACTGCAGACGGATGTGGTTGACAGCAAGGATCCGGTGAGTCCCTGTTCTTTTTCAAGGACAAATCAGGCCCAAATTTTTGCCTGAATTCAGACCTGAAACTGAGCCAAAGACACACAGGACCCCTGTGCAATTCACTCCACAGCTGCCGCGGACATGGGTGAAATGGTTCCATTGAGAGGCGGTAACAATCTCTGGTCATGCGAATTGGATGTGGAGAAACCCACATCCATTTCGCATTTTGTAGAAAAATCTTTCATCAGGTAGGGTGTGCATCCAAGATCAGCCCTATATAAGCAGCTTAAAGCCCAGTTGAAGTATCACACCGTTTATCTCTCAATAGACTTTTATCCTTGTATTTTTATAATGTGTGACTGATTTTACTGTGGTAAGGTTTTAAAATATCTTTTCTATCACTGGAAAAGCTTTTCCTGCCCTCACACCGCAGTTGTCTGTACTGGCAGATCTGATTAATAGAGTTTGTGCCAGAACTCTCGAACATTGCAAAAGTTCTGACTGTAACCCTGAACCCTATAAGGATACTTTCACACTGAGGCGCTTTACAGATGCTATTTAGCCTAAAATAGCTCCTGTAAAACGCCTCAAAAATCCCCCCCAATCCACCCCAATGTGAAAACCTCAGTACTTTCACACTGGGGTGGTGCGCTTGTAGGACGTTACAAAAACTCTTGTAAAGCAGCATCTTTGGGGCGGTGAGGTGAGCGGTGGCTCCTCTGCCGCCACTCCCATTGAAATGAATAACAAGCGCTTCTGAAGCGGCTGCACACCGCCTTGGAAGTGTGGAGCGCTTGCACGTTTAACCCTTTTTTTAACCCCTTGTGGGGGGTTAAAAGTGCCGCGCTCCTGACTGAATAGCGGAGCCATATCACCGGTAAAACTCTGCTAAATCTAGCGGGGTTTTGCCGTGGCTACAGTGTCAAAGTAGCCTTAATGTACCGTATATACTCGCGTATAAGTCGAGTTTTTTGACACGGATTTTGTGTCAAAAAACCGAGATTCTTCTTATACGCGAGTCAACAGCCGGTGCGAGCGCGGGGGAACATTCCATGGGCACCCTCGGCGGCTGAGATACATTCCAGGGATGCCGTCACGTCCGCTGGCAGCCTGCTGGAGGGCGGAACTTCAGCTCAGTCACACTTGCGACGTGACTGGGCAGAAGGTAAGGGCAGAGGACGCAGGCACTTCCTATGAATGGAATAAGGCTGCCGTGTCCTGCTTATGTAAAAATGTAAAGGAAAAAAAAACAGTTTGGCAATTTGATTAACTAACCTTATTAACCCTTATTGTGTGAACAATAAGGGTTAAAATGGTCAGATATTCAAATGACAAAACTGTGTTTTTTTTTCTTTGCGTTTGACATATGTGAAGAACACAGCAGCCTTATTCAATACATAGGAAGTAAGTATACTGTACTGTAAAAAATAAAAAGTTGTACACACACACACACACTCCCGATATTGTTTTTGTTGACCCTCTCTTACATTTACAGAGCTAGTTTACTGTTTTTATTTGAAATAAATATTGAAAAACATTTAACCTACTGATGCCTCATTGGTAATTTTTTTTTTTGGTATCTATTTTTATTTTTGAAATTTACCAGTGGCTGCTGCATTTCCCACTTAGGCTTATACGTGAGTCAATACGTTTTCCCATATTTTTTGGGCAAAAGTAGGGGGGTCGGCTTATACACGGGTCGACTTATACACGAGTATATACGGTAGTTTTTTTTCCTTTTTTTCTTCTTCTGGCAATGTGGTTTTTTTTTCATTCAGCCGTCAGTGGGGAAGCCCGTTAACAGTTGATGACTCATCCGTTGTTAAGGACACAGCAGCCGGCTTAACAACCAGCTATTCACGGTGCCCTATCTGGGCAAAGATTTGCCCAATCAGGGCTTAGAATGCACTGTGCAGCATGCAGTGCATTGTGGGACACTCGGCTGGATGTTTGCTGAACGGAAGTACAGGCGATGTTTGGGCCGAACTTTTGCTTGGCTCGAACTGTTCGCCTAACTGTTGCAGAGGAAGAGGGGGCTAACTCTCTGACGTGTAGGACTGCAAACAGTCATGCTTAGACATCAGGCATCTGCTTTAACAGGAAAGTAGAGATACAATGAAAAAGGAGGTTGTTAGTACAATATTTACCAGACTGTGGGCAACTGGTGGGCTGTGGGCTCCAGCAGGCGGGTTGCAGGCTCCTATGTCTTCTATGCAACATGGCGGCTTCTGCCGTGCAGTGCCTCCCTCCTTCTCCAAAGCATCCAATAGGATCGCCTGTCCTTTCAGACAATCGGGTCACGGGTCTCAGACCCGCTTCTTGATTGGCTGGGAGGAGCATCAGTGTGGCAATAGCAAATACTCATTCGCTAGTGTCCCACAACTGGGTGGGATCACTGCGCTCTGAGACCACCCTTTTTTGATGCCTATTAGAGCCTCTGGCTCTAATCACGTGCTTTAAAAAAACAATTCCCTCCCTTTGGAATAGTCCGGTGCCCTGCTATGTAGATCAGGGGGCTGGACATATGGATAGGGGGGGGCGGCACCCGTGCACCCCTAATGGACGGGCCGTTGGTGGATTTCAGTGATTTCAGCTGGATTTTAAAGTGGAACTAAACTCCTGAAAATACTTGCCTCCACCTTCCAGTAATAAAGGCAATTACATCCTTCACTGGCTGCTGCCATCTTCTCAGCTACTTCCAGGTGCTGGGTTTCCAGCCTCTTGATTGTCCGGTGGTGGGGTGACATCATCCTTCCTAGGTATGCGCACAGGAGTCAGTCATTCGGGCACAGCTGGTGTGCGCTGAGAATACAAGTACTATTGTACATTCAATAGAAGGCTGCGAGCAGGCAAGTAAGTGTGTGTTATTGCAGAGGAGACATAGCATGTGTCCTATGTAACAAAGAGTTATCTGCTTGCAATTTGTTCACTAATTAGGTTTAGTTCTGCTTTAACATCCTTTGTTCGTTATATCTGACTGTTTTACTTTTAGCGGCCACCCTTCCTCCTCAATAATCCTCGGCTGTTTCTCTCTTCACAGTTGGGGTACCTGTGGTAAAACTTGGTTGTTCAAATGCCTCAAATTGCTCAACAGAGACCATGGAAGACGTTGTAGGGACCAAGGCATCGGTCAGAAATGAGTGCTGCAGTCAAAACCTCTGCAATTTTGCTGTCAATGTGAAACTTTCTTCCATCGCTGCCATCGGAGCTGTGTTACTTCTGTGGATCACCATGCTGTCCTGAGCAGAAATAGATGGCATCTACCATTTACCTGCAATCACCATGGAAGATTAAAGAGAACCAATTGCTGATCAATGACAAATCATTGAGCTTATACAGGAATGTACATAGCCAATCTTATATTATAACTGTTCAGGCTACTAATAAAAAAATCTAGATTTGCCTGCCTACTTAAAGTTCACCCTTAGAACATGTTGCACTCATATTTAGCATGTAAAATGCAATATTTTCTAGGATTTCCACCCCTACTCCCTAAGATTTCCCCACTGTGAACGTGGGGGTTCCTCAAATGTGCGGAGCTCCGCCCACACTGCCACATCATTCATTCACAGGGATCTGTAAATGAATAAACTATAAGTCCTGTCTGCCACTGCAGCAGACGGACCTGTATTTCTCAATGAACTAAGAGAGTGCTGATCAGCGCCATAATTGTCCACTGACAGTTCCTTCAGCTTTATAACTGAAAGCCTGTACAGGGCTACAAGCTGAAAGCTGAAGGACGTGTCTGCAGGAGCGTGACGTTGCACCCATGATCCACTGATCACTAGTGCAATGCCTTGCAGGCTCCTGTGGGGAAAAAATAATAAATGCACATTTTTCCTCCAAAATATGCACATTCATTATTTTTTTCCCTAAAAATGAATGTAACCTTTAACTTTGAATCCCATGTTTCTGCTGTACGTTCAAGGGTATAAGGTTTCCTGAGGTCGGAAGTTTGTTGTCCGATCAACTGCCTGCAGTAATCTCCCAGCCTCTGAGTGTGCATAACTGTATCAAATAGCAGAGCATCATAGTTGTATACATTTCCTTAAGCTTCTGCATATTTATAGGGTATTGCTTTAGTTACTTTGTTGTTGACTACATGGCTTTGTTACTTGACTCTATGAATAAAAATATTTGCCGTGCATATGTCTTCAGCATTTGCACAGCCACAACAAATTATCAATGCATTGTTTGTATTATTATCCTATGATCATCAGCAACATCCAGTGGCCATAAAAGCGGTAATTGTTTTTTGACTGAGGTCTTTCAGAAAATAGCGCATTATGGACACTAGATGGAGCTGATGATTATAGGACATAATCATATTACAAGCAATATGGTGATAATTTGTGGTGCGAATGAGGAAGACATCTGCACTGCAGCATTTTTTATACATTTACCCCGTTGTGTGAGAGTGTGCAAGGTCAGGGAGCTGGCAGGGTATCAACTGTTTCAGGAAACCACTCACTCCCTGACTGTAAGGCCTCATGCACGCAGGACATTTTTTGACTCTTTTACAGCAGCTATTTTTAGCTGCAGAAGTTTTTTTCTACAGTCAATAAACCTCCATCATGTTATCCTAGGTGTTCATGCACACATAGGCTGTTATCAACTGCTTCTAGCAGTGACGTTTTTGAGCTGTAAAAAAAAACCAAGACCAGAGGGTTCTGAGAGACGTTTTTCAGCTGTAAAAACGTTAAAACGCTCAAAAACGTCGATCCCCAACGCTTTTGGACGTTTTAGATCAATGGGAAAAAAAACCCCAAAAAAGTCCTGTGTCAGCCTACAGCTGAGATGCCCAAGATAAAATAAGTAAACATTACAGCTGGCTTCACGGCATTGCCTTGTGGTAGCACATTCTATATATATTGGTGCATTGTGGTGGCTTTTATTTTGAACGGCGCCCCAAACCACCCCAAAGTGTTGCAGTGCATTTTGTGCTAAGTCAAAAAAAGATGCAGCTACATTTTTTTTGTCTGTTCTGGTGCGCTGGCAGCCCATTTAAACGAATGGGCTGCCTTAACACAATGCACGTTAACATGTTGTACATGACTTCTCATGCTCATCCTTGCTTTACTACTTAGTTGCTGAACAAGTATACAGACAACAGCTGAGCACACATAAAGATTTCTTCTGTTCAGCCTGCAGTCTGAATGAAAAAAACCCAGCAGATTCCTCCATCCTCCATCTATAAAGAGCAGATGGAGAAATCTCTTGCTGTGTACCGCCCGGCTGTCAAAATATCTAATGGGATGCAACCGCTGTTTGGCTATCAATTTTTTGTTCAACTTCTTCAATTTTTTTCAGTTGAACAATGTGAGTATGAATGTATACAGGGTAGAATGCATGAAGGTAAAAAACCTTGAGCCTTTAAAACTATTTTAAGAGTTTCACGTTAAGTGTAAAATCTTTCCTGCATTTTTGCAACCAGTGATTTTAAATGTCATTGCCCTCAGCAGAATAATGTTCTCATGACTTTTTTCTTGGCTGTTTTTTTTCATAGATAGCTCTGTACTTAATTATTCAACTAGTTGTAATTAATACAGTTGTATAGCTTGGTTCATGATGGAACAGGAGTAGGGTGTTACCAGCCCGGCCCTGTTGCTGATATGCCCATTTGTACAATAAACAGTTTGTCAGAAACTAGACTTGGGAAAGCCAGTTTTTTTTTTATTTAATACATTTTTATTGTTGAGAAATAAGGCATTACAGCAGTAGCAAACCTATTTGTTCACACTTACATTGCCAGATACTGACCACCGGAGATAGAAAAAATAAATTGCAACATGCCATCGGGTCTTGCAGCAGCTACCGACATAAAGAACAGTTATGCTATAATGCTTACTATCAAGGCCATTTTTCAACATATTATAAAGAGAGAACAAAAAAAAAATAGAAGAAGAAGAATTAAAAGAAAAATAAAGTATAAAGAACAGAGGAATTTAAAAACAAAACAAAACCTATATATATGTACATTTGCATGCATGCCCATATATATTGTACATACAAATATCCGTTAATGTGTAATAACTCAGAGGGGTTGATTTACTAAAGCTGGAGAGTGCAAAAAAACAGTGCAGCTGTGCATGCTAGCCAATCAGCTTCTAACCTCAGTTTGTTCAATCAAGCTTTGACAATAAAACCTTGAAGCTGATTGGTTTCTGTGTGGAGCTGCACCAAATTTTGCACTCCCAAGCTTTAGTAAATCAACCCCAAAGTATCTGAGAAGAGGGGTTACACAACAATGGCTTTCAAGGAGGGGTGCCAGTGTATATTTGACTCATGATGGACAAAAATATAGGTGTTTCCAAGAACTGCACCCATGGTGTCATAACCTCCCTGAACCTAGAATCTTTTTCATTAGCTGTGGCTACCATCTCTTCCATACGCATGGTATAAGTCACCTCTGCTACCCATTCACGTATTGTTGGAGTTACTTTTGATTTCCAATATCTGGGGATCAGAGCTCTATCTGCCATCAATAAAAATCAAAATACTTTGTTTTTGATAGATGTAGTTGATCCCAGGATCAGGGATAAAAGAACAACCTCCGGGGGCTCTGGCCAGATCTTACTCGTAATCAGGTGGCAGAGGTGAAATATAGCTGACCAGTATGGTTTTATTATTGGGCATGACCTCCTCATACAGTTGTGCTCATAAGTTTACATACCCTGGCAGAAGATTTCTAGGCCATTTTTCAGAGAATATGAATGATAACACAAAAACTTTTATTTCACTCATGGTTAGTGTTTGGCTGAAGCCATTTATTATCAATCAACTGTGTTTGCTCTTTTTAAATCATAATGACAACAGAAACTACCCAAATTACCTATGCCTTTGTAGCTCACACATTCCCAAAACATCAGCGATCCACCTTCGTGTTTCACAGGCCTCGTTGACTCCTCTCTAAATATAGCGTTTATGGTTGTGGCCAAAAAGCTCAACTTTGGTCTCATCACTCCAAATGACTTTGTGCCAGAAGGTTTGAGGCTTGTCTCTGTGCTTGTCTCTGTGCTGTTTGGCGTATTGTAAGTGGGCTACTTTGTGGCATTTGCGTAGTAATGGCTTTCTTCTGGCAACTTGACCATGCAGTCCATCTTTCTTCAAGTGCCACCTTATTGTGCATCTTGAAACCGCCACGCCACATGTCCCGTATTTCACCTGAAGTTATTTGTGTGGTTTTCTGTGCATCCCGAACAATTTTCCTGGCAGTTGTGGCTGACATTTTAGTTTTTCTACCTGACCGTGGTTTGGTTTCAACGGAACCCCTCATTTTCCACTTCTTGATTGAGTTTGAACACTGCTGATTGGCATTCTCAATTCCTTGGATGTCTTTTTATATCCCTTTCCTGTTTTATACAGTTCAACTACCTTTTCCCACAGATCCTTTGCCAATTCTTTTGCTTTCCCCATGACTCAGAATCCAGAAACATCAGTGCAGCACTGGATGAAAGATGTAAGGGCCTGTCAGGAGTCCAGATACTCATTGACCTTTTATACAGGGATGCTCTGCTTGTGAAAATGGGAATCCATTTTGACTCTCGTCGGATTGGATTGGCAGCCGTCCCATCCCAACGATCCTAAGAGAAGATAAACACCCTAAACTACACACTAACTAAACACAGCAAACGGTCTACTGGAAGGGGGTTATAAACCTCCCAGCAGAGCAAATAACAGCACATGTTAACATTCTTGTACCTGTCTGGTCTGCCAGTGAGAGGTTATATCCCACCAGCAGAAACAGTAGAAGAAAGCACATTAAGGAACATGGACATTTGTATTTTTTTCTTTAGTTGATTTTACAGTTCTTACTGGTAAGAGCCCCTCCCCGGACAACAGGTCTCCAAAACAAATGGGAAAAAGAAAAAAAACAGTTCAGAAAGCAGATCTCATCCCATAGCATCTTTCAAGGGAAAGGGGAAAAAACGAAATCCACAACTTGGCACATAGGGCAGCAGGCTGATCTGCTCCTGCAAAGGTCAGGGAGAAACACACTTCTGCGGTCCTCCAGCAGTCTCTGTGTGACTTGTCTCTACCTAGCTGTAGTCGTCCAACAATCTCTATGTGTAGAAACATGGGTCAGGCAGCCTCCTGCGGCTCTCCCCTTCTCCCCTGACCAAAATGGAATAGCTCCTTGCTGGCTGGTTAGCTTTCACAACAAGGACCTTGTCCTCTAAGATGGCATGCTCCAGGCTCCACTCCTTCTTTAGATCCACAAACCAATCCCACACGTAGGAGTCCTGCCTTCTCAGGGGTTTGGGGATGTGCAAAATGTTCCAAACCATGTCATCCTCCCACTTCCCTCAGGAGCTCTGAACTATGTCCATGATTTGGGGAGGAACATAGGGGAAATCCAGGCCCCACTCCAGGGCAATGCTGTGGTGCACCTCTCTTTGAAATCGGGAAAGCCTGGGCAGTTCTTTAGCCTTCCCTTTTCCAGGCAGAACATGGGTGTCAGGAAATCTAACCACGTTCTGACGATAGGTACTACCCCTGGTCTGGGTGGTGGATGGTCCGTTCAGAAATCAGTGACTATAAGAGATAAGGGTTGCTGCAGCTTCACTTGTGTCCAGCCCCAACTCTGGCCCTCTCCCCTCTTCAGATGGGATTTCCATGCCATGGGAGTCCCCGGTCTCCCACTCTTGCTCCTCAGAACCCTCATCGGGAGATGACCATTCGGTAAGTCCTCCTCTTCCAACTCTCCAGAGGGCGCACCCCCCCTCCTGCACTATCTCTGCAGGAGCAGGGATATCTATGAACAGGCTTGCGGCCGGCATAATGGGGAGTACTAGTTCCTGCTGGGCAGTACTTACAAGTTCTAAGTCCCCGACCGAGCCTTCAGCCACCTCTGTTACCTCATTCCCCAGTTTCTCTGTGTTCGCGGGGGAGCCGCCAGGCCGCAACTCCTCTCCGCTTTTACAGGGTGGTTCCAGGCCCACTCCAGCCTTCTGGGATCTTTGCTTCTGCGGTGTGCACAGCCCTGAGCGCAGGTCCACATTGAAGTAGAGTGTATCCTGCTGAATGGCCATTCGCTGCAGCAAGAGGGCTCATAGCAATGTCCGCAATGGACCCATGCTGCCATCACCGCAGTTGGCAGCTGGCACTCCGGACAAAGCAGGCAAAGCCTCTCCATCCCCTCCATCACCCCTAGGGTGATTTCCCCGTGGTGCTCCAAGAGAACGCAGTGTCAATTAGTGTTCGTTACGGCTGTTCCGGCAGCCAAGTGATGGTTGGCAATGCACAACCACCCTCCGCCATCTTCCACTGCCTTGTGGTGTCTGCTGAAAGCAGGGAAACTTTCATCTCCTCCACGGCGTGATGCCGCCCCCTTCTTCCCAGATGGGCTGGCACCGGGCAATCTGATAGGCCGACTTGCTCCTGGTCATGGTGCTGTAACTCCTTATGTGAGGGACAGAAATATACAGACATGCTGGCATTAGCAGAACCTGTCCGGGCACGCTGGCTCTTTCTGTAGTTGCCGTTAGCAACAGTAACTTTAGTAGCCCTTAGTTTCCTGTAGGGAAAAATTCTAGCACAGTCCCATCCGTAGACACCCGCAAGCTTACCCCGATCACCCCGGGCAACAGGAAACAAATCCAGGCACACTTTACTGTTTGCAGCAGGATTTTGGAGCACAGGTTCAAAGTGCCCAACATTTGTAGGGCACTGGGCAAATTGGTGATCCAGTGTGGAATGTCCGGCCTGCTCAGGGCGCGGTACATATTTCCTCTTCCTGCACCTCTTCCAGACAGTCTCTCTCCCAATCTGCTGCAGAGTGCATCTCCCCTTCCTTGGGCTATGTCACTCACCGACACCTGGTCAACTCCTCCTGGAGACCCTGCTGGTAGTACTCTCCTCCTGCTGTCCTCTCCTGCTCCTCCTTGTGTCTCTGCACCAGGCTCTCACTCCTCCTGGATGCACCCGAGCCCCGGGCCCACTGACAGTCTCAGTACTCTGTCTCCATTCTACAACTTCCACCCGAACTCTCCTCCCAGACTGGGCTGCCCCAGGCTATTTGAGAAGGCATGACCCCTGCCAATCCAGGTTGGGGATTGGTCAGGGCTTCTCAAACACCAAGCAGTTCCACCTCTTCTGCCCCCTTCCCCTTTTCCAGAACTCTCTGAAAAATGGGGAGGGGTCAACCAAAGTGTGTCACCACCTACAGTCACCAGCCACTCCCTGGACCACACCCATGTCCAGGAGAAAAACAAACAGGCCTGACAGCAGCCAAGCCTGCCTAAATGTACCTACTCTAACACATGAGTCCTAAATCAAATTATCTTAAAAAAAGGGATTGATTCAAAAGAAGTTGACAAAGTGAGATGGGAGCAGATTCTACAGGGAGCAAGGCCAAACCACCCTATTGTGCTACAATTATTGTTGAAAGGAATACAGACAGCAGGAATAGATAAATTATATTTGGTCTACACCTGCTCATCGGTCCTGGTGAATGGAATGCCTCCCCTGTCTGTGTAATGTAAACACAGACAGGGGAAGTGATGTCACTCTCCCTCTCTCCTTCCTTTTACGTTCGAGAGAGGACACCAACAGTACACTGACACAGTACAAATAGGCACACTTTCCACCCCTTGATCACCCCCCCCCAGTTAACCCCTTTACTCCTGTCAACCCCTGTCACTGTGTCACTGAGTGCAGCGATCATATCGTTCACTGAATGCTGTACTTGTGTCACTTGTGACACTAATCAGTGTTAGGGTAGGTAGTAGCAAACCTAGGTAGGTATAAATAGCCCCCTTACCCCTCCTAATAAAGTTTTTAACCCCTTGATTGCCCCCTGTCACCTGTGATCACCGTATAAGTGTCACGGGTGACGCTAACTAGATAGTTTGTTTTTTTCCCCCATAAAATTACTCGCCGTATATATAATATATATCTTTTATAGGTTTTTAACCCCTGATCGCCCGGCAGTAACCGCAGTTACGATTTAGCATGCGTTAGGGTCAGTGTCCATTCCCGGCAGGGTCAGATTAGCACAGGTACACTGACATGCATACGTACACCTAGATAGGTCAGTTAGTAGTATTTTATCTGAAAAGATCAATATCTGTGATCTAATCAGATAGTGAGAGTGATAACACCCTGCTCCATATTCACACCTGAGACCTTGTAACACTAATGAGTCACGTGACACCAGGGAGGGAAAATGGCTAATTGGGTCCAATTCGGACATTTTCACTTAGGGGTGTACTCACTTTTCTTGCCAGCGGTTTAGACATTAATGGCTGTGTGTTGAGTTATTTTGAGGGGACAGCAAATTTACACTGTTATACAAGCTGTACACTCACTACTTTACAAAGTAGTCATTTCTTCAGTGTTGTCACATGAAAAGATATAATAAAATATTAACAAAAATGTGAGGGGTGTACTCACTTCTGTGAGATACTGTATATCTGCAGCGTTCACAGAGATCACGCCTAATCCCTGTGAAAGCTGACAGTGATTTTGGTAGCAACTTGAAACAGGCTCTGACAACCAGGTGTGCTTTTTTGTCTGTGAGCCACACTAGTCTACCTATAAATTTAGAGCCCAACATGTCCAATCCAAGGCACATTAGTGAAGAGGCCTACGTGATGCTGAGCATGACAGACGAGAGCGATGGGGAAGCTCCACTGTCAGAATCAGGCTCAGCATACAATCCCAAAGACAGCAGCGGTTCCCTGTCAGATAGTTCTGACGACGGAGTGGTCCCTGCTAAGGTCAGGCGTACCAGATCCTGTTCTGCTGTCGCTGAGGTGCAAGAACCGCAGGGCTCTCATATGTAGCAGAGAGCCAGTACTAGGACCGCTACTCCTTCTGGTGACCTGGCAAGCACCAGCAGCCTAGTGCATCCTGGACATAGACAACCTCATCGCCAGGATCATGACCGAGAGACGATGTATACTCTCGGGACGCCAAGAACGTGGAGTCGCTGTCGTCTTGTCCTAGACCATGCGGACTGGAATCGTCCCTGGTGAGGCAGCAGTCTTGATAGACTGTCCCTTGGCGACGACAGAAACCCTAACATACGACTCGGACTAAGACTGTCACCTCGAAGGGGTAGCGAGAGCAGACAGTACGAGTCGTAGTGCATCCGGAGAAGTGATTACACGGAACCTAACCTGTACAACCCGAGATTTAAATATCCATCTGATCACACCGAGTGTCTGT
>BLSH010159704.1:937002-951240 GCA_018402905.1 Glandirana rugosa
CTTTGAACGGCCTATTTCGGGGGAGTCCTGTGAGATTTCTTCACGTGTCACTGAATATGACGTTACGAAAAATGCGAGTATACAAACACTCATGGAAAATAGGGAACGATAATTTTCGAAAATATGGCAGGTGTGAATCTCCGTGACACAAAGGACTGTGTTCGTGCTGTCGTATACGCGTACCTGACCGAGGCGGGGGTTCGGGTCAAGGTCCTAGGCCAATGTGATATTTCGGTATGTGGAGGGTAGTACGTCGTAAGAGGAAAAAAAGGAGTTACGAGTCGGCCAATGAGATTGCGACCTTTGTCTGAAAAAAAAAAGGGAGTGGAACGGCCTAAGTAGACCGGTTGGCGCGTCCAAGTTTGAGAGGACAATCGCTACGAGGGGTGACATGTCCTCCATTTAGAAGGGGTATAGGTCCTCAACCCCCCGCCCATCATCGCTAACAGGAGAGTTTGAACCTGCGCGGTTGGCCAGATGAATCCGGCAAGGTGAGGGAAAAAAAAAAGTCTGTTTCCAGCGTTAGAGTAACCGGCTGAGCATTGAGGAAAAAAAGGAGAATGCTGCATGATGGGAGGTGTATGGCTTTATAGTGTAACCGGATCCTGGAACTGGGCTTGGGGGCGGAGCCAGTCCATGCGCATATGCTGTCGTGCTTGTGTCAGGAAACACAGTGCCTCTAAGTGTGGACGGTATAAAAGCTTTTAATAGCAAGGGATAAAAGGTACTCACAAACATATGAGCGTAAAAAGCATTGCAGTATAAGTCACTGTGCACTTCTTTAGAGTGTCCTGAGGGGGCTTTATCCGGCAAGTTTCGGGGGTTGGTTGCGGAACTGGCCTGAAGAAGGAGCTCCGACAGTGCTCCGGCAACGCATCGTCACATGCCATATCCCAGGACTGCAAGTGCTGCAATCCAGTGGAACGCAATACCAGTCCCAGAACCAGGAAGCGCTGGGAGCCACCAGTGCAACAGGGTCAAGGACAATTTGCTGATATCCCGGATTCCGCAACCAATCACCACCACTTGACTGATAAAGCCCCCTCAGTACACTCTAAAGAAGTGCACAGTGACTTATACTGCAACGCTTATAATGCTCATATGTTTGTGAGTACCTTTTATCCTTTGCTATTAAATGCTTTTGTACCATCCGCACTTAGAAGCACCGAGTTTTTCTTCTTGTTTGAGAGGCATGTTCAGTCCATGGAATATTTTATTTTCTGGTCGCAAGTTATTGAAAAATGACAAAAAAAAAAAAATGACACAAAGTTGTCACTGAAATTATATATTGCTCACACATGCCATGGGTATATGTAGAATTACACCCCAAAATAAATTCTGCTGCTTCTCCTGAGTACACGGATATCCCATGTGTGAGACTTTTTGCCAAGAAACCAAGGGATAAAGGGTTAGCACAGGTTTAATGCAATGTTATGAAATCTGTTGCATGATAATGTGTAATATATCACTGATAACTTATGTTGGATTAATAGATAATCATGAAAAGTGGAATAAATTCTGAAGAAGCAATAAGTATTGTGAAACGTTGATTATTATTCCACCTCCATCGATTTTAATGCATCATTGAATGTTTAGACACGTATACTGTATATTGGACACAAGTTTGTACACAACTTTATTGAGTATGTTTTTAATATGCATACAATAAAGACTTACTTTTAAACAGGGGCGTTGCTAGGGGGTGGCTATTGGGGCTATAGCCCCAAGTCTGGGGCCCATAGCCCCGAGTCTCTTACTGGGTGGGTGCAGTTCTGCAATTAGCAGATATGTCCCAGTCCAGAATGCAGGAGGCAGGGGCAGACTGAGGCGCTGTAGCGCTGGCTCCGGCACCGCCCTCCCCTACACCTGACTCTACTACTGGTTACTGGTTGCTAAAGGTGTCTAGCAACCAGTGACGTCACAGCCATGACTCCTTCCCCGCCCAGCATTCAAAGCGGAGGATCTCTGGGGACCCTGATGTAAGTGGGGGGCTCTCTGGGGACCCTGATAAAAAGAGGATCCACTCTCAGATATGTAACAAAATATATATATACAGTGCCTTGCGGAAGTATTCGGCCCCCTTGAACTTTGCGACCTTTTGCCACATTTCAGGCTTCAAACATAAAGATATAAAACTGTAATTTTTTGTGAAGAATCAACAACAAGTGGAACGAAATTTATTGAATATTTCAAACTTTTTTAACAAATAAAGAACTGAAAAATTGGGCGTGCAAAATTATTCATTTATATGAATTATTATATGAATAAATTATATTTTTGTTTTCTTCACAAAGTTGTCACTAAATCATATATTGCTCAAACATGCCATGGGTTACACCCCAAAATACATTCTGCTGCTTCTCCTGAGTATGGGCATACCACTTTTTGGGAACCCCCTAGCCATGTACAGAACCCCAAAAACCAATCACCCTCTTTAGGCTTTCTAATGGCATAAAATGGTGATTTTACTCCTCCATACCTATCACAGTTTTGGAGGTCCTGAAATGTCAAGGTAGCACAAAAGCCCCCCAAATGACCATATTTTGGGAAGTAGACACCCCAAGGTATTTGCTAAGAGGCATGGTGCGTATTTTGCAGCTCTCATTTATTTTGAAAAATGAAGAAAAAACAGAACATTTTTTTTTCTTTTCTCAAATTTCAAAACTTTGTGAAAAAAAGCAAGACCTGCACATAGCTTGGAGTGTCAACTTTCCAAAACGGGTGTTTTTTGGGGGTGTTTTGTGCTATCTGGGCATTCCACCATTTTATGCCCTTAGAAAGCATGAAGGCGGTGATTCGTTTTCGGGGTCCTGAATGCAGCTAGACCGCCAAAAAGTCTCACACATGCGGTTTCCCCGCATTCAGAAGCAGCAGCAGAATGTATTTTGGGGTATAATTTCACATACACCCATGGCATGTTCTAGCAACATATCATTTAGTGACAACTTTGCAAAAAAAAAAAATATTAATTTACCCGAAACTTGTGGCAAAATATAAAATATTCCATGGACTCTCAGGAAATAGCTTGGGGTGTCTACTTTCCAAAATGGTGTCATTTGGGGGGGGGGTGTTTTGCTATCTGGGCATTTCATGGCCTCTGCAACTGTGATAGGTAGTATGGGGTAAAGGCATACGTTTTTGCCCTTAGACATCCTGAAGGAGATGATTCGTTTTTGGGGTCCCGTACGTCGATAGGCTCCCAAAAAGTCTCACACATAGGGTATCCCCATACTCAGGAGAAGCAGCGGAATGTATTTTGGGGTGCAATTCCACATATACCCATGGCATGTGTGAGCAATATATTATTTTGGTGACAACTTTGTGTAATGTTTTTTTTTTGTCATTTTTCAATCACTTGCGACAAAAAAAAAAAATATTCAATGGATCTCAACATGCCTCTCAGCTAATTCCTTGGGGTTTCTACTTTCCAAAATGGGGTCATTTGGAGGGGGGGGGGGGTGTTGTACTGCCCTTCCATTAGAGCACCTCAGGAAATAAAATAGGCAGTCATAAAATAAATAAATTCCAGGCAATTTACCCTAGCTTTTAGACGCTATAACTTTTGCGCAAACCAATAAATATACGCTTATTGACTTTTTTTACCCGACACATGTGACTGAAAGCATTTTGGCAAAATTTCTCTTATATCGCAAAAAATAAAAAGCACAGAGGTGAACAATACCACCAAAAGAAAGCTCTATTTGTGGGAAAAAAGGATGCAAATTTTGTTTGGGTACAGCATTGCATGATTGCGCAATTACCAGTTAAAGCAGCGCAACGCCAAATTGAAAAAAGTGCTCTGGTCCTAATGTGGGACATCCTCCCGGTCCTTAAGTGGTGAAGCAAAATCCAGATGTTTGTCAGTATTTGTTGAGCTTAAGTGATATTTAGGTTGACTAACCATGTTTTTCCTTAAGTGCTAGTAGGAAAACCGCGGGTATTTGGGGACCAAATACTCTAAGTGGGGGGAGAGTGGTAGCCAAGAGCCAAGTGTTACACTCCTGGCAATAAAGACATTCCTGCCTGCAGGTATATTGCAGCTGTATTCCCCCTTTGCCAGTTTATTAGTTGGTGACTTGAACTGTGCTAAGAGAAATGCATTATGGGGGTTGTGGTGTGCTTTCAAGGATTATCATTGAACTGTATTGCAGGAGAACTATGTTTCCCATCAGACTGTGCTGCATAGGAAGGTTCCTGGGAGAAGCAGTGCCTCGTGGGAGAGTCTATTTAAGCAGAGGGTGCGGCCTGGCGCTCTCTCTCTGGACGGCGGCGATCGATCAAGCAAGACCCTGTGTGTCCTGTTATCTGAGTTGTGGCCTACTCACACAGACATGGTGGTTTGCAACTGTTCATCACTTCAGTGGGAGACCGGCCCTGCTACCAGCAGAGCTTATTCCTGAGACCTGCATACAGCTAAAGGGATCGATTTGGGAGAACCGCGAGGAGCACGCAGTAAAAGCCAATTCCGGGAGCCAGAGGGCTTGAGTGTCATCATCATCACTTCCAGTGCCATCATTACCATCATCTAAGCAGCAGATTCATCATCTACAGTCATTGTTCCTGTTGGTTGAGCGGGCTAAGGCCCATACAGTACTGTACACGTATAGTCCAACTCCACATACTTATTGCTAGCAGAGATTTAAGCACTAACACAGAACAGGAGAAGCCAGAGTATAATCATTTCTTCTTTTACTGGATTGCTGTCAACTGTAGTTTTTTACAAAGTCAGTGATCACTGTGAAGTTCTTTCTTTCTGCAGTAAGTATATTTCACATCACTTTTGTGCACTACTTGGAAAATCTGTTTGCTGTTGCTACAGTCACTTTCTGGGTACCTATCATCTAAGCTAAAGAGTCGGCTGAAGACCTATTGAACTTTGATCGAGGAACACTAATTCACTACAGTTTCGTTTGCATTTCCCCCCACTTAGTTGGTTTCAAGAACTCTCATCTACAGAGCAGGTTGAATTTATGTTATCTGTTATACCAGTTTACGTACAGTCAACTAAGTTGTGCTAGTTTACTACCCTAAATTGAGTTATACTTGTTTAGCAGTTAAGTGATACTAGTTGACCTCCAGATATTTGGTCTATAACTGAGTGTATAAGTTTGAATGTTATTCTTTTTGTGGCTGTCAGAGAGTGAATAGGAGACAGTGGTTTGACGTACAGTAGTCATTCCCCTGCTCTCCTGTACCCACTCTCGTGTACAGAATTACTAAGGCTACAAGTAAGATACTGAGATTGCACTGGTATTACATTGTGAATTATTTGCAAGTGTTGCATACAACTTGTTAATTCAGAGTTCCTCTTTAATATATCATATTTGTGAGTAAATATCATTGATTTCGCAACACTGTGTGATTCCTTTTACTGTGTCCTATTTTAAGTGAACCCAGTGTGTCGGGGTGGCAGAGGACTATCAGAGTCAGGGAAACAAAGGGGGAATTTACTACATGCAACCCTCAAGGGGGCAACGCTACAACAGTTTATTGCAGATCAACTTGGATGGCCATTAGGGGGCTGTGGGTTACTTCAGAAAATTTAGCAAAAACTTGAGGACACTACCTACCACCCTTAGCAACAACTTCTTAATACAGTCCTCCAAGTGTTAGGACATGAGTACTGGTACACCATTTGCAATGCCCCAGGCCAGGCTATCCTTAAACTGAATGTGGCAGGGGTTAAAAACAGCACAGTCACTGAGAAATTCTCTTCCTAGGTCTGTACTCACAGTGCCCTCTGGGCTTGGACATCTCCCTCAGACTAAAGCAGGCAGACTTCTCTGTAGCACTTCTAGATAAGTGGCACTCCTCTTTGGCTCCCAAGAATCTTGTCGAAGGATAGACGTCCAGCTAAGCACAGCTGGGCTGTGCTAGACAGGATCCTGAGCAGAATGGCCAGGAAGGGCTGTCAGACTCTCTGAATGGGAAGCTCTCCTCTTGATAAATGACCCTACTGTCTGAGGCTCTAAACTATTTATGCAGCCCCAACCATCATCTGGGCAAACCTCCATAGGGATTGGCTGAGGCTGCATAAATATTCAAACTGCCTATCTGACTCTCCCATCCACAATGTTCTTGAAACCTCCAGAAAACAGGGGGGAAGCAGTCAAATCAGCAGCCTGAAGAGCCCAGAGCAGCCCAAATTAATCACACCCAGCTCTACTGATTACAGAAGAGCCACAGGACTAAATTAGCCTAACCAAATCCTAGCAGCCTATTTAGGATGGTGCTAACATAAGATTTGACTTTGACATGGAAAGCAAAACTGTGCTCTGTCCAGTTGTAAATGTATAGTGTACTGATCCCAACAGCTTAACTGTAAACCCGGAATCCCATTTTGAACATGGGATGAACAAAGGAAATAAGAAACATACACTAGTGTATAAACGTTTTAGGCGGGCCTGAAAAAAATCTGTAAATTAACATTGCTTTCAGAAATAGAAGTGTTAATAGTTTATTTTGATAAATTAACAAAATGGAAAGAAAATGAACAGAAGAGAAATCCAAATCAAATCAATATTTGGTGTGACCACCTTTTGCTTTCAAAACAATTCTTCTAGGTACACCTACACCAGGGGTCTCAAAGTACTGACCCGCGGTCCATTTGCGGCCCTTGGCGCGGTTAAAATTGGCCTGCAGGATGTGATTGCCATGTACGTGGCTGCCGCTGACTTTTTTTACAGCTTGATTGACACACTGCTCTCCTGGCTGGAGTGTGTACTGTAGATTGCCGCCCACTCTAGTGGAGTCCTGCTACATGTTGCCGAGTGATCTCTCCGTGCAGTGTCCAGGCGGGAGGTAAAGCGGATCGCAAGTCGCAGGGGAGTGGAGAACGGCTAAACTTAGTGAGAAGGAAGCTCAAGGTCAAGGCAGCCCAAGGACCCGAGTGACTGTCTTACACTGCTCAGAGACTGACAGAGTAAGTTTTATATATGTGCAGTGCAGATTCCGGGGTGTTCTGAATTCTGAGGGAGCAGTCAGGTAATATACGCCTGTCTGACTGCTGTTCAAGTCGTGGCATCTTAACATGTGAGTCCTGATAAAGGAAAACAGAACATGTGCGGCACAACGGTGCCCACCAAAAACTCAAAAATAACCATCAAGTCCTGGTTATGCAGCTCAGTTACCGCACTGTGTATGGCAACAAATCCCTCAAGCAGATAGTTCCCCATCCGATACGGGGGGTGTTGCACTGCTCGCTGGAAAGTAGCAGCAAGTCACATTGTCAGAGCCGCCTTTTTTTCCCCAAAAAGAAACAAAACAATATTTGTGTACCCGGCCAGGGTATACCAATATATGAACTCCACTCGTCAATAAAGACAAAAAGATAAAGAAAAAAGAAAAGGACTCCAGAGCCAATATGCCGAACCATAACTTATCTCACCCTCCTGCCGACTTCTAGTTATCGATCCACCAAATCAGGCCTCTCCATCCTCTCAAGGCCTATGACGCAGAGTTGGCTCATGCATATCAAGCCAATCCACCGCTTCAGGCACCATGTTGAAGAAGTGGGTGCAGCCGTTAGCTGTCACCTTCAGGCGGGCAGGATAAAGCATAGCATAAGGCACTCCCTGTTTCCTCAGTCGTTGCTTGACGTCAAAGTATTTGGCCCGCTGATGTTGTACCTCAGCACAAAAGTCAGGATAAAACGATACTTTCACTCCATTATATTGATTATCCGCCTTTACCCTCGCCATCCGCAGAATTCGCTCCCTGTCACGGTAGTGAAGGAGTTTAGCGTGAATAGGCCTGGGAGCATTTCCTGGCAAAGCTCCAGTGGGCACTCTGTGAGCATGTTCAACAGCGAAGAGCAGAGTAAAGGCCTCCTTCCCAAATATTTCAAGCAGCCAAGATTCAATGAATTCTGTGGCGTCCCTGCCCTCCACCTTCTCTGGCAGCCCCACTATACGGACATTGTTCCGGCGCAAACGGTTTTCAATGTCATCTGATTTGTCCTTGTTATCATGCGCCATGCGGGTATTATGATGGGTTTCTGCTACTAGAGGTGCCATTTGATCTTCTATGTCGCTTATGCGACTTTCTGTAGCAGTAGTGCGTTCATGAATCTTCTGTAGGTCCTGTCGGAGAAGGGCAACCTCCTCGGTCAGCTCCCGCAGCCTGTCTTTAACAGTATTCACTGACGCTGTACATGTATATACTGCTTTTAGTATTTGTCCCAGTGTGGGTTGCTGCTCTCCTTGCACTAAGTCCTTTGCACAGTCTATGGAGCTGACTGTGTAATTGGCAACATGTGCCTCCTCGCCGTCTGACTCAGCCTCCCCATTCACTTCTGCATAGTGTGTAGGCCTCTCCATGTTCTTATGGCCCCTGAGCTCAGATAGCTTTTTAGTATAAAATTGTATATCCCCAGGGTGATCTTTCCCCATCTTGGGGGGTTTAACTTTGGTACCTGTGTCTCTGAGGCCGTCCTGACCCTTTGTAGCTCTCAGTGCGTGCGGTGTGGCGGCGCCTCCGGCGCCATCTTGCATCCCTGGCCCGCTGTGTCAGTCTTGGATTTGTGGGACATAGCTGCCACGGAGCAGGTCACGGATGGTGCCGGAGCAATCCTTGCGGGTAGCAGAAACGGGCGGTACCGGTCCGGATGGTCTAGGTGGCCGGGGAAAGGATAGATGTGCGGATTACTGCAGGGAGCTCTGTGAGACACGTCTTCTCACATGCCCATCGTGGCCACGCCCCCGTCACAGCCTAACTTTATACAGAGGGTCAAAATTCAAGGAGCACCTTCAGGTATTCTAAGGGCATACATTAAGCATCTAATTTCCTTATTACCTATTACATTTTTGGAAGTTCTGGAGCATCAGGACAGTAGAAACACCCACACAATTACCACATTTTGGAGAGTAAGCACTCCAATGCATTTTTTAGGAGACTTGGTGAGTCCTTTTCGGACTTCATTTTTTTTTTTTTTTTTGGAAAATATGGAAAGAAAAATACATTTTATTTATTTACACATAGTTGTCAATTTAATAAGATATTTTTCACACACAGTATTTGCATAAGAGTATAGGGATACCACATGTATGAGACTTTTTCAATGTTAGGACTGATTAAGTCCCAGGCACTGTATTGTATCGCAGAAATCAACCAGCTGTATCAAAAACAGTGTACTGTAATAGTCGTCTCTGTGCAAGTGGTCAGGTAATATAGCTTAGGGTAGCATCTCCTCCAGTAGTATGTATTGGTACATTTTTGCCGTCAGGTATGCCATGCTCACTGACCAGGAGGTACAGGAGGATTTACAAAAGAGTACCTACGGTTGCAGGAGTGTAGTTGTCCTCAGGGGATGTCAGGGACTGGTGTCTCACAGGAACTTAGTCAGTGAGAGATGTTAATGGGTCAGTTCAGGCAGCAGGCAGAGACATGGTCAGCAAACAGGCAAAATATAGGTCCAGACAGCAGGCAGAAATGTGGTCAATAAACAGGTCAGCACAGGCAGCAGGTAGAGGCAGCGCTGCACTGGTGTGGCAATGATCTGGAACAGTGCTGGCTGCACTGGCTCTGGTGACACTGTACTGATGGCAATCAGGTAAACTGTTGATGGCTGCACTGATTCTGCTGACATTGTCATTAGTGTGGTACGATCAAGAACACTGTTGACTTACACTGGTCTGGTGGCACTGTGTCTGGTAGCACTGGTGTGGCGGCGATCAGGAACACTGTTGCTGGATGGCACTGGTCTGGTGACACTGTGTCTGGTAGCACTGGTGTGGCAGCGATCAGGAACACTGTTGCTGCATGACACTGGTCTGGTGACACTGGGACTTGTGTGGCTAGTGACCTGGGTTCTGCCTCTTGTTTCTACGTCATGAGAGCTGGTCTTCTGTAAAATGGCGGTGGGAGACAATTCACCATTGTCAGCTGCGCACCTCTAGTGGCGGCAGTAAAAACATCGGGAAAACACCAATTTCCCATGAAATTTCCCAGAACACGGTAAGATAGGGACAAAGGTCTGATTATCGGTAATGTCCTGGGAAATTCGGGACTGTTGGCAACTATGGAGCAGCACGATCGGGAGGGCATGCATGCATGTCCTGAATCCAGGAAGTCACTGCCGGGCCATTTAAATGCAATGGCTGGGCAGGAGGCAGTTACCAACTTCCTTAATGACTATAGTTACCTTTTATGCAAGTTTCCCATGCTGTCCTGTGCGGGGCATGGCTGGGATGTGAGACCGAGTGGACATGCAGTGTCTGAGCTCCGCTCCTGCTATCATCCTGACATTTATCTGGACTTCTTTTTCCTCCCCTGGAAGTCTCCACAAGCACATCCTGAGTTCCAAGAAGGCACTGAGCACCCCATGGGTCCCTCCACTGTCACCGGGGAAGCTGAGATCTTCCACAAGTACTCTGTGCTTCTCCTCTCTTGCTGCGGCCATATTGACCATGAGGCCTCTGGTGTGCACCATGTCGGGGGCTACTCAGACGTCTGCTGGGCCATCATTGGTGGCTAGCCCTACTACTGCAGACATTCTGGAAGCTATCAAAGCTTGTAACGATGCTGTTAAGTCCTGTAAAGGCACCCTCATAGTTAAGATCGAGTATTTGGCCACTGAAATCAGCCTTATCCGCCATGATCTGGATAAATTCAGATCCATGATGTCAGAGGCGGAAGGCCGTATCTCCCAGCATGAGGATTCCCCCAGTGCAGACTCTAGAGAAGTGCATGCCCTGCAGCTTCAAGTCAAGGTGCTCCAGGACAAAGCCACTGACACTGAAAACAGACTCAGACGAAACAATGCCCGTATCCTTGGCCTATCTGAATGGGCGGAAGGCCCTAAGCTTGTGGAGTTCGCTGAATCTTTCCTCATCCAGCTACTTGACCTCTCTGCTATGCCATCTACGTTTGTGGTGGAGAGGGCCCACAGAGTCCCCCCATGCCACCTATTCCTGGGGCACCACCACGGCCTTTCCTTTTAAAATTGCTCAATTATCGTGATCAGGATCAGATTCTGGTGGCGGCCAGAGCAAAGCAAGATCTGCGATATGAGAACGCCAAGATCCTTCTCTTCTAAGACTACCCACCGTAGGTTCAGCAGAGGTGCTGCTGCTTCACAGAGGTCCGCAAGAGGCTCCGGGAATAAGGCCTCAAATTCAGCCTTCTCTACCCCAGCAAACTTCGGGTTGTGGACGGCAACCGAGCCAAGTTTTTTTGACACTCCGGCGGCTGCGGTATCCTGGCTAGATGGTCATTCTACCACTTGAGTTTTCCCTGTGAGAGATGCAACTCAACAACCGGATTACTGCAAGTATTGGGGCCCAGGCCCTGTAGGCCCTGTTGGCCTATTGTTTTCTTTGGCCTTGTTTTGCTTTTTGTTTCTTGTTTTTTTATCCTGGAATCTGATTCTTAGTCCTTTGTGCCCAGACCAATGTATTGTTCCTATGTGCCTATTGCTTTCCCTCTCCACATGGTTGGCTTCATCATCAGCTCCACAATAGAGGAGTCCATAGTCTGGGGCCAGGCTGGTTAGTCACCAGGCGACAATTGTTTCAGCTTACTTCTTCATCCTTTGACAGTAGTTTCACTGCTACGGACTGTTGTTTGCTGCCTCGGGGACCGTACTCCCTCCAGTCCCGTTCCCCCTTTCCCTCCTGGAGCGTGCAGTCCGAAAGACCACCAATATATTTCACAAACACGTTGGGCTTTGCCCAAAACCTGTGCACAACACAGTGTCCCGTATTCACAGGTCTCATATCTGAGCAGTTGCTTGTTGTGTTTAGGGTATAGACCATTTCCCGACTCTCCCTATGTGTTTTTGGGGGGCGTTGGGTACCGGTAGTGAAAGCATGTTGTGCTGGGAATGTTTTGTTACTGTTTTACTTGTGTTAGTTTTGTTTAAGTTATATTTTGGCTTGTGCTCTATTACTGTCTATCAGATTGAGTCTGTTTCAGTCCCTAGAATCTCCTTTAGAATAAGCCACCCTTCTAACCATGACATCACATGACAGGGACATAATATCAGTGGTATCCTGGAACGTGAGGGGCCTTAACTCCAAATAGAGAAGCTTTTTTATTTCACAATGTTAAACTGCATACTCCACAGGTTCTGATTTTACTAGAGACACATCTGATGGGCAGTAAGCTATTGGCTTTGAAGAAACCATGGGTGCAGAAGGCATTTCATGCCTCATGCTCTACTTATGCCAGAGGGGTTTTGATTTTGATACACAAATTTCTTCCCTGTGTTGTTGAGGCAGTACACACTGATCCAAATGGCAGGTATGTCCTGTTGGTGCTCACATTATGGCAGCAGCGGTTTGTCATTGCTGGCATATATGTCCCTCCACCATTTAAATCTGAAATAGTGTACGCTATTCTGGAGAGGATCGTCCCCTATTGTCCTGCTAAGATGTTACTGACGGGAGACTTTAATGCCATCTAGTGCCATCTAGAGATCTAGTGAAGAGAAGCAGCCAGGTGGGCTGGTGGAAGATCAGACAGGTGGGCTAGCATTTGCTGCAGTAGTAGAGCTGAGACCAGTGTCTACAAGGGAGTTGGGAGTACTCCATAATGCAGTTAACAACACATTGTGCTACTTTCTAAGGGGCCATTGATAATCTAACAGAGACTGTTTGTTTTCTAAAGAAGGATCAATCAGAGTTGTACAGACCAAGGAAGAGGAATCAATTGGAGTTGTACAGGATAAAGGAGAAGAATCAATTGGCACATAATGCCTACCCCCATCCAAGGTATTACTTCCTAATAAAAACACAAAACAAAGCTTGAGGACTGTTCACTGTGTCTGGATAAAAGCTAAAAATGTTATGTGCCTGGCTGTGCAGCAGCGGGGAACCCTGTCACCTGCAACTCCTACGGGGGTAGTGCTACATCTATAATACTGCATTTGTTATTTTTTAATAACCAGTATAAAGGAAAAATGTGTAGTTTAGTCAATTATTTTCAGCATAATAGGTCTTTGTGGACATGTCCTTTGCCTACTGGTGTCCCTCTTTATTATTTAAGAAAGTTGGGAGGCACGCCCTTAGTGGTGGCTGCATTAGTTGTCTTTTTTTAGGCTTATAATATTTTCAGCAAGTGCAGAAAATACCCATTGATCTTTCCAGAAATGCAATGTTATTGTCTAAATAAGAGCTGGGGGAGGAGAAGCAGCAGTACACTGATCTTCCCAGTGAATGGCTGTGCAACGGGGGAGTGTCAGGACAAGTCTGATCATTGGATTAGAGATCCCAGCATTGCTAGAGAACTCACCGCGCTGTGCTCTCTCGCTTAGCGTGGTCAGTTTTTAATAGGAAAGCAGAGGGTCCGGCAGGAACACCGGGGATTTCACATAAAGGAAGCAATATAAAGAGAACATTAAACTCTATCATACAAGTACATGGTACAACTGGCACATATCATTAATATGAAATGTTGGGTTTACATATTCTTTAACCAGTCGCCTAGGCCTAAACAAGCAATCAACCCTTATAGTGTGGGTTCAGCCCCACTGCAAGGGATCATTTTCAAGGTTCCTGGAGTTGGGCCTTTAAGTAGTCCCTTACAATGGACATTCTAAATGTAAATCACAATCATAGAAAACAAAAAGGAAATTATGCCATCTAGTGGCCTTTCATAGGAAGTGCCAGAATCCTTAATTTACCCTATTAATGGAAAATTGATGAAGTTGCATGCATCTGCTTTTTATACCAAAGTAAGTTTTTATTACAGGTAAAGCTTTGCTTTCCTAAGAAGAAATTAAACATCATTTGTGCTTTTTTAAGTGCAGTTTAAAGAGGCCCTGCCATTTTAAAAGATTTTTAAATATTGGTTGTCTTCACAATTTTCTGTAGAATTTAGTCTGGATATTTTCCAAATGTTTCAAGGACAGTAAAGAGAACCATATCATTTTTTTTTGTATTAGTTGAAAAAAACTACAGATTTATAAAGGATTCAGCAAGTTTAGAAGTAAAGTTTGGGCAATTCCCTGCTGACTTGTATCCCCATCCACCTGACATTATATAGGTCTGATTTAAGATGTCTTTTAACACTTCTGTTGGTTATAAATTTTTAGAAAATTTTACCGTCCCGGAGAAATTTGACGTGAATTTTTTCGTGTTTACTACAAATTAAAGAAGAATCCTTTCGTTTCGAAATGGACATTATTTTTGAATGAAACCATATTTTTCGTCTACGTACGTTGAAGTAGTTAAAAGGTAATTATCCCATTTAATTCCTAAGACCGTGAAGGATACTTTCCGGTGATCTACCGTATTAAAG
>BLSH010159704.1:962082-995302 GCA_018402905.1 Glandirana rugosa
TCAGACACCTGTCCGTGTGAGAAACTAGCCAATGTTTGGGAGGTCGTCGTGACTTACAGGTAAGTCTTTCGTGTGGCCTACGTCCTGTCCGGTCATTGAGTTAACATATAACTCGTTCAAGGCCGGTCACCAGGTAGGAGTGTTTGGTCATTGATTCACCTACGAGTCAAACTTTACAGAGGTTCAGACGAGAACGGGGATATATAAGGACGTGGTATATTACTCCTACGACTGCTACCAACGAACTTTGATAGTCCGGACCCACGACTCCTGACTTTTTACAAAATTTCCATAACGAGTCGGTCGGTGGAAGAGTTGGTGAGTTGTACAACAGGTCCTGGTCGTCGTCCTGTACCATTGGAGGGTCAGCATCCACTTAGTTACTGGTTTGTGAGGATGGACCACTGGCCGGAACTTGCTCAATATACAATTGAGTTACTGGCCTGTCCTGCATCCGGTGTGCTTTCTGAATGGACATTCAGTGCTGCTGGAGGGTTTGTAACCGATCAAAGAGTGTGCCTGTCCACAGACTCAGTTGATAGGTTCACATTTATAAAAATGAATCAATCCTGGATCAGCAGCTATCAAGCCCCTGATGCTGATGCAACTGATTAAATTTGCTATAGATTTGGGATCCCTTGAAGACTGCCACTGCTCTTATTCCTGCTGTCCATAATCTAGAACAATATTTTGTATTTAGGGCACCAGCAACACCCAAGGCCCAATTTTTCGCCACCTGTTTGACTGGGGGCTTTCGTCACAATTTGTAAACTAATTTACAACATCAGGCCCTGTTCCTCCATCCAACAAGAGAAACTGCAAGGGGTTACAGTGTTCTGGCACCGCCAGCACCCAAGACCCAATTTTTCGCCACCTGTTTGACTGGGGGCTTTCGTCACAATTTGTGAACTAATTTACAGCATCAGGCCCAGTTCCTCCATCCAACAAGAGTAACTGCAAGGGGTTACAGTGTTCTGGCACTGCCAGCACCCAAGGCCCAATTTTTCGCCACCTGTTTGATCTGGGGATTTTAGCACAATTTTTAAACTAATTTACAACAGCAGGACCTGTGCCAAAATTTTAGGATCCAAACTAGGCCCTTCAGGTCTGGTATGGAATATAAGGGGAACCCCGTCCCAAATTTTTTAAAAAAAATTACGTGGGCCCCCCCCCAAAAAAAAACAACAAGGCCCTTCAAGTCTGGTATGGAATTTAAGGGGAAGCATGTGCCAAATTAAAAAAAAAATGACGTGAGGTCCCCCCCAAAGTCCAAACCAGGCCCTTCAGGTCTGGTGTGGATTTTAAGGGGAACCCCGTGCCACATTTTTAAAAAAATGGCGTGGGTTCCCCCTTAAATCCAAACCAGACCCTTATTCAAGCACGCAGCCCTGGCATTGCAGGAGGGGGTGGGGATGAGCAAGCCCCCCCCCTCCGAACGATACCAGGCCACATGCCCTCAACATGGGGAGGATGTTTTGAGGTCGCCGCAAAAGCACCTTGTCCCCATGTTGAAGGGGAGAAGGGCCTCATCCCCATTACTCTGGCTGGTGGCTGTGGGGTCTGCAGGCAGGGGGCTTATCAGAATCTGGAAGCCCCCTTTAATAAGTGGGCCCCCAGATCCCGACCTCCCCTATGTGAATCGGTATGGGGTACATTGTACCCCTATCCATTCACCAAAAAAGGAGTGTAGTGGTAAAAAAACAAGAGGCAGTTTTTGACAAGTCAGCTTTGAGTATACAAAGGAGCATGGGGGAGCTCATGTCCACAATGGGGGTGGTAGTGACACAGCTCCAAATGATCCACAATGGCTCAAAAGTGAAATGGTCCAGAGGTGTTTAGACAGAATAAAGGTAGATAAAGCACCTGGACCAGATGGCATCCATCCACGGATCCTAAAGGAATTGAGCTCTGTCATTTCAAAGCCATTGTATCTGATTTTTAGGGACTCCTTAATGACTGGAATAGTACCACTGGATTGGTGTAGGGCCAATGTGGTGCCCATATTTAAAAAGGGATCAAAATCTTTACCAAGTAACTATAGACCTGTTAGTTTAAGTTCTATATCTGGGAAAGATACTGGAGAGTTTAATAAAAGACCACATAGGTGAGTTTTTGTTGGATAAAAATATTTTAAGCAACAGACAGCATGGATTCATGAAAGACAGAAGTTGTCATACAAACCTGATTTTTTTTTATGAGGAGATAAGTAAAACCTTGGACAGAGGGGTGGCTGTGGACGTGGTATACTTGGATTTTGCAAAAGTGTTTGACACAGTTCCCCACACACAGCTAATGTGTAAAGTCTACAGGCTTGGAAAGATCAGTTTGTAAATGGATAGAAAACTGGCTAAATCACTGAATTCAGAGAGGAGTCGTTAATGATTCTTTTTCTGAATGGTCTAAGGTTATCAGTGGTGTACCCCAAGGTTCAGTGTTGGGACCCTTGCTTTTCAATATATTTATAAATGATATAGGGTCTGGGATTAAAAGTACCATTTCAGTGTTTGCAGATGACACCAAGCTATGCAAAGGAATAACGTCCTTGCAGGATGTCTCCAACTTACAAGCAGACCTCAATGCACTGTCTAATTGGGCAACTATGTGGCAAATGAGGTTTAATGTTGATAAATGTAAAGTTATGCATTTGGGGGCTAAAAATATGCATGCATCGTACATACTAGGGGGAGTACAACTGGGGGAATCCATAGTGGAGAAGGATCTGGGGGTTTTGGTAGATCATAAGCTTAATAATGGCATGCAATGCCAAGCTGCGGTTTCCAAAGCAACCAAATTCTTTTCTTGTATTAAGAGAGGTATGGACTCCAAAGATAGAGACATCATTTTGCCCCTGTACTGATCATTAGTTAGACCTCATCTGGAATATGCAGTTCAGTTTTGGGCATCAGTTATCCAAAAGGATTTTGGAGAACTGGAGAAAGTGCATGGAGGAGCTCAGCTATAAGCAAAGATTAGAGGAACTGAATTTATTCTCTCTTGAGAAGAGGAGATTAAGGGGGTATATGATCAACATGTACAAATATATAAGTGGTCCATGTAGTGAACTTGGTGTTGAGTTATTTACTTTAAGGTCATCACAAAGGACAAGGGGGCATTCTTTATGTCTAGAGGAAAAAAGATTTCATCTCCAAATACGGAAAGGTTTCTTCACAGTTAGAGCTGTGAAAATGTGGAATAGACTCCCTCCAGAGGTGGTTTTGGCCAGCACGGTTGATTGCTTTAAGAAAGGCCTGGATTCTTTCCTTAATGTAAATAATATAACTGGGTACTAACATTTTTAGGTAAAGTTGATCCAGGGTGAATCCGATTGCCTCTCGGGGGATCAGGAAGGAATTTTTCCCCCCGTTATAGCAAATTTTTGCCTTCCTCTGGATCCACTGTGGGACTTGTGTCTTTTTTCAACCTGACTAACTATGTAAGTTCTTTATTGTGTAAAATAGCTCTTTTCTTCTTTCTTCCTCCATCTTCTCCTGGCCCGGTCCTTCTTCTGGTCTTCTGCTTCTTCTTTTAGTCTTCTTGCTTCCTTTCTTCGTCTTCAGTCTTCATCTTCTTCTTCCTTCTTCTTTCACCGCTGCTGCTGTCCCCTCTGCTGCAGCCCGGCCCCTGCGCGTCTCCCAGAATGGGCGGTCTTCACAATGACAGTTCTTTTATAAGAAGGAGCGGGCCGATGTCAGAGGGGGCGGTTCACCCATTTACGTCATCGGGTCACCCCGCCCCTTCTTATAAAAGAACTGTCATTGTGAAGACTGCCCATTCTGGGAGATGCGCAGGGGCCGGGCTGCAGCAGCAGGGAGAGCAGTGGCGGTGAAAGAAGATGAAGATTGAAGACGAAGACCAGAAGAAGGACCGGGGCAGGAGAAGATGGAGGAAGAAAGAAGAAAGAAGTAAAGAGCTATTTTACACAATAAAGGACTTGTCAAAAACTGCCTCTTGTTTTTTTTACCACTATACTCCTTTTTTGGTGAACGGGTAGGGGTACAATGTACCCAATACCTATTCACATAGGGGAGGCCTGGATCTGGGGCCCTCTTATTAAAGGGGCTTCCAGATTCCGAAAAGACCTCCACAAGCACCGGCCAGGCTTGTGGGGAAGAGGCTCTTGTCCCCATCAACAAGCACCCATACTCCCCATGTTGAGGGCATGTAGCCTGGTATGGTTTAGGAGGGGGGGGGGGCGCTCGCCCTCCCCCCATCCTAACCGGCCAGGGCTGCATGCTCGGATAAGGGTCTGGTTTGGATTTTAGGGGGAACACCACGTCAATTATTTTTCAATTTTGTGCGGGGTTCCCCTTAATATCCAAACCAGATCCTAAGAGCCTGGTTTGGACTGGGAGGGGAACCCCACACATTTTTTTACAGCGAACTTTTGTATATTGCCTGGAACCGGCAATACATTACAGACGCGATTTTAAATGACAATTTTTCCTATGGAAATGTCATTTTGCTCTGGCTATGTTCTACACCTCACAGAGATGCGCCCTTTTACACACAGACTAAGGATACCCCCCAGGCACAATATTTTAAGGATTTTTTCTTTTTTTTTTTCACTTTAAGCATTATTAAAAGCACTGCTCCTGAAAAAACTATTGATTAAAAAACGTGTTTTTTTCATTGATACATGTCCCCTAGGACCATACACTTTTTAGGGCAATAACATAGCATATAAGCCTTTAAAATGAGCACTTTTAATTTTTCATATTCGGGTCCCATAGACTTTAATGGTGTTCGAATGTTCGCCCGAACTTTTTGTCTGTTCGCATGTTCTGGTGCAAACCGAACCGGGGGTAGTTTGGCTCATCCCTAATTAAACATAGTTTGCTTTTCCAGAAAAGATGTTACCAAATTGTTGCCCAGGAATTATTGTGGGAATGTTGGGTGAATACTTGCCTAAACAATAACAAATGTGCCTATGATTCATAGAAGTACAGTGTGCGACTATAGTGAATAGTTAAAATGAAAGGCTTTACCTGCCCTCTAGTGGTATTAAGAATCAAGTATTTATTCATACCTAACTTGTCCTTCAGAACAGCGTATGGGTGAAATTTACATAAAGGAAATTCTGGAAGTTCTCTGGGAATTAGGTAGATGGCACTGGAACCTAGAGCTAGAAGTATTTCATAGTTTTATAACACAGACTTTATAACCAGCTTTAACACAATGGGCCCAATAAACTATTGGTGGGAGTGAGAAGAGTTGAAAATTGTGATTGACTATTTTGTCAAAGTAATAGTAGTTTATAAATAATAAGGGTGATAATGGACACCCTTGTCTCATCCCTCTGCAGATAGGGAAGGAATCAGAGGCACGGCTATTGACCTGAATTCTAGCTACCAGGAATGAGTATAGTAGCTGTATTCATTTAATGAACTGCTGATCAAAACCAAATCTCATTAGAGTCTGCCATAAATAACACCAATCAATATTATTGAAGGCCATGGCCGCATCTAGGGAAAGGATACCTCTGCTTCCTGTATTGCTTGGTATAAACTGTAAACTAAGGAATAGTCTCCTGCTGTTGATGGTGGTAGAATGATCAGGTATAAAACCCGTGTGATCAGGATGTAATTATTTGGCAATAATGGTAGACAGCAAGAGGCTTAACATCAGATGTCAAAAGTGATATGGGTCAATAAGATTCCGGCAGCAGGGGATCCTTTATCGATTTCAAAAGAACTATGATGAGGACCTCATTCAGAAGAGTACCCTCATCAAAGGCAGTAATAAACACCTTCAGAAGTTCCAGGAACAGAACCTTCCCATATTGTTAATAAATTCCCACTGGCAGGCCATCTGCACTCGGAGTCTTATTGATATTAGCATCCTGTAGTGCCTGCTAGTGATGGGTCGAACATCCCCCGGTTTGGTTTGCACCAGAACTCCTGAACAGAGAAAATGTTCAGACCTGAGCCGCGAACTCAATTAAAGCCAATGGGACTCGAACATGAAAAATGAAACATCCCCATTTTGAAGGCTTATATGCAAGTTATTGGCCATAAAAAGGATATGGGGGTTCGGGTACTGCCCTGGGGTACATGTATCAATTAAAAAAAAATTTAAAAAAAGATTGTTTTTAAAGGAACAATGATTTTAATGATGCTTAAAGTGAAACAATAAAAATTAAAATTTCCTTTAAATATAGTGCCTGGGGGTTCCCTTAGTCTGCCTGTAAAGTGGTGCATCTGTACAGTATATAGAATCCGCTGCAGGAAAAAACTGACATTTGTAAAGAAAAAAAAATGACATTTAAATTGACTCGCAGCTGCAATCATTGCCTTCAATACAACAAAAGAAAATGAAAAAAAAAAGGGCATGGGGTCCCCCCCCCCATGCATACCAGACCATTTGGGTTTGGTGTGCATTTAAACAAAAAACAGTGTGGGATCCCCACCACCCTTGCATGAGGGATAAAGGGTGCTGGCTCAGCATACATAGTGAGTGGAGGAGAAGAGAAGATTGGACAGCTGCACTCAAATGCAAAAACTTTTATTGATGTGAAATAAAATCCATACATCAACAGAGGTACAGGTACAGATGCCACTGACGCGTTTCACAACCTTATCGGTGCTTATTCATAGTTGTAAGACCACCAACCCCAATCTCCAATTTATACACGCAAAATGCTGATCACATGCTCAAACATATCTCTCTAATTACGATCAGGTGTGGTCTGTAAATGTGTAGGCGTTCAGGGCAGTCAATGTGTGAAGACTAAACCTTAAATTAATGGCAGAATGGCTAAGATTTATCTGCAAGCACTGCAAACGATCGCCTCCAAACAAACTGCAAATACAATTAAACAAGAACATAATATAATAACAACACGTCATTGAAGACCTCGTTAAACATAAATAAAATAAACAAGGAATGCAAAAACTGCATTCTTTGTTTATTTTATTTATGTTTAATGAGGTCTTCGATGACATGTTGTTATTATATCATGTTCTTGAATCGTGGACAAAATCGTGACTATCCCGTCTGCGATTCGGATCGCTCAGATGTGTATGGAGTCTAAGGCTCGGTTCACACTGGTGCGCTGTCCGACATCGGATGTGATTCACAACGCACTGCAGTGCAAATCACATGCAATGTCTGTGGGATGTGAACCCACACGTACCAGTTAAAAACATCATGCATCAATGAAACAAATCGCCATGTCAGACATTACCACCGAATGGTACCGAAAGGAGGGTCTTCACGGCACTAGAGCAACTGTCAGGACACTACCCGGGAAATACATAAGAGCTGACGGGCACTCGCAGTCTCGGAGGTGAGGAGCGGGAGCTTCAGACCAGTTCGGTACCATCCTGTGGTAGTGTCTGAAATGGCGCCTATCTGGTATGTGTAATGCATGGGGAAGGGAGTGTGACAATAAAAGATTTACAGAGTTACGCTCTGGTATTGCGCTTTTTGTTTTACGTGACATACAAGCAATCCATCCCTTGAGAAGGAAGGACGGCCAGAGTTCCAAGTGAATCGATCGTTGTGGGAGTGCTATATGCGATTCACCCAATTAATTAGGGTAAGAGTCTAAGGCTGGGTTCACACCTATGCGAATTGGATGCGGCTTAAACCGCATCCAATTTGCAGGACACTTGAAAACACATTGTTTTCAATGTGTCCGGTTCACATATGTGTGGTGCATTTGCACTCCGCATTGCACAAAAAACGCGTGCCTTTTCTGTGCAGTGCGGTGCGAATTCCCAGCCCGTTGAGTTCAATGGGAGCGCATCTAACACGGAGATGCACTCCGCACTGAACGGGGATATTTCCCCTGCTCGTGGCCCCTCCCCTATCTCTCCCCCCGCAGCTGCTGTGCTGTGGGAACGGAAGTCGCCGCCGAACAGTGGCTCCGCCCCTTCCCGGCAGCAGACAGGCTGGAATTCGCACCGGACAGGCGTGAATCCAGCCTAATTCATGGGGAGCGGGCAACACTTGTAGTGGTGGTGTTAGCCGCACTTGTAAGAAGAAGCAATATATCTCACATCGAGAATTTAAGATTGCAACATGTATGGAGCATGAATCAACGATTGTGAGCAGGAAAGATTGTATCAGAGAACTGTTGGTCACAGTTTGATGATTGTTTTTATTAAGACTTGGACCTTGCAATGTGTGCGCTGCTGTTAATTAGTAAGTGATTAACCCTATGTATTCTAGATTGGAAATTGTTTAAGCAGCTGCCGCAATAAGACTATTTTTCATAGTGATTTAAACTATTTTTTAAGGCTTTTTTTTTCCGTGACCAGGAGCGCTTCGGGTGGCGCCTGTTTATATGTTTTGCTTTGTTTGTTTACAATATTTTTGTATACCTGCTTTGTTTGTGGATTTGCACATTGCACTTTATTTATATGCAGATGTTTATGCACCATTCATTTCAGCTCTCACATTTTTGTTACCTTATTTATTTTGCTTTATAGACTTTGTAAGATACACACAGTATATTGCACATTTCAATTGGCAGTGCAGCACTATTCACTTTATGTTATACCTTTATCACAATAGCTGTGGATAAGCTATGGAGTGCTAGCAGCAGCTGGACTATTATTTATTCATATACACAGTGATAGCGTGAGAAAAATTCACTATAGATAAAAAATATATCTATATTTCCCCGCTGTGTCTCCCAGAAGGAGTCTGCACCATTCGCAATTAAAATAGACACACCCCTGGAGAATGACATATTACTAGAGTGACATTGGGTTGTATAGCAAATAATGAGTATTCCTGTTAAGGCATGTCTCCTACAGCCAGATGAGATCACTGACGGAGCAAATTGGTTTAGGGTAGTGAGAAAGCTTGATGCTTAGTAACTTCCCCTAGCCCCCTCACATTCCAAGGAACAATAACTGTAATATTCGCCATAAGACATGTGATGCAATAGGATGTATATGGAGCAGCACGAATAAACATAAGCTGAACACCATACTGCCTATAAATATAAATAAACTGGAACTGTACCAGCATTTGAGAAACCAGGTCCATGGGTTCCCCTGAAACTGTAGCAAGAGCAAGTTCTGTATTTTCTGGGGGGCTGTAGGAACATCTGTATCTGAGCAAAAAGAAAAAATAAACAAAAACCCCAAAAAATAATACAGATATATTATAAGATTATATTTATATATATATATATTCAAATTACAATCACCTTTTTGATCTGCAGTTGTATATACAATGTACCAATAATGTTATTACATTGTATTTCCCAATAAAGCTTCTAAACAATGTTCCAAACACTGTTCAGAGCTTTCCTATTACACAGCAATGGTTACAGTCCCCTTGACAGCCAGACTTTCTCAGCAAGAACACTGGGGACTGGCAGCAGGAAGAGACAACCAATATATCTGATACATGCCCTGTGTACTTCACTGAATCTTTTTAGGGCGCATTGCCCTCCTAAAGTTAAAGTGTTTGTTAACCTAAAAAAAAAGTTCCTGTTCCCTTAAAGCAGTGGTTCTCAACTCCTGTCCTCAGGACCTACCAACAGGCCAGATTTTAAGTATTACCTTGGGGAGATGCAGACTAGAATACTGCAATCACTGAGCAGCAAATGATATCACCTGTGATGTATTTCAGTTATCCTACAAACCTGACCTGTTAGTGGGTCCCGAGGACAGGAGTTGAGAACCACTGCCTTAAAGCATGTTATACAGCACAGTGCTTGTGCTGTGTAATTTGGCCCCGTCTGTCACCTAAAAAACCTGGCTGATCCTGCCTGGCTATACCCTCCCCTCTGTAAACTGACTGTTGAGCCCTGACACGGTGGTCAGTTTACGTGCCTCTGTCATCCGCAGCTCTCCTGTCTCTCCTCTGTCCTCCTCTCTCCCAATCCCTACCTGTTTGTGTCAGTACCTACCCTTCCCTCCTGCTGCTCTCATAGCTAGTATAAAATCCTCCCATCTCCTCTGTAACATAACCATAAGTGTCCCTGTGCCTGTGTTATATAAAAAAAAAATGCCGATCTGTACCTATATCAGAGCTTCTCTCGGCGCTCACGTGACTTCTCGGCTTTCTCTCTACTCTGTTCCCCTCCACCCTGGCTGACGCCATCGGGAGTGCTCGGCCCCGCCTGCTGGAGCTGTCAGCTGGGCAGAGGAGAGAGCCGAGGAGTCATGTGAGCGCTGTACAGATCTGCATTTTTTAATATAACACAGATACAGGGACATATTATTATGTTACAAAGGGGATAGGAGGGTTTTATAGTAGTGGCTTAACAAGCACTTTAAGGCTGAACTCCAAGGTAAGATAAAGACTTCTGTGCATTAGGGCTTCCTTCACACTGTAAGGGTTGAATGATTGTTTAGGTATGGGGGCGCAAAAAGCTGTTTTACTTACCCAATTCTCCACTCCCACAGGCTCCCTCTATAATGCTAAATGGGTCCCCACAAACTCTTCTCCCTATGCTCTGGCAATGGCAGGTCCTCTGATGTCATCAAGTCTAACAGGGAGCCTATAGCCCTGCATTCGACTGGAGGTCACAGAGGGACAGTGCACTGGCTGGAGCATAGGGGAGGAGAGGAGAGCTCCAGGTTCAGGGGAATCAGAGGATTAGGTAAGTAAAAAAGCTTTTTGCATTCCCCCAGAACTTAATGAGCATTTAACCCTTGAAGCTTGGGGGCATCGCCACTGCACAGGAGCATTTTTACTTTCCCCGCAGATGGTTTCTAAATATTTTTTGTGGCTTAGATGGAGCCATCAGTGTACTAAAACACATCAAATTCAGATAAGGTTAATTATTTTTTCCTCCTAATGATTACTCCAAATATACATGATTTGCTTATTCTTACTACAAAACATTTTGAAAACATCATAACTACTTCCAAGTATAAAGTAGTCCGTCTTCTGTAAGGATTTAGTTTTCAGATAAGAATTTCAGGTCCTTGCTTTTTCCGTTATCCTTCTATTCTCAGAATAAGGGAATAAGGACATAAATATGTAGGCAGGGGTTATGCCCCCCCCCCTATCGATGGGAGGAGCTGTAGTTATGTACGCCTACTTAAGGCATGGGTGGAGTCAATTCAAGACAAATAACCTGGAGCAAAAAGAAAGAGAAAGCAACAGAGGAAGGGTTGTGAGCTCTCCCCTCTGGGGGAGGGGCTGAGAGAAGTCTACATGGCTAAGGCCTAGGACTGGGATTCATGAAAAGACAACATAATGAATGTTGTGTGAGTACTACTATGTTCCCTCCCTCCATTAACCAAACAAGATAATGGTTTGACTGAATTAATACCTCCATAATTTTGAATGTAATGGCACCATTGGACATGACTGTTTTGTAGTATTTCAAACAAGTAAAGAAATCTCTATAGGGAATGTAGAATGAAGTGAAGGTACAGACAATACCTGGGAAGGAGAGTTTTTGGTGATATTTACAATTAAGTGCTAATTACTAGTGCAAACCTGGTTGGCTTAGGAGCTGGTGGTGGTTGAGGACAGGAAGTTACCCCTGAAGGTGAAAGTGAACATGCATCAGATGACGCGGGCCTCCAGTGTCTCACAGACCCTTGGTGAAATGGACTGGACCATTTGGAAGCACAGGGCTGTATAAGTTGTCCTCCAGGCAATGGTGAGGACCATGAGGATGTGGTGAGATCTTAGGCCTGAATCTGTGCACATCAATACAGTCGAGGAGAATGCTGAGAACAGCCTGAGACCCTATATGCTGGTGGGACCCATCTGCATGTGTCAGCCACGTATATGGAGAATGGGCAGCCATCTTACAGACAGATTGCTAATCTGCAAACTCTAAGGTACCCAAAATCCTTCATAGTATGTGATTCTTCCACTTGAGAAGGAGCTATTCCTCCCAACTTTTCTTCTCCAATGGTATACAGTCCTTAAGCTGACCTTGCCAGCTGGTTTATGCTGGTCAGTCAGTTCATTAAAACTACACTTTAGCATCTTTACAGTGATGAAACATCAGAATTACATAGAAAAAAGTTACAACTATAGAGAAGAGTTTGTTGCTCAGAAAAGTCACATCTGATAGATGGCTTGTACCCATGCAGTGGTTTAAAACCAGGGATATAAGTACTGCTTAGGGTTTGGGAACCAATTGATGGTTATTTGAGACTAGATCTCTGAATAATTTTAAAAAACATTGTTGTTTGATTTAATCATTAGCAATCACCTGATCAATACAGACAGAGGTGACAGGGGTGCTAAATAATCAGCAATCAGATTGTGGGGAGGTGCAGCGTGGTGGCAGTAAATACTTGGACACCAGTTGTAACAACAGAGCTGTATTGTGGTAGGTCCAAGCAAACTCAGCCCACAGAATATGGCAGAAAACGGTAGCACAAGATCTCAGTAGCTCTGACACCGCCTGTCTTGAGGGATAGAATGCAGGTTTGCCTGTCTGCTCCCAAACAGGGGAGGCTTCCAAGACAGATCACGTGTTCCTGATCTTTTCCTACTCATCAGAAACCTCTTCTTACCGTTATCACTGTCCTTGTCAGACACATAAACTGTCCCTGCCCTACCTGCACGCCAAGCCTAGGAGCCTGGACTTTAAATAGGCTCTGCATGACCCAAGATGGCTGCCAGTCATATGGATAGCTACCCCAGTGACCCAGGAAACCATAGAGGAATCTTGATGCTGTGGTCGAGCACCACCTACAGTGCAGAAAATAGACTGTACCCGCCTACAAGATCACTCATCTGTAATTTTTTTGTATGGTTTTCATTGGAACAGGAACAGGGGTAGAAAGGTTGTCTTTCAGTGGTGACACATGTTCTAGTAAAAACTGTCAGAAGTGCAAATTTCTCCTTATTTTTGAGAAATTTCCATGTACTTCCTGTAGTGTTATTGGGGGCAGGAACTCTATCTGATGGGGACATTAATAAAGACCTGAAATAAATGCTAATCTCCCCCCTCACTATTAAAAACTAAAAAAAAAAAATTGTCTAAAGTTACAATTACAGCACTAATTTATACAATTATAGTCATTGACATATATTAATCTTAAAAAATTAAGAATTCCACTTTAAGTCCCATTTTGAGTCATATTTTAGAGACCGGAAAACATGTACAAAGTCATCCACAACTTGTGAGAGCTCACAGAGCGGAAACGAGGTAATGTGGAAAATGTGACCATGTTGTTTCCAGAACAAATTTTAGTGGACGGACATGTCTACAGCTAAAATATAAAAATATGAAGGCAAAGGCCTAAACTATGGACATTTTTTGTTGAAAAAAGTTGAAAAGTGGAAAGTCAGTGCCAGGTGCCAACCCATACTTAGATTGGAAACAACAATCTCCTTTTTTAGGGTTATTGTTAAGGCAAGCTGGTTTTCCACAATGATTAACCACAGCTTATTGTTCACTCATTAAATGGCAGCTGAATAACAATGCGACTTGATTCTTAAATCAGATCTCCAAACAGCTAAATATACTGATGAAAAAAACATATATGGGGGCTGTTTTAAATAAACAAAGTACAGAGCCCACTGAAAGTCACATTCTCTGAGTATTCAAAGTACAATGGATAAAGATAAGGCACTTTAATGGTGCCAAGAACCATATACCACAGTCATTAAAATAAAGTATTTTATTACAAAAATAAAAAAAGGAATATAAAAACATTGCATTCATATAGTGAATAAAGCATTGTTAATATACATGATACAATCAGTTTTTTTCCAGATCTATATTGTAGATGTTATTATTTAGTGCTATCAAGCAAACTCTTTCTCCCAAGTATGGTACACAAGCAGTTAACTGCAATGCGTTTCTTAGCATGTTTCATCAGATAAAGAGTCTATAGAGCACTCCTAGTGCCCCCCGCATCACCCACCATCCAGCTAGGAATGGAGAGGGACAACCAGTGGGCTGTAGGAGGGGAACCAGAAGAGCTGATGCATCAATATATTGACATCTTATAAAATCAATAATAAGAACATACACAAGAGGATGCCCATGAGCTGAAGCTTTACGATGTCAGGAGAATGAAAGAAGCTCAATGTTATGGTCTCAGGGCCCATTCACACAACAACACAGTTATTATTCAGGATTTCAGGAAACCCGTATTTTTTGCGTTTCTTGCACCACGCTCAAAACGCACTGGGTGTGCAATCTGCTGTAGGTGTCAATGTAATTCTAAGGACATCCAAAATGCAGGTCACAAATGGAGACTGTTTGCCTGCACCAAATCAGCGCATGGTACAGTAGTACCTTGCAATCCGGTTACAGTGCATTTTCATAAGTAGTGCATGCACTCCTTTGAGTGCGATCCAGTGCAAAATTGCATTGCACTCTGCGCTCCTGTGCAATTCTGGTGTAAACTGGCACTTAGGCGGGCCATACATGGAGCAAATTTCTTTCCTGCGACCAAAGGTTGCAGGAAAGAAAGTCGCTCGATTTCCTCATCCCTCCTGTTGGGCCATTGTCTTCGACCGGTGGTGGCGGGCACTGGGAGAGGACAGTGATAATGGCTAGAGGCTATAGCTGCCGCTACCAATAATCGCAACAGAATCCGGCAGGCTAATTGTACCCAGGTTGATCAATCGATCAACTTGGTACATTCAGCCTGCCCATTAACAGTTCGAATCTCGACTGGTTCCTGCTGAATTGGCTGAGATTCAAACCGTGTATGGCCTCATGCGCACAGGACGTTAAAAAAACAAAAAACTGTTAGCCGCATTTTTGAACAGCGTTTATGGGCATTTTGTTGTGTTTGTGGCGCCATTGGCTCCCGCTGCTGTCAATCAAAGTCGGTGAGTTAATGAGAAGAGAGAGGGGGTGGATCGAGTCGCAGTTGCATGTCTGAATGGACACAGAGCAGCGCCTAGGCTCGGGTGCCCCCATAGCTTAGCATAGAATACACGGAGGCTGGACGCTGTACTTAGCAGTACTCACATGCAGGACTGCATGCATTTAGGGATGTAGGCCTAGAACCCCTGCATGGAAATAGAATGACACTGACAGTCCAGTAGTAATGATTGTACTGCTGTGAGCTGACCACGGTACTGCACTAATGCTTGTTTAAAGAGCTGAATTAAATACACACACACAGCATCCAGTACAAATAGAATCAGCCTAACAAAGCCATAGGACATTCTTCCTCTGGGTGCGGCTGTAGATTAGAGAAGGATCTGACCATCTGAATAGAAATATGTCTCATCTGTGCTAAATTCTTCTATTGTTGCTTTCTAAATGAATGTAATCCATGACAGCCATTGGCCTGAAATGTCACCACACAGAGGTCTGAGCTTAACGATAATCCACAGGCAAACAACTAAGCTGAAACAGAATTAAGCGAGCGTGCCATAGTACAGTATTTGGAATCCCCTCCAGGCACTTTTGAGCTTTAAACAACTCTGTCATAAAGAACAGCCAAGATGGTGACATTGCATTCTCTATAACAGTTAAAGCATTATTAAAACCAAAAACCAAAAATATAATATATTTCACTTTACCAATTCCTGTGGTGGCTGTATTAGTTTTCTTTTTTTTTTCGATTTTTTTCCCCCTTTTTATCATATGGTAATCTGACCGGTAACACACTTCCTGTCTTAAACCTCGTACACACTACAAGTTTTTTTCATTCAACCCAGTGGGTTGAACGAAAAAAAAATGACAGCTCCGATTTAAGCTGCTGTACTAACCATCCAAAGTTAGTACAGCGATCTCCCCAAGTGAGCTGTTGTGTTCTCTCCCCCCCCCCCCACCAGAACAGCACCCTCTGGTCAGCGCTGTCAAATGTCGGCTGGTTTTTATTGAACCGGCTGATGGTTCCCAACATTCGGCCCGTGTGTACGGTGCTTTGGAGTGTCTCCACTTTACTGGAGCAGCAATGGAGACACCTTTGGATAGCGGCATTGTCATTCGTGGGAGAGAGTAGGGTTACATAGAATAGAATGTAGGCAGGTGTAGTATGGCCTCCCTGCATAGGTGGCGCTGTTAGGCAGCCATCACACAGGGAGAGAGATGAGGGCAAGGGGAACCTATGTTCCTCTGAGGCCTCCGTAGGTGTCATCAGGAGAGCAGCCATCCGATTAGACCCTGGTTGAGCTCTGCGACCATCTTTGGTGTTGGCAGTGCTAGTAAACAGCACTGTCCCCCTTCGGTTGGCGCACAGTTTATGGAGTGGCTAGGTCAGGGACAGAGACCCCACTAGAAAGGGACACAGTGGCAAACATAAAGAGAGGTTCCAATGGAGGAGGGACAGAATAGGGACTGTCAGGCATGGGCCCTTCCTCATCCAAGTGCCATGTGCGGTTTTCCTTCCAGCCACCTCCTCTATCAGATGCTGTCGGGTATCAGCAGTGTTTATGGGTATCCTCTGTACAGTTCTTTGTAAGTGTTGCAGGTCAGTGTGGCCATGTATACAGATTTTGTACTATATTCTCATGACTCTTACATCAATATACTTTTTAGCACTACATGACCTCTGTGCATGTTCTTTCCTCTCCGTGTACCCAGTGCTTTGCCCCCTCTTACAAGAAAATTTAGATTGGCCTTGACCAGTGAATTAGGAAAATCAAGCTAACACTTTTTAAGCAGCTACAGTTTAATTTTCCTTTTGGAATAAAGGTGTTACATATATTAATAAAAGCTGAACATTGTAAGCACCCCTGCCACTGGGGTAAATGGTTTGTCTCAACATTCTAACTGCTTCTTTGTCTGGACAGCTTGGTCTGGTAAAGCAAATTGAAAACTAAAAGACTTACTGGCAGGATCACCAAGTGAAAACCGCCTAAAAAATAAAACAAATGCAGTTACCTCATCTATAAATTGGTAAGTTGCAGTATAATACATTTTTCCATCTTTTTGGGATTAATACTGCTTTAAAGTGTTATTAAACTCACAACAGTAAAATTAGTCTGTATATGCAGTAAAGCATACGTGTTATACTCACTGTGGAACCTAAGGGGTTAATCCTCCACATTGTGTATAAAAGCTGTCCCCAATCCATCTGATCACACAACAGAGCCATAGGAGGCACTCTGCACATGCTCATTTTAGTGTGTATTGTAGAGAGGTTTTTTTTTTTGGGGAGGGTGCATGTGATCAGCACGGGGCCAATCAGCACTGTCCAGACAGAAAGTCAGGGGTCACGCAGCCTCAGCGAAGATTGAAAACTCCTCCTACAAGCTTTAACCAGTGCTGAGCCAGACATTGATAGAAGTCACAAGACTGCTATATACAGCTGATGAGAAAAGGTATTTAGCAGTTTATATTTACTAAAAGGATTGCATTTCCAGGTTCTGTGTACTGTGGGAGACCAGATATAGAGAACGCAGGGTCCTGGGTTTAGTAACACTTTAAGGAATACAGTGGTGTCACCCATCTAATTGCAGCCTGATGATTGGACAATGAAGAAGCAGCAACACTGTCAGTGCATACTCTGTCAACACATGTGCATGTAGCAGATCCCCTCTCCCAGTCCTGCTGTACAGGGGATAATAGGAGGCTGATACCAAGTCAGATAATTATGGTAGCTGTATGTAAGAATAAATTAAGCATTTTTATTTCTGCTTGGATCTCAGTTTTAAACTTTTCCCATATGTGTGGCTGCGATTTGCAGTCCGGGGTCCGGTGTGTTTCTGTTCACTGGTTCTGGTGCGATTCAGGTGCAAATTTTTGCCTGTATTCACACCTGAACCGGACCCAAAAATACACAGGACTCTTTTTGAAACCGCACTGTGGCTGCCCCAGGAATGTGTGAACCGATCCATTGAGAGCCGGTCACATTCACTTGTCATGCTAATTGCGGTTTAAAACGCATCCACCTGGCATATATGTGAACCCAGCCTGAAAGTTCTATTCCTGCCACATCCGCGTTGTCTTTGTAAGTCTAAAACAATAAAAATACCATAGTTCCAATGTATTATTTCTATGGCTACCTGCTTTAAACTGAATAAGGAAATATGTTGCCTTCCAAGGAAATATGTTGACTTCTCCTGAAAATGCTAGCAGCCTGGCTGTCATTGTGATGAAATGGCCATTATTGAGTCCCTGAGCTGAAACAAATATACAGCCTCCTGCTTGTTACAGCTCAGTAACTTGATGTGTTGAAGCCAGGGGATGGGCATGACTGCCAGGCAGCTAGCATATTCACAAGAAGGATAGCAGTGGCGGCCTCACTGTTTTTCTCAGTGCAGGATCCCTTTGAAAGTTATTTTTTAATAAACCAATGTTCTTTTCTGACACTGCGGCTTTTAATGAGAACTCCTAATATAAAAATAAAATAACGCAGGGAGACAGAACCAACAGTTCTGTTAGAAAACATTTTGGGGATCGGTTTCTAAGCTCTCTCTTTTCACGTTGAGAAGCTGACCTTTCAGCCGTTGCTTTGGAGATCCCCGAATGGAACATCTGAATTACAGGAATGGGTGTTAGAGGTTATATAAAAGGAGTGGAGCCTGCCTGGGACCAAGGCCAGGCTCTACAAAACCTTCACATAAATGGAATTAAATGAAAAAAGAGCCTCCTGCTTGGGGCACCACTGTGAGTCACCAGCCTAATCTTCTGTGTGTACAGGCAGGATTCTCATACCATCTTCTACACATCGTGCTGCTTTTAACAACAAACACTGCTCATAGCACCCCATGGAGATTTATTGGTTAACCACTTGATCTCCGGAACATTTACCCCCCTTCATGACCAGGCCATTTTTGCTATACGCCACTTCTTCAATTTAACTGACAATTGCAACACTGTCCATAAATTACATTTATGTAATTTTTTTCCCCACAAATAGAGCTTTCAATTTTAAACCTTTCCACCTGAAGAAGGAGGCAGCAGAGGAGGGCTGGGCCAGGGGGCAGGGTGGCAATTGCCCCCCAGGCCACCCTAACTTACACTGATCAGGTTGCATTTGATAGGCACTGATGAGGCTGCATTGATGGGCACTGGTAGGTTGCATTGGTGGGCACTGATCAGGCTGCATTGATGGGCACTGATGAGGCTGCACTGATGAGCACTGGTGAGGCTGCATTGATGGGCACTGGTGAGGCTGCATTGATGGGCACTGGTGAAGCTGCATTGGTGGGCATTGATGAGCTGCATTGATGCATTATTTTTGTTAAACCCACTTTGTTGCTATTAACATTAAATTATGTTACCGCCTTGTATCATATTTGTCTTGCTTCACAACATCAATATCCGTTATAAAACCAGGTGGGCATGGATAGTGAGCTGATACGGTGGTTCAATGGGCCACTTGACTGGATTTGTCCCCCAGGCCTAAGGCTGCCAGCCCTCCCCTGGGAGGCAGAGCCTCTGAAACGTCGCTACCAGCTTGTTTTGTCTGATTTCTTGCTATAGCAAGTCACATGACCTCCGTCCTGTGACGCGTCCCCTACACAGAAGTTGCAGCCGGTCCGGTCATTGCCAGCATGGCCTCACTGGGGACAGTGCACATAACGGGCACAATTTTCATCCCTTGCCCGGGTGTACATCTGATCCAGATTGGGCCGTTTTGGTTCGTTTTGCGACCCATGGTTCTTCCTGCATCCCTGGATATATTTATATCGTTATCGCACACCATCTAGCGGTCCTCCAGGCCTTTTCTATCCATTGCTGATGTACACGAGGTCCTGACATACTGCTTGCCTCCTACACGTAAGTTGATACAATAAATTCCTTGGTGTTTTTATCTACTACTGACCTGGCGCCCTTTCTTTTTTCTTACCTACCCTTTCATTACATACTATTTTTAATCCCAGTGATGTCATCACTGGGTCTCTGTGCTTCTCTGTGCAATGTCGGCAGATCATAGCTGGTGGAGGGCATGCTGTCTGGAAGCATCACAGGACCCTGATTCGGTACTCCACTCAAAAGCCTTCAGCCATTATGCAAGCAGAGGCCTGGCTCTTGGGAGGAGTTATGCTAATATTAAAATGAATTGATAGGTGTGTGCTATAGGAGTTATGCCCTCATGTGACACTAAGCCTGCATGAGGGAAAGGATGGAAATTCAATGAATTAAAGGGATGGTATGAGCACAGTAAGGCTGGAAATTGAGCCAGGCTCTATCTGACTTGCTGCAGATTCTCGTGCACACTCTGAGAAGCTCAGTGTGCAGTGAAATCAGAGTGTGCAATTTCAGCAGAGGATAGGAGCCTGTAAGACTGTGCAGGACTGAACGTCAGGCTGGACCTTTTTTTTAATCCCCTCCGGTCTGGTCACATGATCCTGCAGCTCTGCCTTAGGGAGCACTTGACAACTGTTGTCAGTGCTCCCTCCTCTCTCCTGCAGCAGCCGCTTATTGATACAGGAGAGCTGGAGCTGTGGGATTGTGTGCAACATAGAAGAGTGATGGCAGAAACAGCAGGTGATCTATTGAGTCTGCCCATTTTTTATGTATAGGCGGAGACCCCGTCACTGTGAAAATGGAGGAGAATATGACACAGGATTTGCATTAAGGGTTAACAGACAAAAGGTCTCATCCAGGGGTCAGAGAAGCCCCAGCCAGGAGCTAGGAGGTCTCATCCAGGGGTCAGAGGAGCCTCAGCCAGGAGATCTCACCCAGGGGTCAGAGGAGCCCCAGCCAGGAGGTCTCACCCAGGGGTCAGAGGAGCCCCAGCCAGGATGTCTAACCCAGGGGTCAGAGGAGCCTCAGCCAGGAGGTCTCACCCAGGGGTCAGAGGAGCCCCAGCCAGGAGGTCTCACCCAGGGGTCAGAGGAGCCCCAGCCAGGATGTCTAACCCAGGGGTCAGAGGAGCCTCAGCCAGGAGGTCTCACCCAGGGGTCAGAGGAGCCCCAGCCAGGAGGTCTCACCCAGGGGTCAGAGGAGCCCCAGCCAGGATGTCTAACCCAGGGGTCAGAGGAGCCCCAGCCAGGAGGTCTCCCCCAGGGGTCAGAGGTGATCCAGCCAGGAGCCATGAGGTTTCACCCAGGAGTCAGAGGAGCCCCAGCCAAGAGCCAGGAGGTCTCACCCAGGGGTCAGAGGTGCTCCAGCCAAGAGCCAGGAGGTCTTACCCAGGAGTCAGAGGAGCCCCAGCCAGGAGCTCTCACCCAGGGGTCAGAGGAGCCCCAGCCAGGAGCCAGGTCTCACCCAGGGGTCAGAGGTGCCCCAGCCAGGAGGTCTCACCCAGGGGTCAGAGGTGCTCCAGCCAAGAACCAGGAGGTCTTACCCAGGAGTCAGAGGAGCCCCAGCCAGGAGGTCTCACCCAGGGGTCAGAGGAGCCCCAGCCAGAAGCCAGGTCTCACCCAGGGGTCAGAGGTGCCCCAGCCAGGAGCCAGGAGGTCTCATCCAGGGGTCAGAGGTGCCCCAGCCAGAGGAAAGGAGATATCATTCCAGGAGTCAGATGGGCTCCTATCGGGGTGTCAGGAGAACCCCTATTCAGCCAGAAGTGGGCTGTGTAGCAGGGCGCAGCGACTAAAGGCTAAGAGAGCCAAGTGAAGCAGTAGAGCTGCACAACAGCCAGAAGGACTGGTAAGAAGAGCATTGGTGCTGCCAATAAGGGTGCCAGGTGGCTCTGTATTTTTCGGTGACTGTTCATATTGGTGTGGAAGAACCCCTGTGTGGGCAACTGATATGTATGTGAACTTGATTTAACTGGCGCAGCTCATCAGAGAAGCACCTACCACATGAGTATAATCTCCCCAATACCACAATATATGTTTTTGTCTTATTTTTAGTTTATTTTTTAGCTTTTTAGTCCGACTATAGATCTATGTTTGTCCCAAGCATGCTTGAATCCACTTACTGTTGACTAACTCACTACCTCTGCTGGAAATCTATTCTAAGCATTAACTACTTTTTTGATAAAATAATACTTTCTACAATTCGTTTTGAACTTTCCTACTGCCAGTTTGAGGTCATGTCCCTGTGTTCTTGATCTTGACTTCAAATTGAAAATATTGCCCTCCTGAACAGTACCCTTCATGTATTTCAAGTTTTGTCATGTCTCTCCTTTCCCTTTCTTTCCTCTAGATTGAACATAAGATCCTGAAGTTTCTCCTGATATGTTTTACATAGTTGGCAACTTTGTGAAAAAATTGATAGGGACACTTTTTTGTCTGTAGGTGTGTCGAAGATGGAGAAGAAAAATGTGACGCGCTTCGAAAATGGGCGAGGCTTAAACTAAATAGTGGCTTAAAGGAACGTGTCTCAAATGGGGTGCGGTTCGAGTCTGACATGAATGAGGGAGGGAGAAGGAAAGAAAGAAGGATGGAGGGACAGCAGGCCCAGATCCTACACCACAATAGCAATATGTGTATTCCAGAAAGTTTAACAATCAGCAGATAAATATACTCCAAACACCTGGTATTAGCACTTCAATCATGCCGGCACCATGGTTGGTATGGTGTCAGGATGATTGAAGTGCATTATTTCTATTATTACATTGTAATATAAAATGAACTAGATCAACTAACCATAATGTAAAATCAGTGGAAGCCCCAAGTATGTCACTTGCCACCAGATGCCATCAGGTGTCCCCAGCAGAGTCCCTCCCTACATCAAGTGTCCCCGGCGGAGTCCCTCCTTACATCAGGTGTCCCCAGCAGAATCCCTCCTTACATCAGGTGTCCCCAGCGGAGTGCCTCCTTCCATCAGGTGTCCCTAGCGGAGTGCCTCCTTCCATCAGGTGTCCCCAGCAGAGTGCCTCCTTTCATCAGGTTTCCCCAGCAGAGTCCCTCCTTCCACCAGGTGTCCCCAACGGAGTCCCTCCTTACATCAGGTGTCCCCAGCGGAGTGCTCCCTTACATTATGTGTCCCCCAGCGGAGTGCTTCCTTACATCAGGGTGTCCCCAGCGGAGTGCCTCCTTACATCAGGGTGTCCCCAGCGGAGTGCCTCCTTACATCATGGTGTAGCCAGTGGAGTGCCTCCTTACATCAGGGTGTCCCCTGTGGAGTGCTCCCTTACATCAGGTGTCCCCTAGTGGAGTACCTCCTTACATCTGGTGTCCCTCAGCAGGATGCCTCCTTACATCAGGTGTCCCCCATCAGGATGCCTCTTTACATCTGGTGTCCCCCAGCGGGATGCCTCCTTACATCAGGTGACCCCCAGCGGGATGCCTCCCTACATCAGGTGACCCCCAGCGGGATGCCTCCCTACATCAGGTATCCCCCAACAAGATGCCTACTTACATTAGGTGTCCCCCAGCGGGATGCCTCCTTACATCTGGTGTCCCCCAGCGGGGTGCCTCCTTACATCTGGTGTTTCCCAGCGGGGTGCCTCCTTACATCTGGTGTCCCCCAGTTTGTACCCCTCATCACCCCCGGATATCAATGTCAGTGGCTGCAGTGCTTGCCTCTGATTAATTTGGCCTCTGCGCCATTTACCAGCGCTGGAGGTCGATGGGAACAACCAAGAGGCAGAGCCTGGATGGCAATGAAAGCTTTGCCACCCGGGCTCCGCCTCTTGGTTCTTCCACATGCGCTGGTCTCCAGTAAAATGGCGTCGAAGACAGAAACAGCGCCGGCTGTGGACCTCTAGTGGCGGCGGAGAATCGGGAAAAAGCTAATTTCTTTGGACATTTCATGGGAATCGGATAGACAGGGAAAGAGGTCTAAATTCCAGGAATGTCCCGGGAAATTTGGGAGTGTTGGCAAGTATGGTTTTATCATCAGATCTTTCACCATTTTTGTTCCCTGTCTCTGGACTTGTTTTGACTTATCAAATCTTTTTGTAAGTGAGGTCTCCAGAACTGGACACAGTATTGTCAATGAGATCTAACTAAAGATCTATATAGAGGAATCATAGCCTCTTTCCTTCTGCTGGTGATCTCTCTAATGATAACTAAAGATCTAGGCGATAGACATGTGCAGAACAGCAAATTTTGTTTGGTTTTGGATAGATTGGTTATGTTACTAATTTTTTTTGTTGTTGATTTGTTTCGGAATTAGTTTAGTTTAGATACAGTTTGTTTCATTAATTCATTTTCAAACTAATTCCAAATTTTTGGAATGATTTGAATTTGGATAGGTCAAAAAATGATCAACTGAATCGAAGTCTGTGTGAAGAATAGCTGGTTCTCAAGGTGGGGCCCAGGAAGCCAGCCGCCTTGTCCTTAACAACCGATGACTCATTAGCTGTCAGTGGGCTTCCCCACTGACAGCTGAAATGTAACAATAGAATGCCGGCAATGAAAAAAATCTGGAAAAAAAACAGTGTGGGGCCCCCCCAATCCATACCAGGCCCTTATCCGAGCATGCAGCCCGACAGGCCATGAAATGGGGAGAGTGAGCAAAAGCCCCCCTCCTGAACCATACCAGACCACATGCCCTCAACATGGGGAGGTGCTTTGAGGCGGGGGGCTCTGCCTCAAAGCACCTTGCCCCCATGTTGATGGGGACAAGGGCCTTTTCCCCACAACCCTGGCTGGGGTCTGTGAGTGGGGGGCTTATCAGAAACTGGAAGCCCCCTTTAACAAGTGGGCCCCCAGATTCCAGCTCCCCATGTGAATAAGTATGAGGAACATAGTATCTCTACCCATTCACCAAAATAATTTGTAAAGACATAACACAAGTTTTTGACAAGTTCTTTATTAAAATTTTTTAAAAAATGTCCCGCAGTGTACATCCATTGTCAATCATGATGCCCGTCGGACCTGAAAAAAAAAAAAAACCTCTGGTCTTGTCGAAGGCTCCGCCTTCTAACATTTGTTAAATAGCTAAGGGGCGGAGTCACCTGATGACGTCAGGTGATTTTCCCCCCTGTGACGTAATCGACCCAGCTTGCCCCTGTTTGATGACATCACAGCATAAACAAGACCACAAACTGGTTACTGACGCTGTGTGAAAGTTGGAAAAAATGTACAGGAATAGGGGGGCCCAAAATTCAGTTTCCCTCTAGGGGTAGCGCTACGGTTAAACTTAGGAATTTTCTTTCACTTTACAGTAAACAGCTTATTGCATTTACTAAAATCACCTTTGATATACTGTATAGGTTTGTTATAGACACCCTGTCTTAAATGCCTCTTCACCAGAGTGAATAAGTACAATCTTTGTAATTGTTCCCAATAGCTGAGATGCTTTAGCCAATTTTGTTACCGCTTTTGCTTTTTCTAATTCAAGGACATTTTTTCTGAGGATTGGTGACCAAAACTGAACTACATATTCCAGATGAGACCAAACCAGTGATTTGTAAAGGGATAGAATTATCAATTCATCTCTGGATTGTATGCCCTTTTTAAGGAACAAGAGTATTCTGCTGGCTTTGTTAGCTTCAGCTTGGCGTTGCATTCTATTGCTAAATATATGGACTACAGGGATCCCCAAAACTTTTTGAATTACCAATTCTCCCAGGGCAGCCCCTCCATATAAGTAGCTTGCCAGAGATGTGCGGTGAGGTCAGTAGCTTGTATCAGAGCCAGAAACGCACAAGTTACATACAACGCGAACTTTAGAGTCAGAGCAATACTTGTAGCACTAGACCTCCTCTGTAACTCTAAACAGGTAAGCTCTAAAAATTTTAAAGCGTTGTCTATGAATATTCTTAAGTACTGAAGTTTGGCACCATTCCACAAGTGTGCGCAATTTTAAAGCGTGACATGTTAGGCATCTATTTACTTGACATAACATAATTTTTGACATTATACAAAAAAATCGGGCTAAGTTTAGTGTTTTTTTTTTCTTATTCATGAAAGTTTCTTTAAAAAAAAAACCAAGTTTTAAAAATTGCTAAGATCAACACCGACTTTAACCACCCGACTACAAAAGAACTCTTTTTCTCACACTGGAAAGCCTTCATCTCTTCAACTTTACCCCCAAACTCCATTGAGTCCTTCCACAGCACTTTCACCTACCACAGGGACCTACACATGAGTTTCAATAGAGTTCTCATCGCATCTTCTCCTCACAATAAGATGATTCAGGGCTCATAAGAAAATTATAACCGGTCTCTACCACCACGTATCTCCAACTAATGTGTAGCGCTGCCCTCTTAAGAAATCAATTCCCCCTTAATCTCCAACAGTCTCAAAGTCCTCCCCCGCCCCTGACACTCTGGGTTCGCTCATATTGCAACGTTATTGTTAGTTCACACTGATATACTGTATATTAATTGAGACCACACCAACAAGGTCAAGATATTTACTTGTTTTGCAAAAGATACATTTTAAAGCAGAAACTCACTTATTCAAATTCACTAATAACAGATAAAGTCACAAAGAAGGATCATAAAATATAGTCTTAAACTGAAATGCAGTGTTAGATAATGGGGATTGATGAATAGAAATATTCACTTTCCCTTTAACCTTTCTTCATCAACTCTATCCAATATACATTTCCAATTTTCCCATTGAGCTTTATCAAATATCCTGCAGTCAGGGAAGACACAAATGTAAGGATTATTTAAATGTTGAATCAATATCAATGAATTCTCTATATTCAAATATAAGTATATATGTAGTGATGACTTCTAGGTATATTGATACCACTCAATAGGATGTATACAATCTTAATGCGACTCTATAGCAGCTTAGTTATATTCTAAAGCATAAACCAACAACATTAGTGTACTGAACTGAATAAATTCTCCTGGATTGATCGAGAGAGTTCTTTAAGAGAATAAGGTCATGTGAGAAGTAGTAACTACAAAGGTAGTAGTCCTGCTGCAAGGCTCAGTTGATTTTCTGCCGGCTTGGTTAATTTAGAAGTAGGTACATGAATTACTATGTTCAATGATCCTTTAGAGAAGGCAAAAGGTATCAAACGTCACTGAATTAATGCAATGCCTATTTTTGAAGATCACTGATTTAAAAGTGATTTGTTGTTTAACAGCAAGTCTGTGTACTTAATGACAATTATAATCCACAGTATGAGTTAGGCCTGTCTTTCCTTGTATGATATAGACAAATATGCACTGTAATGTATAGGCTAGCACCTGCTCTACACCCTGATAGAGGAACACAAAAGTGGTCCGGCTGCTCAGAAGATGCTGAACGCGCAGGAATTGATGATATCCGCTTGCTCTTTGGGGATAACAACTTCCACTGTACTCCCTACAGCTCTCCCAATCGATTGCTGTGGACACTGCTGCTGCCGTTGATTCTAGAACAGATTTTGATATGCAGGTCCCGAATGTCACTCACTGGAACTCAGTATCACTGCAGCGCGCTGGGTCCCTGTACAAATTCAGCCAGCTGGATCACTAGATGTAGGCCACAATCCGACTGATAAGGTACACAGCTCTCCTCTGATCCTTCACACCGTCCCAAGAGACTGAAGCCAGCTCCTCCCCTCACTTAAATAGTTTCTCCCACAAAGCATTGTTCCTCCCAAGAGCCTTTACTTACAGCATTGCACACTGGGAAATAGAGTCCTTCCTCTGCAGGGTCCGATAACAAGTTTCCTCTGTGACACTACAGGTCCCACAATACAGCATTTCTCACATGACCATTACATTTAACAACCTCAGCACTATGGGAAAACTTCATAGCATTCATAGGCAATAATGTCTCTATGTTAAAGGAGCACTTTTGAACTCCTGGCTACACTCTCCCCCCACTTAAAGTATTTGGTCCCCAAATACATACGCATAAAGTCATTTTAACCTAACTTTCAGCAAGATTCAACAAATATTGGGGGTTTTGCTGGAACCATCTATACACATTTTCTGTCAGCTCATAATCAGTTTTCTGACAGGTCAGGGCAATAGCCGTGCCCCACCCAGTAGTGGCAGGAGCAATGGAAGACACACTCTCAAATGAATTAGGCACAGAAACAACTGGTATAGAGTGAGCTCTCTGAATGGTAGGAGTCAATCTATCTGTACTTTCTCCAAGTGTGTCATAAGTCAATCTTCGAGGTGGATGGATGTTCCTTCAAAGACGAATAGGAGAACTAGGGCCCACCAGAGGAGCAGTGTCCTCTTGATGATTATTCGAGGATGAGAAAGACTGATCATTGATTTCAGGAGGAGTAACAGTCTTTGAGTCAGAAGTAAAAGCATTTTCCTTCTCTGGTGTACAGGAAGAACTGTTCAATTGATCAACTCTATCTTCTGATGGCACTTACAAAATACTTTCCTTAACAGGAATTTCTTGAATGGGTGTATGACCGTCTAACATAGAATCCATTTCATTAAACACTTTGCTGGGGAAGGTTCATTTACTTCCTCCATATCTGCTGACACAGGGATACAGTCTTCTGAAAAGCTAATTAAATCTTATTGTCCCCCTGTATTAACAGATTCACAGTTAAGTTTATCTTTAGCTCCCATTCCTTGACAAGGAGTCTTATCTAATAGAACGGGACGATTCTTTTCAGATGGCCGAATATGAGATTTCATGGAAGGAGGTAAGACTTTAGGTACTGCTGTAATTCGGGAGTCGTAAGAGACATGTTTTTTTTAATGACAATGATGGTATAGTTTGTTGTGGCTTGAAGATCATTGATGACCTGCTAACTTTAGGAGAAAATGTGAGCCTGTGACCTCCAGGTTGAACTCCCTGACCAGGAGCACTAACAGAATCCCACATCCAGGATGGTATCATTCCATCATCTTCATTATCATCAGAGACTGTTTTAGTAATCTTAACTGGAGGTTTCCTTCGAAACCTTGTCTTGGGAGGGCTTAAATTTCCAGAGAAACCTCCAAGAGAAGAGGCATTCTTACTGCGTCAGAAAGGGGAAGTAAATGATCTTGATGCCACATCTTCAAAAGACCATCCTGACCCTCAGGTCTAATCTGATACATAGACAATTCAGGAAATTGTTTGCAGACAATGTAAGGATGAGGCCACCATCGATCAGCTATTTTATGTTTCCCAGGCACACCCAAATTCTTTAACAATACTCTGTCCCCTGGTTGAAGCTCTTGAACTTATTTTTATTTCTTGCCTGTCTGGCAACTTCACATGCTTGCTTTAGATTCTTTCTTAGTCGATCTACATAGCCTCGATGAGATGTTAAGGAGGTACCATCAGCAGAGGTTCCAAAGACTAAGTCAATCGGTAATCTAGATTCTTGTCCAAATATGAGACGTATGGGGAGTATCCAGTCACATCACCTACAGTGCAAGATGATTTGCCCGTTTGTTTTTTCTCAGAAGGCAAGGTACCCAGCATATTCAACAAAGTTTGATTGAAACGTTCAGGTTGAGGATCTCGATCTCCTTGAGGGTGATAAGGTGTGGTGCATGACTTCTTGACACCCAGGGACTTGCACAGATGATGAATAAGTTTGCACTCCAGGTCCCTCCCTTGATCAGAGTGAGATTGTACAGGAAATCCATAAAGTATGAAGAACTTCTCCACCAACACCTTAGCTACTGTGGTAGCCTGCTGATCTTTAGTAGGGTAAGCTTGAGCATATCTGGTGAAGTGATCAGTTACCAACAAAATGTTGCTTCTTCCACCTGTATCTGGCTCCAAGCACAGAAAGTCAATACATACTAAATCTAAAGGGCTCTGACTTTGTAAATGTTCCATAGGAGCAGCCCGAGTTGGAAGGGTTTTCCTCTGAATACAGGAAATGCAAGAGCGGCAATAACTCTCTACTTCTCTTCTCATGTCTGGCCAGTAAAATCTAGCTCTAATTAACTGAAAAGTTCTTTCTATTCCTAAATGCCCATGCTCATCATGTAAGGACCTCAAAACAGAATCTCTGTGTTTCTCAGGTAGATATAACTGCCAGGTTTGTTCTGTCTCCTCACTAGGACCTTTCTATAGAGTATTCCATCTTTTAACTGTAATCGGTTCCATTTACGATGGTACTCTGAAAAAGCAGTTGAGGGTTTTGCTGTATTAAAGCCTGTAAAGCCACATGAACCAAAGTAACTTGTTCCTGATCAATCTTGATCTCTTTCCTAGTCAGTCGAGGGAGTCCTTCACTTTTGACTAGAGTCAGTCCACAATAGGATAAATGGATACCTGCTGGCGAAACTCCTATTGATTCGACCCCTATTCCTCCCCTCAACCGATGAACCAATCCTTTATATAATGCCTGTACTCCATCAGCGGGAACAAAAGTCCATTCTTGAGACTTCTTATCTGAACGATATGGCCGTCATGACAAGGCATCAGCATCTCTGTTTCCTGCTCCAAGACGTTATTTAAGACTGAACTGGAACCCAGCTAAGGCAACCAACCATTTATGCCCAGTAGCATCCAATTTTGCAGTTGTCAACAAATAGGTAAATGGATTGTTGTCAGTCTTGACAATGAATTGTACTCCCTACAGATAGTCTTTCAACTTATCCACCACTGCCCATTTCAAAGCCAGAAACTACAACTTATGAGCCGGGTAACTCCTTTCAGTGTGTATAAGACTTCTGCTTACATACGCCACTGGTCGGAGTTGACCATCTTGCTCTTGATAAAGTATTCCACCCAATCCATTTCTACTGGCATCCACATGAAGCTCATATGGCTTGGAGGGATCAGCGTAAGCTAAGATTGGGGCCTTCGTAAAGCTGGATTTTAGTTGTTGATAAGCTTCTTCACATGATGGGTCCCACTGACTGAAAATGGACTCCATCTTCCCCCTTCTGCCTGTTTTCTACTCTGGTCTCTTCCATTTCTCTTCCCCAGAGGCCACCTGCAACAATTCATTCAAAGGCTTGGCTATTCTGGCAAAATGAACCACAAATTTTCAATAATGCGAGCAAATTACTAAGAAAGACCTCAATTCTGTCACAGTCTCGGGTCATGGCCATGCAGTGATGGCTTCCAGCTTCTTCAGGGCAGACACCACATGCCCCAAGTAGGTAACCGAAATATGATAAAATTGGAACTTTTCTAAGGATAACTTCAGTCCCTCCTCATGAAGTCTTTCAAATACTGTTTCTAATCATGCCTCATGCTTTTCCAAGGTTTTCCCAAACACTATGATATCATCAAGATATACCAGGACTTCCACCAGGTTCATGTCTCCTAATGTTCTCTCCATCAATCTTTGAAAGGTAGCTGGAGCTCCAGTCAATCCTTGTGGCATTCGATTGAATTCATAAAATCCAAAAGGGCAGATGAAAGCAGTCTTCTCCTTATCCTTGGCACACATAGGTATTTGATAAAACCCACTCTTCATATCCAGCACACTAAACCACTTAACTCCTGCCAAGCACTGTAATGCGTCTTCAATTCTTGGAGTAGTATACTGGTCAGGGATGGTTCTCCGATTGAGAGTTTGGTTGTCTATGCACATTCTCAATGTTCCATTCTTCTTCCGAACTACTACGATCGGAGAGGCATATGGACTTCTAGATTCCTGAATCACTCCAGACCTCTTCAACACTGCCAACTGCCCCCTCAAATCTTGCAAGTCGCTAAGAGGGATCCTCTGAGCCCTTTTCCTAAACTGCTTTTCTTCCTGTAAGCAAATTCTGTGGTGAGCACTTTTAGCACATCCCACATCAAAATCATCACTAGCAAATATTTTTCTCCATCGTCGCAGTTGAGATTTTATTTTCTCTCTCCAGGCAGGAGGCAGACCCGCAGCACATTCTTCCATTTCTTTCCTCAGGTTCTGCAGACCCTCTCCTTCCTGATCCTCTTCAGGTGTTATAGGAGTAGCTGCACTCACTTGACCCACTGACATCCTTGCCCTCAAAACCACAGGATGATCAGATATGTTTTGCAAACTGATAGGTATTTTGTTTTTATTCCGCAGCAGAGCTTTTGTAGATAATATCTCAGGCACCATAGTCAGACCAGCAGCTTCAGCTTGAGCGTCTGTTTCCAACACTACAAAAGGCACAGGATGATTCCGAGTCAACTTCACAGTAGCCTTCAGACAGGTAACTTCTCCTGGCTGAAGCACTGTCTCTCTTATATCCAACTTGCACAATCCACCTACCCCTTGAGCGGGGGCCTTCTTCTCCTGGATTACTGGCTGGCAAGCTTGGTACAAAGCAGGGTGAATCTCCTTAGGTATCGCATCATTTTCACCTACTACTTTTTCCAACAATCTTCAGACCAGATCAGTGTTAGTTCCAATTATCATAGAATTGTTTTCAGCTCCTGCCTGTCTGGAACACACCACAGCCAGAGTGTCAAACATTTCTACCTTGCCAGTGGCTGGCTGCCCAAAGGAGATTCTGATTAGAATATATCCATCATAGGGAAATCGATTTGGTCCCAAGTCCCCAGATTTCCAGATCTTCCAGTTTCTTCAGAGGTATATGCTGTAGATACTGATTGTAAAAGTCTCTATAAAGAAGGATAACCTGGGCCCCAGTATCAAACAGAGCTCTAGTGTAGATGCCCTGCACTTTGTGAAGATCTAACTCTAGTCTGGAGAAATCAACCTAGCATTGACCCCTTGTGCAAGGTACTCAGACCCCGGTGACAGGTTAGTTACGTTCTCCTTCTTAGGAATATTCTTCTTTGGACTCTTCTTCTTTGGACTGATCCTATGCTTGTTTGACTTTATGGAGCTCAGATTTTTCGGATTCTCAGTTGGCTCCTTCACTGAAACCCTTTGAAGTTTCTCACCTTCTGAGTTGCCAAAATTTGTTGTAACGCTTTCAGCAGCTCAGCCATGAAATTGAGGTCCTCTTCTCTTCTTGGGCATTGTCTCCAGAAATGACCAAACTCTCCACACTTAAAACATTTCCTTGAATCAATCCTATCAGTCTGAATAGTAACTTGAGCTTCCTTGACTCTTGACAAAGTTTGCTGCAATTGATCTTGAGCTTGAACTACTTGGGTTAGCAACTTAACTGGAGATTCTTCAGGGGTTGGGAAAGGTACAGGAATTCTAGTACTCTCTCCCCATTCTGAACCATCGTCACTGTCAGTCAGGGCCACCATCAGGGGGGTACACACCCCACTGGTGTACGGGACAGAGCGTCTGAAGGCGCCCAGCGCCAGGCTCGCTCCATGCCTCCCCCTGCAGTGACAGGGCGTGGGAGTGCCCGGGCCGAGCGCGGAGCACTCTGCCTCTCCGCGGCCGCTTCCGGGTGGCAGGAGAAAAAAAACAAAAAAAAACACTCTCTCTCTCCTCCTGTGCAGTGCGAGAGAGGCAGTGCTGAATGCAGGACGGGACCTGACTGCTGGAGTTAACTTTAACCAGCAGGTGATTGGTTGCTAGGTGGTCCTTGCAACAAATCATTAGCTGGTTAACTTAGAAAGTTTACTCCAGAAGCCAGGTCCCGTCCTGTATTCAGCGGTGCTATGTCCCCCCTCCCCCCTCTGCATGAGAATCAGGGAAGAGCAACTGGGGTGGAGGCTGTGCAATATAATGGGGGAACTGAGCTGTGGGGGGCTGTGTAATAAGGAGGGGGTGCTGAGCTGTGGAGGGGGATGTGTAATATGGAAGGGATCCTGAGCTGTGGAGGGGGGTCTGTGTAATATGAAGGGTGTCCTAAGC
>BLSH010159704.1:998712-1008890 GCA_018402905.1 Glandirana rugosa
GCAGCAAGCAGTGTGGGTGATCGCTTGCTGCAAGCCTCTGGTGTCCCCACTCCCTTCTTGTTTTCATACATCCCTTTGAGTAAACGAAGAGTGCCATCAGAGGAAAGGATCGTATTGTTTCAGAAGTGGTTTGAGGGGCCATCTTAGATTCAGATCTACATAGCAGTTGGAGCTCAATGCGGTTATCTCACCAGGCTGTGGTGAGTGCATCCCCATAAGGGGACTCCGATCTACTCTCACGAGGTGATAACTTGTTGGTGGAGGGATTAAACATCTGCAAGCGGACTGTGTTATTATCAGAAGAATATAGTTTTGAGTGCACACCATTAGACTTGGAAGCGCTGTTGTAGGAGTACCTGACTTGACTCCTCTGTATATACATCATTTGAACGTCTGGTTTTAGACTTTTTTCCAGCAGCTGCTCAATATTTATCATTTTATGTTTCATGTTCAAGTTTTTTTAAAGGAGATAGTTTATGTGCGCTGAGCAGAGACTCTCGTTTTTGGAACATTTGGGTGGTATTTTGTACTCTGTCATTTGATATCCTTAAATATATGGTACCTCTTAAAAAGAGAATCGTAACTCACAAAACAGCTTCACATCAATGAATAGCTTGCACTTAGGGGAGGGCAGGGGGTCGGAGATGAGAAGCCTAGCATGGGACTAAGGTGGGGAACACCGTCCAAACCAGAGGGAGCAACCAGGAATAGCCAGATCACCACAAGACCGTCTATCTGTACAGTTTGCGCTATTGAAGCCATACTGTGCTGAAAATGAAAAATAAAAATAAAATAAAAAAATAAAAATTCAAAAATAAAATTAAAAAAATTAAAAATAGGTGCCCTAAGGTGAAAATGTAGGGAAAGTGGCTGGGATGGGACTGTGTTGTGTCAGACTATGCGTAAACTAGCAAATAGAAACTACCCCCAATATAATGTGCTGTGAATAGGTAAGCTAAACCAAGCAGCGACCCAACCAAATTAATCCCAAAATGACAAAATGCCCTCCATATATATTTGTATGACAATTTAAACAGTTTACGAATATGAATTATTTATTTTTACTCTGTATTCCAAACCTGTGGGGTTTTTTTTGAACATGTGACCAGCAGAAGAGGACTAGAAGCTCCTCAGTTACTGCTGAAATGAGGGAGATGATGGGGCTGGGTGAGCTGAGCTGCTGTGAGAATTACTTTGTTTGTTCTGTAAGGCTGCAGTCACACCTGGGCGATTGCAAAACGCTCTAGTAAAATGACAAATCGCACAATGCACATTTCAGATGGCATTCATTTTAATGGCACCTAAAAATGTGGTGCGAGTGGGCTGCAACTATTGCGTGATAAATTGAGCTGCAATCGCAGCAAACTGAAGCTTGTCAGCCAAAAAAAGTTCAGGAGCTACTTTTGAGAGAAAAGCTTCAAGCGATGCAGTTTCTCGCGATTGCAATGCAATTTATCGCAGCCCATCCACACCGCATTTTTAGGTGCCCTTAAAATGAATGGCATCTGAAATGGGCATTGTGCGATTTGTCATTTTACCAGAGTGGCAAAATTTCTGCGACTCTCCCCTCGATTCAAAACGCCCAGGTGTGAATGCAGCCTTAATGTTGGGGATGAATTGCTCCATAGTGGCTGCAGCTACAGAATATAGTGAGAACTTGTTATTTACTGCTTGCAAAGAATAATGTTTACCGTTGCTTCCTCACCTCTGCAATGTCCATAACTACTTTCTCAATATTATTTGCAATAGTCAACAAATCCCAGAGCAGCAGTGAGGGAACTGCAATAATGGTAAATATAGGCTATGTCAAGTGATGGTGGGTATATTTATATTTTGTTAAATAACAGATTGGCTTTACTGGTAAACTCCAGGAAAAGCTACAATGCATCTTCCTACACCACTGCATTTTGTTGATAAACTGGTGTAATGAGGATCTCTTTAATTCCCAGTTTTAAGTTCTGGGTATACACTATATTGTCAAAAATATTGGGGCACCTGCCTTTACACGCACATGAACTTTAATGGCATCTAAGTCTTAGTATGTAGGGTTCAATATTGAGTGGTTCCTGTCTCCAAGGAATATGGTGGCCCCTGCCCCCGGGGGGGGTGGGGGTCCCTGTGCCCAGGGGGGATGGTGGTCCCTCTGTCTCCCCAGGGGGGATGGTGGTCCCTCTGTCTCCCCGGAGGAGATGGCGGTCCCTCTGTCTCCCCAGGGAGATGGTGGTCCCTCTGTCTCCCCGGGAGAGATGGTGGTTCCTCTGTCTCCCTGGGGGAGATGGTGGTTCCTCTGTTTCTCTAGGGGAGATTGTGGTCCCTCTGTGTCCTCAGAGGAGAATGTGGCCCTTCTGTGTCCCCAGGGGACATGGTGGTCCCTCTGTGTCTCCAGGGGACATGATGGTCCCTCTGTGTCCTCAGGGGAGATAGTGTCTCACTCTGACTCACTGTGTTTGTGACCCACTGAGGTGCAGGGACGCAACTGCTGGTGCTTATATCTTCGTGCCAGAAGACCAGCTCGTGGAGCAGGGAAGAACCAAGAGGCAGAACCTAAGCGGCTGCCAATGGGACAGCCGCTTTCATTGCCACCCGGGCTCTGCCTCTTGTTTCTTCCTCACACTGAGCAGTTCTTCTGTAAAATGGCGGCAGAGACCATTCACAAGTGCAGGCCGTAGACCTCTAGTGGCCGGCGGCGGCGGGGAAAAGTCAGGAAAATGCTGATTTACCAGGACATTTCCCAGGAACCATTAAGGCTGGAATAAAGGTCAGAGTCCTGACCTCAACCTGATAGAACACCTTTGGGATGATTTAGAGCGGACACTGCAAGCCAGGCCTTCTCATCCGCATCAGTGTCTGACCTCACAAATGCGTTCCTGGAAGAATGGTCAAACATTCTTTGACCTTGTGGACAGCCTTCCCAGAAGAGTTGAAGCTGTTATAGCTGCTAAAGGGTGGGCCAACCCAATATTGAACCCTATGGACGAAGACTGGGATGCCAATAAAGTTCACGTGCATGTAAAGGCAGGTGTCCCAATACTTTTGACAATATAGTGTATATTCCAAAACATGCTCACTGCAGGTCCCTTGCTGCCTCTCACATACAGGAAGCCTTGTATGTTAAAGGGGCTCCTAGCTGCCAGTCAGGTTTAAACTTGCCTAAGCTTAAATATGATGGGTGAAACCGCAAGCAGAGAGGGAAGATAAATATTACAGATTCAAGCAAACAACCATTTCATGCTGCACATGGAGAGCCAGATGAAAAATACCTGCTATGGATTTTATACATATAAGTCATATAGGAGTAAATTGAATTAAAATAGGACCTATGCACAGTTGTATGTTTCTTTTTTTTTGGACAATATTAACAGTTCACTGAATTGGCATGTAATTTGGATCTGCTCTTAAAGATGCCATCTACAATATAAAACCACAGTTCAGCATGTGGAGGCTGCCTTCGTTTTTTTTTATATACATTCTTTCCTTTATTTTCACCTGGTAACCTGGCCAGTAAGTCTGGTATTTATCAACAGAACAAGCTGTTGTACCAGTTAGAGAGTTGTGACAAATCATTAATCACTGACAGGGGTGCTTACAGCAATCGTTTTTTATTTAATCATGTAAAACCTCTGCCCCCCCCACCCCCAAAAAACGGTTTGCTATAACTGCATTGGGGGCTGGAGTTTGGCTTCCATTTTGTTAGTGTATTTAAATCTGCTAGTACATCTAACATTCCCCTTCCCCCAGGACTGATAATGCTGTTGTACAAAGGTGCCCCCTGTGCTCCTTCATCCAGTGTGTAGGCACTCTAATACAGGTGGTGTGTTACTGACCAGATCCCCCCCCCGGCAAAAACAGAAGCAAAAAAGCCTAAAAAAAGAAAACTGATGCAACAACCACATCTAATGATAGGTAAGCTGCAAAATATTACATGTTTGGTTTTTGGATTTTATACTGTTCATACTAGAGCCATGTGGGAGCCAGTGCGATTCCAGTGCTGGTTCCTGCATCGCATAGGACTCGCAGGCAGTTCACTGCCCTATGCGAACCAATAGAAAGTTAATGACGCCCTCAGATCGGTTCGCATATCGCAGTGAGAATTGTCAAATGGTGCAAGAATCCGATCGCATGGGTGTTAACACCCACGTGATCCGATTCCAGTGCGGACCAAGAAGGGTCCTACACCATTTTGGTGCGAATGCGTTCTGTATGGCTGAATTTGCATCGTACAGACATCGCATGAGATCTGCACAACAATGAGGGGTGAATTACATGTGATGTCTGGCATCGATCCAGGGGGAACCCAGGCTTATTATCTACTCAGTTGGGCGTTGTCCATATATATACCAGCATCAACAAGCTGATACAGAATTTTATTCACTTCTTTACGCAATTTTTGGTTTCCTGAGGCTCTTTTGTTACCCAACCGTATCTTGATCCTGCATCAAAGCAAAGCATTCTGCTCTAAGCATGGAAACGTATATTTGTTATAGAACTTTCTTTGAGCATCACTAGGTGGAGTCCTTCTGATCAGGACAAGCCCTCATTTTAAAGACGGCTGGGAATCTGGGAGCCAGAGAGCAGAGAAAGCGAGAGAATAGAGGAAGACGCACACACTCAACTGCACTACATTGCAAGTTTTCTTTAGTAAGAAAATGAACAAGGGGATTGTAATTTGCTTTTTTGCACTCCTGTCCTGTCATCTGGGTAAGTGCATAGAATTTATGGTTTTTAGGCTTTTTGTATTAGTAGGTTTTAAGTATTTTTTATGTTTTGTATATTTTGGTAATGAGAATTTTTTCTTTACATACGTTACGTTTTTGGAAAAAGATGCTTTGATAAGGTCACTTATTTTAGTTTTTACATTAAGACTATGTCTGTCTTTACTATTAGTTAGGGTAAATCTGATGTTTTTAATAACTTTACATTCATAATATTGGTTCATTATCTGAGAAGAGTTGTATGATTATTTTAATCTCCTAAAACAGTGAATCCAAAGTGACAAATATGTTTAAGAAAATATTTTTTACCTAAAGTGGTTGTAAACCTCTGTTTTTTGAGTTGAACCTATCGGTACAAAAAAAGAGAAAGGCTGGTGCCATGGAAGTCAGCTAAAACATCCTCCTATTATTGCATGTGAACGACAGTCAAAAAAGCCAACGCGTTTTGGCCATCGGGCCTTAGGGTCGTTTCACACGAGCGGATGGCTCGGGTCCGCCTGTCAGTTTTTCAGGTGGACCCGAACAGACGCTCCATTGTCCTCTATGGAGTGATGGATGTCAGCACTAACATGTCCGCTGAAACTCGATCCGCTCCAATCCACCAAAAACAGACAGATTGAAACCCTATTTTCCATCCGCCTGGCGGATCGGATCGGAAGAACACGGACATCCGATACTCCATAGAGGAGAATGGAGCTGTGACAGGACAGTCTGTGCACGGAGTGCAGAGACGGTTCTGTCATCCGCCGGCTCAGCGGGGATCAATGGATGGATCCATCAGAATGGGCTCCGCTCGTGTGAAAGGAGCCTTAATCATGGCTAACAAATAAGTGACACAAAGCAGCTTAAATAGTGTAGACTAAATCACACGGTCAACTCCAAGGGTCACATGACACACAAAAAAATCAAACGGGTGGTGGCAAATGTCAAAACATACAAAGGGAGAGCACTATAATAAGCATACAGTTGTACACGAATGTATATAAAAACATGTATCACAAAGATAAAAAAGGAACAGCATTAAATATAGTGAAAAAGTATGATGAAAAAGTATATACCTCCAGATATCTGTTTCTTTTTAAATTGCTCATATGTGTGTGTTTGATGGTCAGCCTGGCTTTTACTTTTCAAAAAGTTTGCCTTTGTTCGATACCACAAAACACATTTATTTTTTATCTATTCAGTATAGATTATATGCACTTGTTTAGGGTTAATACATTCTTCTCTATTTTAATTTTCTCGTAAGTATGTGTTAGATGGTCAGCCTGGCTCTTACTTTTCAAAATGACCTCAACCATAGATGGGATTTGGACTTGTATCTGAAGTGATGTGTGTTCATCTTTATGTATATATATGTGTGTATATGCATATGTGTATATATATCTATATCCTTTTGGCCGTTTTTGCTTCATATTTAAGCATTTTGTTTGGTACACCCATAATAAGATTTGTTAAGCCCTGTTTTCCTAATACTCCCATTTGCGTAAAGGATAAGGCCAATGCGGCTGCTGGCATTTTAATATGTTTCCACACTTAGAAATAAAGTATTAGATAGAATCAGTGCTGTGCTGCACAATCCTAAAGTATCAATGTAAAACAAACAAATGCCTACCAGAGGGTCTAGAACACTAATATAATAAAGGCATGAATAAACCTATAGGCATGAATAACCAATACTAAAAAGATAAACAATTAATGTGTTTTGTGGTATTAAACAAATTACTAATTTTTTGAAAAGTAAAAGCCAGGCTGACCATCTAACACATACATATGAGAAAATTAAAATCGAGAAGAATGTATTAACCCTAAACAAGTGCATATAATCTATACTGAATAGATAAACAATAAATGTGTCTTGTGGTATCGAACAAACGGCAAACTTCTTGAAAAGTAAAAGCCAAGCTGACCATTGGCGCTGTCTCCCTCCTCTCCGGGCAGATTGATAGCAGTGGAAGCCATTGGCTCAAATGCTGTGATGAGGGAGAGGGGCGGGGCCAAGTCGCCCGGTCTGTGTCGAAAGACACAGGGCGGCTCGGGAGCGACCATGCACGGGTGCTCCCAGGGGAAGTGACTTTCCCTGAGGGCACTAGATGAAGAGGAGGGGCCTGGAGCGCCATCAGGGAACGCAGAAGAGGAGGATCCGGGCTGCTCTGTGCAAAACCATTGCACAGAGCAGGTAAGTATAACATGTTTGTTATTTTAGTTTAAAAAAAAAACGTTTAATAACACTTTAATTAGAAAAATAAACCGAAAACATAGGGATCTAGTTACAGAGGTCCCATTGTCAGATTTAACTAAAACAATCTATGTTGTAGTTCAAAAGCCTAAATCTAATTCAAGGCATACCCATGCAACCGTTTTTGCACAGCCCTAGCTTCTCCGTTGCTGACTGTCCCTACGTAACCAAATCTTAAAAAAAAGAGTTGTATGAGTAGAGCTGTTAGTGAGGGTTTGGGTCCCTCCTCTGGTTATTCAGCTGTGTATGTAAAGTGAGCTTTAGTTGTATAGCTCTGTAAACAGCACAGGCTTTTCTCAGCAAAAGCAGTAAAGTTAACCTAGTAAAGAGGAAAATGAAGCTTCATCTACTGGCTACAGTCTGGATGGATTTGTGTGTGGGGGGGTTGTAGTAAGGAACAACTTTTTATTTATGGGGGTACGTTATGGGGGGTAAATATTATTGTCCTTTTGATATGCTTTTCCTAATAAAATATTGCTAATATTGCTAGGAAAGTAGGTCCAAGTGGTGGCTATTCCACAATTTTCTTACCTATAAGGCCTCATACACACGGGAGTATGTTAAAAAATAAGCAAAACGTCGGGCCCGACATCAGGGAAAAACTGCGTTTTTTTTCAGCTTTTGCATCAGCGTTAATGAGCGTCGGCGTCAATAGGTGTTTTTTTTTTTTAAATCCTCTGCTATTTTTCAACCTAAAAGCGTTGGCGTCATAAACGCTGGTTAACGCCGGTACAGCGTTAGTGAGCGTTTTGCGGCGTCGCCGTCAAAAACGACAAAACGTTACAGCCTCAGAACACGCTGGCCATGGGTTCTAGTTTCAGCTCGCTAACACCGACGCCCTCTACAGCTCAAAAACATTGGCGTTTTTATGGGGCCATTGACTAACATGGAGAGCTGAAAAAAAACGCCAAAAAATGTTGGCGTCAAAAAATTTCTGTGTGTATGAGGCTTAATTGTTGTAGTATATGTATAGTGATGTGACCTACCTGACCTATATCATGTTCAGCAGAAGGTTCAGCGTACCTGAGGACCCCACATAGGCTTTTTATTCATTTTTAAGAACCTGTTTCTATATAACCCAGCCTTCAAATATAGAGAGTTGTATGAGTAGAGCTGGTAGCAAGGGCGTGTCTCTCTCCTCTGGTTATTCAGCTGTGTATGTAATGTGAGCTTTAGCTATATAGCTCTGTAAACAGCACAGGCTTTTCTCAGCAAAAGCAGTAAAGTTAACCAAGTAAGACTGAAGCATGAAGCTTCAACTACTAGCTGCTAAAAGTAAATATGAAATATCCATATGCAATAATTACTGGACAAGAAAAATGTTATTTTTATTCCTTAGCTTACATAAAGGAAATTATGTTTACGATTCTATCTATACAGTGTTTTACTAGAAATGATTATGACTTTCACAAAAAAGAGAATAGCACATTAATCAGTGTATTACAATATACTTAAACCCTAAACAATGAACCTATTTTTATTTGCTCCATTTTGTTAAATCTGTTCCATGAGTGCAAAAACAAAAAAAAAAATACTTGTTGATCCTATCAGAAATCCAGTGCTGTCCTGGGCACATGGCATTGTTAACAATATTATCAGCCATGCCCAGCTCACTTCTGTGAACTACAAAACATTTTCCATTACCTATCTATTAGTTCAGCCCTAGGGTGGCAACGCTGCTCCTCCATGGATACAGCATGGTGAGTGAACGTTGTCACCCTAGCACAGGAAATGTATTACTGACAGGATGATCACTTGAAAATAAAGCAAGAAAAAGGCAACCACATCTAAGGACTAGTAAGCTGCAACATATTACATTTTGTTGCTGTATTTAGAATTGTGATTAGAATTATCCCAGCAGCTGAATGCTCACTTACATTTGGATAATTCTAGTGAATGTCACTGAGGCTGCCAAAATGACCCAACTAAAGGAGGCTCAGAGGATAGAAGACGAGGCGGTAAAATAACGTTAAGACCTGAGCATAATATTATCTGCCTAAATGATTGTGCGGTTTTATTGTGCAGTTATTTTGAGCTGAAAAAAAACATGCAGAAGTATAAAGAAATGAAACCCACTAAAAAAAAAACCCTCAACCCATTTCCTTTTTTTTTAAATGTACTTTTGGTTATTTTTTAACCTCTTATGACCAGGGGTAGGTCAGAGCTCACCTTGTTAAAGTGGAGTCCCACCCAAAAGTGGAACTTCCGCTTTAAGAAAAGGTGACCCCCTGACATGCCACAATTGGCATGTCATTTTTTTGGGGGGGGGGGGGACCAGAGACCCTGTTTTCACAGGGTCCCAGGTTCACTTGCTCTCCTGGCGCCGAGGAGCCAGAAGGAAGTTCACCTTCCTCCCCTCCCACCTGGCGATCTTCTGGGACACGTCACAGGTCCCAGAAGATACGCCGAGCCATTCACAAGCCGCAGCTTTCAAGCAAAAGCCGGGTGCCCACACTTGTGATGCCGACGTAGCCGAGGGGAGAGGGAGCCAAGGGAGCTTTCAGGTGGCCGCATCGCTGGAACGAGGGACAGACGAGTGGCCAATTGTTAAAAGTCAGCAGCTACCTTTTTGGTAGCTGCTGACTTTTAACAGGGTGGAACTCCGCTTTAAGCTAAAATTCCCAACCTACTGCTCCAAACTCCACCCTCCTGTAACCTCCCCTTTTATAAATAATCACACTACTCGTGGAGTTAAAATGTCCAACATGGCATTTTATTACACAACAAGCTTTTAACAAAACATTACATAATCCAGTTAAACTTGGTTGCAGGGCCTTGACAGTACCATATTACTGCAACCTTTGTGTCTGTGTCACCATTTGGTAGAGTTACGCCCCCAGCCGCTAAGCACCGCCTCGGGAACTAACCCAGCCAGCCTCAGACACCCACCTGTACCAAGAAGAGGATGCCAATGTGTTTCCAACGTCATTATACCATGACAGTTCCGGGACGTTGGTTCAAATTGACCTAATACATTACAAAACAATTTTCGAACAACACATTATTTTACGGTACAACCTGTAAAATTGAGGTGCTCATCACACTAATAAATATTTTCCCCTCCAATGTCCTCCCACCTCAAACCTCGTCATCCAACCCTTAAAATCGAATTTCGCCTCAAGGTGGGACAATTTTCAGTCGTCGATGGTTTTTCCATCGACGACTGAAAATTGTTAACCGGTGAGCAGACAGGGAGCAAGGTCGCTACGCCGGTGGACTTTCGAGGGAAC
>BLSH010159704.1:1017555-1039623 GCA_018402905.1 Glandirana rugosa
ACCGTTCACTGTTCGACATAGTCCACCGTCCATCACCACCTGCCACCTGATACAGCTTGTCACTTGCCACTTCACCTGCCACCTGATACAGCTTGTCACTTGCCACTTCACCTGCCACCTGATACAGCTTGTCACTTGCCACTTTACCTGCCACCTGATACAGCTTGTCACTTGTCACCACTTCAAATACAGCTTGTCACTTGCCACTTTACCTGCCACCTGATACAGCTTGTCACTTGCCACTTTAACTGCCACCTGATACAGCTTGTCACTTGCCACTTTAACTGCCACCTGATACAGCTTGTCACTTGTCACCACTTCAAATACAGCTTGTCACTTGCCACTTTACCTGCCACCTGATACAGCTTGTCCCTTGTCACCACTTCAAATACAGCTTGTCACTTGCCACTTCACCTGCCACCTGATACAGCTTGTCACTTCCTTCAAATACAGCTTGTCACTTGTCACTTCCTTCAAATACAGCTTGTCACTTGCCACTTCACCTGCCACCTGATACAGCTTGTCACTTGCCACTTCACCTGCCACCTTATACAGCTTGTCACTTCACCTGCCACCTGATACAGCTTGTCACTTGCCACTTCACCTGCCACCTGATACAGCTTGTCACTTCCTTCAAATACAGCTTGTTACTTGCCACTTCACCTGCCACCTGATACAGCTTGTCACTTCCTTCAAATACAGCTTGTCACTTGCCACCTCACCTGCCACCTGATACAGCTTGTCACTTGCCACTTCATCTGCCACCTGATACAGCTTGTCACTTGCCACTTCATCTGCCACCTGATACAGCTTGTGATTTGCCACTTCACCTGCCACCTGATACAGCTTGTCACTTGCCACTTCACCTGCCACCAGATACAGCTTGTCACTTGCCACTTCACCTGCCACCTGATACAGCTTGTCACTTCACCTGCCACCTGATACAGCTTGTCACTTGTCACTTCACCTGCCACCTGATACAGCTTGTCACTTCCTTCAAATACAGCTTGTCACTTGCCACTTCACCTGCCACCTGATACAGCTTGTCACTTGCCACTTCACCTGCCACCTGATACAGCTTGTCACTTCCTTCAAATACAGCTTGTCACTTGCCACTACACCTGCCACCTGATACAGCTTGTCACTTGCCACCTCACCTGTCACCTGATACAGCTTGTCACTTGCCACTTCACCTGCCACCTGATACAGCTTGTCACTTGCCACTTCACCTGCCACCTGATACAGCTTGTCACTTGTCACTTCCTTAACCTCTTCCCATCAGCGCCATAGCAAAATGATGGCTACAGCGTGGCTCTAAAATGCCGGGAGGACGTCAATAGACGTCCTCCCTCTCAGCTCGCGTTGGGCACGCTCCCACCAACGCCGGAGTCCGCCGGAGACACGGTGGTTCCCCATTCCGTGAGGGGGGGCATGCCAGATCTACTGATCCCTGTCACTGGGATCAGTTAGATCTGTCATGCCCCTGCCAACCTCACCCCCCCCCCCCCACAGTTAGAACACACCCAGGGAACACTTTTAACCCCTTCACTGCCCCCTTAGTGTTAACCCCTTCCCTGCCAATGACATTTATACAGTAATCAGTGTCTATTTTTAGATCTGATCACTGTATAAATGTCATTGGTCCCAAAAAAGTGTCAAAAATGTCCGCCATGTCTGCCCCAATACCGCAGATCACCGCCATTACCAGTAAAAAAAATAAAAATAAATAAAAACGCCATAAACCCATAGTTTGTAGTCGCTATAACTTTTGCGCAACCCAATCAATATACGCCAATTGCGATTTTTTTTTTTACCAAAAATACGTAAAAGAATATATATCGGCCTAAACTGATGAATAAATTTGTTCTTTTTTCAAAATCATTGCTCTTTATTCGTTTATAGCGGAGAAAATAAAAACCGCAGAGGGGATCAAATACCACCAAAAGAAAGCTCTATTTGTGGGAAAAAAAGGACGCCAATTTTGTTTGGGTACTCCGTCGCACGACCGCGCAATTGTCATTCAAAGAGCGACAGCCCTGAAAGCAGAAAATTGGTCCGGGCAGGAGGGGGGTTTAAGTGCCCAGTAAGGAAGTGGTAAAGATGCAGCTTGTTACTTGACTGGTTGCCTGCCATGTCGCCTGCCACCAGCTGTGCATTGATAATTATGAAACCACTCCCATTAGGCTCACTTTCCCACATGGATACAGACAAACACACATGGATTTCCTCAGAATAACAAAAGGAAATCTGCAACAAAGTTTGTTAAAATCCTTGCAATGTACATAGATCACCCAGAGGGGAATGTTTTTCTCTCAACAAAAGTGGAGTTACGCCTTAAAGTTATGTTGTAGGGGGTGCCCTCCTTTCTTTGTATAAAGATGTTAACACTCCCCCCCCACTCTATCCAGGTGCTTACTTAACCACTTGCCGACCAGCTCACGCACATATACTGCGGCAGGTTGGCTCTCCTGCGTGAACTGACATACCTGTACGTTGGTCCGTGCTTGTGAGATTGCCGTGGGAGCGTGTCCACGGGTCCAGCGGACTCAATGTCCACCTTCCGCCCGCGTTCATTGTGCACAGGGGCAGAAAGGGGATCTGCCTATGTAAACAAGGCGGATCCCCGTTCGGACAGGGGATATGTCAGAGATCTTCTGTTCCCAGTAATCGGAAACAGTGAACTCTGTCATGTCCCTGGCAGCCCATCCCCCCTACAGTTAGAACATACCCAGGGAACACAGTTAACCCCTTGATCGCCCTCTAGTGCCAACCCCTTCCCTGCCAGAGTCATTTTTACCTTGATCAGTGCATTTGTATAGCATTGATCAATGTAATAATGACACTGATCCCCAAAAAGTGTAATTTGGGGTCAGATTTGTCTGCCGCAATGTTGCGGTAGCGCTAAAAATCGCAGATTACCACCATTACCAGTAAAAAATAAGTAAAAGTCCATAAATCTATCCTGTAGTTTGTAAGTGCGGTAACTTTTGCGCAAACCAATCAATATACGCTTATTGCGATTTATTTAACAAAAATATGTAGAATGATACATATTGGCCTAAATTATGAAGAAATTTGTTTTTTTACAAATTTTTTGGGATATTTATTGTTTTCAAAATTGCCGCTCTTTTTTTGTTCATAGCGCAAGAAATAAAAACCGCAGAAGTGATCAAATACCACCAAAAGAAAGCTTTATTTCTGGGAAAAAACTTTGTTTGGGTCAGCGTCGCACAGCCGTGCAATTGTCAGTTAAAGTAACGCAGTGCCGTATCGCAAAAAATGGCCTGATCATGAAGGGGGTAAATCCTTCCAAGGCTAAAGTGGTTAAAGTGATTATAAATGATCACCTTGTAAAACAACATATTCAGTTTAAAATAGAAATGGCAAAACAATTTTGTATAGATATATTAAAAAAAACATCCTAAATACCTTTGTTTCCCTTTTTTTTTTATAAGTGATCGCATTCCCTCTGTTCTCAGCTACATAAGAGCTGGGGGAGGAGAAGCAGCAGCACACTGAGCTTGTCGGTGAATGGCTGTGCAGCGGGGCGTGTCATGACAAGTCTGATCATTGGAGCAGAGTACACTGAGTTCCCAGCATAGCTAGAGAACTGACCATGGTGTGCTCTCCTGCTTAGTGTGGTCAGTTTTAATAGGAAAGCAAGGGGACCAGCAGGAACACCAGAGATTTCACATAAAGGAAGCAATACAAAGAGAACAGGATACTTTCTCATACAAGTACGTGGAACAGCAGGCACATATCAGGAATATGAAATGTTGGGGTAACAAACACTTTAACTCTTTTTAAAGGAGGAATCCTCTTCCATTTTTTCCATACTCTAGCTGGAAACCTTTCCAAAGCTGGCCGTGCCATCACAGCAAGTCCCCATTGACTTGAATGAGGCTGCACTCCTAGTGCCTCTAGTGGATGGGCATGTACCCAATCAAGTCTGGGAAGAGTCGCTATGCAGGATCAGCTAACACCATTGGTTTCTGGCTCAAGGACATAAACACTGCCACCATCATAGAGATATAAAAATATATATTCTGCTTCTATTTGCACCTGTATATGTCTCAGATAGGAGACTGGCTCTGGCATAGTGTTTTATGTACAGTAAAACCTTGGATTGCCAGCATAATTTGTTCCGGAAACATGCTTGTGATCCAAAGCACTCTTATATCAAAGCAAATTTCCCCATAAGAAATAATGGAAACTCAGATGATTCGTTCCACAACCATTATGTTTTCAGTTTATAGCAATGTGATAGGTTGTGTAACCATAAAATGTCCATCCACAAATGGCAGCCTCCACAAGGGGATTAGAAGCAAAATCTAATAAAGAGAGACACCTCTAAGTGTAGCAATATGGTTACATTTAATGAAACTCACATGGTTGATGATTAAAAGAAGCACATCTAAGTATGCAGGCATGCAGGGTAAAGCTGTCCACACAGGCCACCCTCCCCGCTGCCGACTCTCACCGCTCTCAGTCTGCAATCGTGACCAGGAAGACTACCCTGCAGTAGAGCGATCTGAACGAGAGGCTTGAAGCGTTCGTGGAATGCAGTGTGGAAGGGATGACGTCGATGGCAGTGCGGAGGATGGTCTATGTGGACAGCTTTACCCCGGATGTCTGCATACTTAGATGCGCCTATTTTAACCTCTACAGGTCCGCGCTATTGACAAAAGACGTCAACAGCGCGGACCTGAAAATCCGGGTGGACGTCCATGGACGTCCGCCCCTTTACACGCCCCCTGCGCGCTCTGAGCGGCGGCGGGGGCGCGCACGCGCCGCCGCCGCACGCTGCGGGGGCGTGCCCGCGGGTCGGGCGGACTCGATGTCCGCTCCTGACCCGCGATCGCCGTACAGAGCAGTAGAACGGGGAACCGCCGATGTAAACACGGCGGTTCCCCGTTCTGTGACAGGGGACAAACAGATCTACTGATCCCTGTCACTGGGATCAGTTAGATCTGTTATGTCCCGACCAGCCCATCCCCCCCACAGTTAGAACACAGCCAGGGAACATTGTTAACCCCTTCACTGCCCCCTGCAGGTTAACCCCTTCACTGCCAATGACATTTATACAGTAATCAGTGGACATTTAAATTTCTGATCGCTGAATAAATGTCATTGGTCCCAAAAAAGTGTCAAAAATGACCGACATGTCCGCCCGGATATCAAAGTCCCGATAAAAATCGCAGATCGCCGCCATTACTAGTAAAAAAAATAATAATAATAAAAACGCCATAAATCAATTCCCATAGTTTGTAGACGCAATAACTTTTGCGCAAACCAACCAATAAACGCCGATTGCGATTTTTTTTACCAAAAATATGTAGAAGAATATAAATCGGCCAAACCCAATGAATAATTTTTTTTTTATTTTTTATTTTGGGATATTTATTAGAGCAAAAAGTAAGAAATATTGTTCTTTTTTCAAAATTGTCGCTCTTTGTTTTGTTTATAGCGCAAAAAATAAAAACCGCAGAGGTGATCAAATACCACCAAAAGAAAGCTCTATTTGTGGGGAAAAAAGGACATCAATTTTATTTGGGTACAACGTCGCACGACCGCGCAATTGTCATTCAAAATGCGACAGCGCTGAAACCTGAAAATTGGTCTGGGCAGGAGGGGGGTTTAAGTGCCCAGTAAGGAAGTGGTTAATGATCAACCATGTGAGTTGCTAAATGTTGTACCTTCATTAAATGTAACCATAGTGCTACACTTTGAGGCGCCTCTCTTCTCTTTTATACTCAGTTGTGACATGACACTACTTATATATATATATATATATATATATATATATATATATATATCTCAAGACATCGCTTGTATATCAAGTAAAAATGCATTTAGAAATGTTGCTTGCCTTGCAAAAACGCTCTCAAACCAAGTTACACTCAAACCAAAGTTTTATTGTACTCATTTTGTACACTCAACGTGGTGTTTTGTTTATTTCTACAGGTGACGCGCTGCAATGTTACACTTGCTCATTTGGACTCTGCACTACCCCTTCAAAAACAACCTGTGACCTCCTTCAAGTGTGCAAGACAGAGACAGCAAGATCAGGTACGTTCTAGATTCAGCCATGGCAAACAGCAGTCATGTTTAAGCTCACACAACTTCTGTGGTTTGGGAGGATTTCCATCATTTTGGAGAGATTTTCCCCATACTTCCTGTTGTGGCTTCAGAAGAGAAAGTGAAATCATTGGAATGGGACATATATAGCAATAAAAAAACCCTGACAGTAGTTTTATGAATTCCCTACTTAAAGTGGAACTCACTGGTATCCAAACACCACCGACTGAAACTCCTTTTTTAATATTCAAAGTAAACTCATCCATCCATACCTCCATGTTTATTTTTATCAAGAAAATATTTTTAAAAACATCTTACTAGCAATTCTAGCTGTGGCCATCTTGAGTAAGGGCAAATGAGTCATGTATAAGTTACTTCCTGGAATCCATCTGCCCTTAGCTCACACATGCAGACAGGAGAGTGTGCTTAGCTGAGAAAACCCCTCCTCCAGATGAAAAAAAAAAATGCCCAAGAAGACTGCTGGGATGTATGACATTATTTGCCTAGGTCAGAAACCAGAAAGCAACTGAAGAAATGTAAAAAAAAAGTTTATTTAATTTTATTAGGATTAAAAACAGTTAATTTACAAGTCTGGGCTCATACTATCTCAGCTTAAACCTACTCCTATTCCCATTCTAATTATACTAACTATCCTGTAGGTAATATGTATATTCCTAAGGGCGCTTCGGTACAGTCATGTGATCTCCCCAGCAGCCAGCTTCAGGGGAGAGGAGGGAGCAGTGACAACAGCTGCAGTACCAGGGCAGTAATGCCACCTATAGACTTACTATGAGGTTTCCATTGTCCACTGCCCCTCTTCGGTACTGAAGAGAGGACCAGGGCGCCCTTAGATGAGGTAAGTATACACATCTTATCTTTACAGGATAGTTATTATAGAGCTTAGAATGGGGGCGGGAGCACATTTAACCGCTTGCCGACCAGCCAACATCGTTATACGGCGGCAGGTTGGCTATCCTGGGCAAATGCCATAGCTGTATGGCAACTCGATGTCCGCCGGTGACCCACGATAGTCTAGTACAAAGGCAGAATGGGGATCTGCCAATGTAAACAAGGCAGATCCCTGTTATGACAGGGGACATGACAGTGATCTACTTTTCCCAGTCTTCAGGAACAGTGATCTCTGTCATGTCCCTGCCAGCCCATCCCCCTATGGTTAGAATACAACCAGGGAACACAGTTAACCCCTTGATTGCCCCCTAGTGTTAACCCCTTCCCTGTCAGTTTAATTTTTACATTGATCACTGCATTTTTATAGCACTGATCAATGTAATAAATTCACTGGTCCCCAAAAAGTGTCATTTGGGATCAGATTTGTCAGCCGCAATGTTGCAGTCCCGCTAAAAATTGCAGATCGCAGCCATTACTAGTAAAAACAATTCAAAAATAAAAGACCCTAAATCTATCCCATAATTTGTAGATGCGATAACGTTTGTGCAAGCCAATCAATATACGCCTATTGCCATTTTTTTTTTTTTTTTACCAAAAATATATAGAAAAGTATATATCAGCCTAAACTGATGAATACATTTGTTTTTTTATATTTTTTTTGATATGTAAAAAAAAAATGTTTCTTTTTTCTCAAAATTGACGTTGTTTGTTTATAGCACAAAAAATAAAACCCGCAAAAGTGATCAAATACCACCAAAAGAAAGCTCTATTTGTGGGAAAAAAGGACGTCAATTTTGTTTGGGTACAACGTCGCACGACCGCGCAATTGTCAGTTAAAGCGACGCATCGCCGAATCGCAAAAAATGGCCTGGTCATTAAGGGGGCAAATCCTTCCGGGGCTGAAGTGGTTAAAGTATTACTAAAGGCAAAACATTTTTTTAGTTTTGGATAGAGTGGAGATGGACTAGAACACCTGTTAGGTTTCTCTATTTGTCCTGTTTACCATTATTATCAAAAGTGAAATTAAAAGAAATACCAAATTTTGGGTTGTCCCCAGAAAAGTAATAGAGGGTAAGTTGTCCAGTGGGGACAATAGTTCTGGTGACATGGGGGGGTCCCAAGCAATTCCCTTAATTTTCAGAGATTTTCTCACTTCCTGTTTTGGCTATGGGACAGGGTGTGTAGGGAAATCTCCTCAATGGTACGCAGATGGCAAAAAAAATAAACTGACAGAGGTTACAACCCTTCCTTAATCTATTCAAAATGAAAAAAAATGGTTTGCCTATAGTTCTTCTTTAGCCACCTCCCGCCGACAGCATTGACAAATGACGGATGGGCGGAGGCTCGCTTGTTCTGGGATGACGTCATATGGGTTGCATCACCGATCTTGGCAAAGAGCTGATAATGAGGCTCTTTACCCATGTGATCAGCTGTGTCCAATCACAGCTGATCACATGTAAACAAGGAAATGCCGGTTGTCGCCATTCCTTTTCTCACAATGACAGCGTGTGAGAAGAGGAGAGCCTAACAGTGGCATTTCCTCACAGGGGAGATCTGCACAGATAATTAGGACACTGATTATCAATGTCCTGATTAACAGTGCCCAGCAGTGATGCCAGTCAGTGCTCATCAGTGCCCATCAGTGATGCCAGTCAGTGCTGCCTTTCAGTTATCATCAGTGCCACAATTTAGTGCCCATCAGTGCCACCTATCAGTGCTGCCTATCAGTGCCCCCTATCAGTGTTGCCAACCGCCAGTAAATTTACTGACAGTTTGTAAAAATCTGTGATTTTTAGAACTCTCTATAAATATCAGGGTCTGATAGTTTGTTATGCTGTGCTGACTTTTTAAGTGTAAACTGGGCAAACTACTTGATATGGGTATTGTCAGTGTTTCTATGTTGTGTTTAAATATTAATTGTCTTAGTTTTAATAGGAGTTCAGTTATTTTTAAGGTTGCCAGTAAAAAATGTGCTCTGCCAGTAAAATTTTCCATGATTTGCCAGTAAAAAGCGCTGCGGGAGGTTGGCAACACTGCCCCCTATCCGTGGCCATCAGTACTGCATATCAGTACCCATCAGTGCAGCCTATCAATGCCCATCAGTGCAGCCTCATCAGTGAAGGAAAAAAAATTAGTTATTTACAAAATTTTATAACAAACTTTTTTTATAACAGAATTTTTTTAAATTTTCAATTTTTTTTTTTTTTTTGTCTTTTTAGCAAAAAATAAACCCAGTGGTGATTAAATACCACAAAATGAAAGTTCTATCTGAAGAAATGATAAAACTGTAATTTTGGTAAAGCATTGCATGACCGCGCAATTGTCATTCAAGGTGCGGCAGCGCTGAAAGCTGAAAATTGGCATGGGCAGGAAGTGGGGTAAAAGTGCCCAGTAGAAAAGTAATTAAGCTTAGATAGTATTAACCCAGATTTTTTCTTCTTCAATGTTGATTGAGAGATTTTAGTTCTGCTTTAGTCCAAAATATACTAAAAAGGTTTTGCCTCTACATATACAAAACCCCCTTATGATGTTCGGTGCCGTCGCAATAAATAGCCCACGAGGCCAGTAGGAGTAGGCTGCAGATCATGTGGCACTGTGATTGGCTGCACCGTAATGATGTCATTGAGAGCTGGTAAGACATGCTTCCAATGGTGTCGGTGGTTGACTCTGGGCTGTCAGGCACAGCTCTGGGGGTGCTGATGGAGCACATCCCAAAGTAAGACAAAGACGCATATATGTGCAGGCTAGGCGTTAATGCCCACCCATCCTCCTGATGCATGTATGCATATTGCTGTTGTAAACAGCCCTTTGCCCATTCAGGGATGGGAAAAGCAACACTTTTTTGATAATCCAACCCTCTTCCCCACTTATACGCGTCTTTGCTTTGCTCTCCCGTTGCTCAAACTTATGTCCTTTCTGGGGAGAATCATCCTCTTCATTTGTCTTGGTGACATTTGTCAGAGGGATAATAGGTGATGGAAGATCCAAAATGTTGTCACTAGAACAGGAGGAGAAAGGAAACATTCCATTGAAAACACATGTTGTAGTTGCAACTGTCTGAAAGGGGATATCCACACACACTAGAGATCTTTTATTTCCTGTAGTAACTCCAAGGCAGGAAGGACACATACAGACCAAAAAATAAATAAAAAATACTGATAGAGGTTTTAATTTAATCCTTGATTACATTATCCAAAACTAAAAAAAACTATGGCCATACATACACCTTAATGAGTTTATATGTTCAATGACACGCTTTGTTTATCTCCTGTGTGTTTTGATGCAGGTGCTCTGTATTTAAAGAAGAAGTCCTGTTCAGCGCCCACACAGTGCACTGGAGAGACTGAAGAAACCTACTTGTCCTCTATTAAAGTGAAAACCACGCCTGAGTGCTGCATTACTGATCTTTGCAATTCAGCTGTTACAACCTCGGCCTCCTTTGCAACTGCCATTGCTGTCCTCGTGTCCTTGTGGGCAGCCAGGCTCCTCTAAGCTCCCTCCACGCCTACTCATCTCTTCTCACCTCAGATAAATCTGTTACAATGCTCTTTTTTTTTTTTTTTGTTAAACGGATACATATGTTGAAGGGAACCATTTTGCAAGCCAAATAAAACATGACATACCTATTTTCAGGCATACAGTAATGCCACTTAAGCCCTAGGCCCAAGGTTGGACTGTCCAATAGGGGTTGATATATATCTTGTTGCCCATAGTAACTAATCAGCCTCCAACTGCCCCACAATTACTATCTATTCTGGCTCTGCCAAAAAAACTGCCATTTTAAGAGGAAGCCATATTGTTGAGCCATGTCTTTACTGTCCACCCCAACCACACCATATTAAACTGAAAAAGCAATGGATTTGGGGTTTACCCATTCTGTGACCACAACACACTTTATTCCCCCCTGTCACCTTCGGTGGGCAGTACCGCAACCAAATGTGACCCATTTAATTGAATAGGACCGAGCTGCAGCCACCCCATAATTGCTTGCAATGTACTCGGCTGAGGTGTGGTGGTGCAGCATTTAAAGGGTTAAAACAGGCCGAAAATAATCAACATGCTGCTTCCTCCCTTGTTGTCAAACACCTCTGAAAAACTACCCAACTTTTCAGAGGTGCTTCAGTGACAGCTGCATGTGTAAACCCAACCATAGGGTTTTTTGGAATTGACACAACCTTGGTGATGTCATTGCTTTCTAATGGTTCAGCCCTTTAGTGGGTGTGACTAGCGCATTTTATAGTGCACCTGTCATTATCTTGCACAGGACACTTAACTCTAGCATCCATAGCTAAATGGCCGTAATAAATACATTTGATTTAATAGGTTTTAGGTTTTTCTTATTTTAATTTTAGCTTTCCTGGATAAAACAAATATTTCAGGGTATTATCAGAGCTATAGATATTTAAAACAAACTTGTAGTGTCCAAGCATCCATGTTTCTGCAGGATAGTCCCACATTTTGCCCAGAGCAAGCCACACTGCTGACATGTAGGCCTCTGTGGTGCCTGAAGGTATCTCTGTTTATCGTCAGATCAGTTGCTGTGTTCCTGCAAAGTCCCAGGAAATGGACAGAAACGTAGGCTTTTCGGCTTTACATAACGTCTTGGCCAAGAATCCAATGGTCTACACTAAAACACAGAAAAGGATTTGAGGAACAGGTGCACTGTTCAGCTGAACTGTTAGGCCTCATACACACGGGTGTTTTATAATAAATAAGCAAAACGCCAGGTCCGACGTTTTTTAAAAAATCAGCGTTTTTTGCGGCGTTTTGCATCGGCGTTAGTGAGCGTTAGTGAGCGTCGGCGTCAATAGGCGTTTTTTTTTTAAAGATCAGTCCTCTGCTATTTTTCAACCTAAAAACGCCGGCTTCAAAAAACGCTTGTTAACGCCGGTACGGCGTTAGCGGGCGTTAGCAAGCGTTAGTGAGCGTTTTGCCAATTGGCGTCAAAAAACGCCAAAACGCTACAGCTACAGAACGCGATGGTCCCGCGTTCTAAAAACAGCTCACTAACGCCAATGCCCTCTACTGCTCACTAACGCCGGCATTTTTAGAAGGCCATTGAATAACATGGAGAGCTGCAAAAAACGCCTACAAATGCCGGCGTGCAAAACGCCCATGTGTATGAGGCCTTAAGGCCAATTCACGCTATATGTAGTGACAGACATTTTACCGCATGGTAAAGAGTGTGTCACCACAGGGACACTCAGGAAACAATTGTTTGCTATGTGTCCCATTCACACTGCAATGCAGCCTAGCGTTGCTCTGCAGCATGCTGCGATAAAATGCAGGCATGCTGAATTTTATCACAGTGCACCGGCTCGAAACGCACTGCAATGTCAGACAGCGCCCGACGCTGCAGTGAATGAAGTGTACGTTTTGTAAGCTTTCAAATAAAGCTTGTACAAAACAAGACAAAAAGAGGGGGGGCAGTGCGGTGAATCGTGCACCACACTGCCCCCTAGCCAGCTGGCAAAGTGGGGAAACTGAATCGCTGCAGCTGCTCTACGATGTGATTGATGGCAGGTGTGAATTCTCCCTTAGTCTGAGCAATGTTTAGGACATGCCAGGTGACCATGGACAGATTGTTTCATTTTGGGTATGCTAGTCCATATAGGCAGCAGAGTTAGACCTACAGTGCGCTCAGTAATCAACACTCAGTAGCAGACCTGTTCTGACATGCCCCTCTCTCCCTCTGCAATACAAGTATGTGTGAGGATTCTTGGGTGTGGCCATTACTCAGCTCTGCTAGCCTAGAGCATTGCAGTGTGAGAACGGAAAGCAGCATTTTACCTGATAAAAAAATAAAAATAATGAGATAAGGTGTAAGACTTCAACTGGAGTTGAAGTCTTTGTGGGTGTCTGTATCACAGAACAATGCATGATTCGCTGGCATCTTTGCCTCCTGCCTTTAGCAGGCTTCACTATGCAGCAACAAAACCCTTTACAGCTTTGGCAATATAGAAGCTAAAGGAAACATGCCCTGAGAAATATGGAGTCTGTCATTGCTGTTTTATTACTCTGAAAATGATAGTTCCCTGGCTGTAATGTCTTAAGTTCTTTCTAAGTCATTGACCTGAAGCAAGTTCTGTCTTCATTTGCTGCATTGTTCAAAGGTTGGCATTTTAGGAGTTGTTGAATTCAATTTTCAGATGGGAGCCAACAATGGCAACCTCATGTAAGGTTTCTTTTTATTTGTTAATTAGCCATGATCTCAGCACACATGTAAACATTTGTGAAGGTAACAATTACACTCAGTAATGACTAACAGAATGAAAACTCGGTTACGGCGATGTTTATAGGAACTAATGGGAGTTATGCAGCTTCCATGACGTCACCAATAGTAAGGCAGATAGACAATTCTGTATTCTGGTAATAGGCTTGTTTAAAGCCGAACTCCAGGAAAACAGCTAAATTCACAGATAAATACTTACTGTATATAGTGCTGTGTTGCCTACTAATTGCACTTCTATCCATTCAATCCTGAGATTTACACTCAGCAAATCCACGTCAAGGAGGAGAGGGGAACTGATGGGTCTTTGCAGCAGTTTCACTTTCACTTACAGGTTTCCTCTCCACCCCATGACTGGACAGTGAGCAGTAAGCAGCACACTGAGGAGTTCATCCCTTATGACATCACCCTAGTCAGTTCTTGATATTTAAAGCAATGTATGTGTGATCTAAAGAGTGTTTTTATAAATTTACCTGGAGGACTTAAACATAGTTGGTTGTATATATCAGACTGTTTAAAGGAAGACTCTTTGGGGTTCATTTACTGAAGCTGAAAAGTGCAAAAACCGGTGCAGCTGTGCATGGTAGCCAATCAGCTTCTAACCTCAGTTTGTTCAATCAAGCTTTGACAATAAAACATTGAAGCTGATTGGTTTCTGTGTGGAGCTGCGCCAAATTTTGCACTTTCAAGCTTTAGTAAATCAACCCTTTTATATCTACAGACGCCAAACTCCCTTTCATCCCCCCAGCATGGAGAACAAACTGAAAATCAGATTAGTTCATTCAGACCCTTTTATAAATTATATTGCCTACTCTTATCTGCTTGTTATCACTGCTTTTTATATTCCTGAGAAGTATCTCATCCTACACTATGGTTTAATTATGGTTATTGTGACAGCCTCTGTTTTTTTGGTTATTGTCACGCATTACCTGATTGTGTATAATCAATAAGCTCTCCTTTTTTGTTTATAATGTTTTGCTTTTTATATTATCCTTTGAATAAAATAAAGACAATTCTCTGATCTACTTATCTGATTATTTAGCAATCAAACTGTAATTCTATTTTAATTTATGAAGGGTTTATTATACTTTGAAAGGGTGCCGTTAAGATTTGCCTCCTGTAAAACTATGTCCTGCCAATGACACATATAAAAATATTATCATTACAATCCCATGAGGTTAGTTTGTTAGGAAATTCAGTTAGCTCTGCATATGGAAAGACATTTTTACATTAAAGTGGTTGTAAACCCTCACATATACCCAGTGAAGTGACTGCCCTCAGGTGATGCAAAGAGATAAAACAATTCCTCCTACATATGTTGTATCTGTGTTTATCTGCGGCCTTCTCACTTCTACATCCATTCAAATGCTAGAATTTATAAAGCCTGTCTGAGCTCTCGGGAAAAAGGGGTGGAGACCTGAAGTTACACACTGCAGAGCTCAGTGAGGAGAGCTCTGAGAGTTGATTGGAGGGAAAGGACACCCCCCTTCACACAGCACACAGGAACAGAGCTGAGGCTGTCAATCAGCTGGAGCTCCCTCCCCTGTCACCTTTTTTCTCTTGGTGTCATAAAAACTTGTCAGAAGTGATTCACGCTGATAGCAGAGGAACTAAGCAGCAGACAGAAATGACACTTAAAGTACAGTACAACTAAAGGCAACATACATATTTTAGTAAATCCTCATATAAATACCTGAAAGTTACACATGGTAATAAACATAATAACTGAAATTATTATTTTCCTACCATGTAGCTACAAGTGTGGTCTTTAATCCCCCATTTGTTTCTTCTTTGCTGTACACAAGTGATGATGGGAGTTCAGCAGAGCAGAGCTCAGATGTCATTTCCTTTCAGTGAAGTACCTTGTCTATCCAACAGACCTCCATCCTTCTATCATGCTCAGTCTATTTTACATAACACACACCCATCTGCCAATCAATAGCTGGGTGTGTGCTATGTAAAACAGTACAAGTCATTACAGGTTCATTTCCACACAGATCAGTCTATTAATCTGTGTGATTCTCCCTGCCTGCTCTCCTCTGCTAATTTGTAAACCAACAGAACAAAATCAAACCTAGGAGCTGGCTGTATAGACAGAGCAGTGGGCAGATAAAGGCGGGGCTTCACAGGCCGATTGTGGGCAGAGCCCAATCAGGACTTCTGTGTAGAATGAATGGCTGAGATTTCCATGGATATAGGAGCCCCTCCTCCAGTGATGTCAGGACATTTCTGCAGAGAGAGATAGACGCAAATGGGAACAACATGTGTTCTGTTCAACACAGGCAATTCGAAAACCAGGAAGTAAAGTTGGCACTTCACTAAAGAAAGTGCACATGAATGCTGGAGACAAGGTAGAGATCTCAGCACCATTTCTGCTTTTTGCTAAATAATCAGTGACATGTTTAACAGACTGTATAGGTGCATAACATATTGATTTCTTCATTTTGACCATAGTTCTACTTTATAGTGGTTCTAAAGCCGCCCCCACCCCCCCCCCCCAAAAAAAAACCTGCAAAGCAAAAGGCATAATGAGCTAATATGCAGCGCATACTAGCTCATTATGAAACACTTACCTCAGAACGAAGCTGTTGCAGCGGTCTCGGCACACCGCTGTGACCGGCGACATCGTTCTTCCGGGTCTGCGGCCCCGTCCAATCATAGCGCGGGCTCCAGCGCTGTGATTTTTCGGAGCCACGCTGACGTCACTCCTGCACGGGAGCCTCCATTTACGGCATGAATAGAGAAGAAACGGCACCCGGGGCTACCCCGGATGCCGATTCTTCAGTGCTCATGTGCCGATAACATTGGCACATGCAGATACAGGGGATATCTCCTAAACCGTACAGGTTTAGGAGATATTTCCTGGACCTACAGGTAAGCCTTATTGTAGGCTTACCTGTAGTTTAAAGTGGTTGTCATTACTTGACAACCACTTTAAGTACTTTTAATTATGACAGGCACACAATATAAAGGGACATGTTTTTTTTCATATTTCAAGTCTAAGGTTTACAACCACTTTGAAAATGTGGAATAGATTTCAATTGTACTCGGTTCTAGCCTGCGGGTTGTATTAATTATATTTCAAAATGCACAAGATTCAACCAGCAATAAATAGTTATCATTTTTTTATAACTGACTTTTATTAAACTTTAGCATAGTACAATATCATGAGCAGCAGAGATAAAATTAAGTGGCATATTACAATGTACATTATTTGTAGCAAAGTATTTTAGCATTGTTATTTACAGCGACAATTATGGAAAAATAGAGAATTAATCCTTGATGTAAAATGGCAAGAAGCAACGACTACAGGTTACATTATAATTGTAGCATGAACAGCTATGAAAACAAGAATGCTTATTTGGGAATGTGAACACTACAAGACAACAGTCTACAGCGGTAATCTTGTGTAAGGTTTAGACTTCTACTTCACATTACTCAAGGCTGTCTAAATTGCTCAAAACCACAGCCCCAGAGTTGCCTATCTTATGATACTGGTTGGAGGGGTATAGTTTACTTGACTAACTGTATAGCAATGTAGGCATCACTACCAGTGATGTTCTGAGAGGCTGATGAGCAGACAGAACATATTTCTAAGAAGAAGCTATGTCTCGGATGACTTGATGTCTTTAGCTTCCCTCTAGACCATTATCAGTCTTCCCAGAATAAAAGCTTTGCCTGTCATACCTAACTTTCCAATCACCTATTGTAGGACTACCATTATCAAAGGAAAAGCAACAAATATTGGGACTTTAAAGGTACTGATATATCCACTTGACAAAATCAAATCAAACGAGATGTATAAAATGTATGTACTTTTATTAGAAAACATATAAAAACATCTCAAAATTATCATTGTTAAAAATACACATATGACTGTTTGTATCCACACCATATCATAGGTAGTGACTATAATGCCCCTGCACCTGGATTGATCCCCCTAATATTGTAACCCATAGAACTCCTCATAGGTTCCAGGGCTAAAAAAGGTCCATAAACACAAGATGAGGGGGTGATGTTCTGTGTCCAAACCAATGCGTTTCACCCTTTGGGCTTCCTCAGGGCATACTTTTGGCAGATATCAGCGGTGTGGGCCAACTAGTATGGTAAACATTCAAATAGTCATATACTGTTTGTATACTATTTGAATGTTTGTTTACCATTTCATTTGGCCCATACCACCTGCATCCACCAAAAATAACCCCTGAAGAAGCCCAAAAGGTGGAACGCGCTGGATTGGACCCAAAACATCACCCCCTCATCTTGTGTTTATGGAGCTTTTTTAGCCCCTGAACCTATGAAGAGCTCTATGGGTTACAAGATTAAGGGGATCAATCCAGATGCAGGGGCATTATATTCACTTCCTGTGATATGGTGTGGATACAAACAGTCATATATGTATTTTTACAATGATCATTTTAAGATGTTTTCTAATAAAAGTACATACATTTTATACATCTCGTTTGATTTGATTTTTCCAAGTGGATATATCAGTACCTGTCACATACCTGATGGTGGAGTCTAGCTTATGCAGTGGGCAACCTCTCTTACTACCCTGATTCAGGAGCCCCTGGTAGAGTAGACAGGTGGCTCAGGAGTGCAGGATGGCACGAGGGTTGGACTGGGTCACGGATGGTAGGTGAACGTCCACTGAACAACTCATGCTGATTGAAGAGTGGTGATGCAGGCAGGGTCGGCAAAAGGCTGGCAGTGTGGTACAGAAGGAGCAGGGAGGTGGATGGTCGGGCACAAGCAGGGTTGGCAACAGATGGGCAGCAGAAGTACACAGGGGTCAGGCAAAGATGTGGTCATAGGCAAGTCGGGGTCGGTACAGGTGGATAACAAACAGGTCAGATGAGAGCTGGGTCACAGGTAACAGAAAGCTCACTTAAACAGGTCACAGGGGGTCACAGGTACAGGAATGCTGTAGAATGGACAGTACTTGTTCCCTGGTGCTGTCTGTTCAAATAGGCTGATTCGCGCCAGTGACGCCTGCACACAGGCATTTTGGCCGGGATCTCAGATCGTAGATTCTGACAGTACCTTTAAAGTCTCAATATTTGTTACTTTCCTATGATAATGCTGTTTGATAGGGAGCGTAGTCACACTCCTTGTACTAGTAGACTATTGTAGGACTGCCCTGAACATGTGACCTTTAAAATGGACAATCCCAAAATGTTATGTTATGCACATTACTGAAATGCATAGGTGTAAAGCCTTAAAAACTTTTTTTAACTAGCCAATGATGAATGCATCCCCAATTCCAAAATGGATGCAAGATCTTTTGAGCAGGCAATGATATGAACATGCAATGATAATTATCTTTAAAAAAAATAGAAGAATAAATTACTGTATAAATGGGTCAATTTTTCAGGTCTGGAGAGATTGTTCATGCAAAAAGTAATGCCCAGTGAGCAAAACAACATGTTTTTATTGTTTGTCTTCAACAACATTTATCTTATGCCTTTGGCTACCTACGGATATGCTGAATAGGTTCTTTTGGGTGTGTCATCCAATTGACTTCATTGATTATGTGTAACTTTGGATGCAGTATTCAAACATTATAAAGTCCTTGGGGCATTATAAGCTCCTTTGGAGGTAGAAGTTGAATGGTTTAATGTTTTCTGTAAATACTTTCAGAAAAAATTGTTAACACATAAATCATTATTTTGGTATGCGAACAAAGTTCCCCCCAAAGTGGGACTTTAAATAGGTACACCAACCACATACGTATAAAAATATTCTTTTATTGTTTGTGTACAAAAAAATCAAAAGGTCATCTTGTTATCAGAAAAAAGATCAAATCACATATATCATTAAAATATCACAAATACATTACCCTAGGGTAACCGAACTCCATCTCGGACAACGGATATATCAGCATCGCATTCTATTAAGGCAATACTGGTGTAATGTATTTGTGATATTTTAATGATATATGTGATTTGATCTTTTTTGATAACAAGATGACCTTTTGATTTTTTTGTACACAAACAATAAAAGTCCCACTTTGCGGGGAACTTTGTTCGCATACCAGTACGTTTTTGGGATGAGGTAACCACCACTTTTGCCTACAGACTGTATGGTTTATCCAGTAAATCATTATATTAAGCATCTATGATGCATTTTCTTATTTTCATAAATCTCGACTTTGCCCTTCCGACAACATGCATTAAATGAGGGTTTGTCCGTTGCTTGTAACTGCCTGTTGTTGCTTGCAGTACCCTATAAAGAGAAGATGTACCAACGGGGAAATGTGAAAAAGGCTTATTTCTTTTGTTGCAGTTATTAAAGGATACAAACACAGAAATGACACAGAAGAAACACTGGAAGAGCATTCAGATAATATATCATTCAAAGAATGAGAACACTGAGCAATTAAAACAATCACATGGAAAATACAGGGGAATTCAGAGAGCAGCTTTATCCTGAAAGATGTTCCAATATTTCCTCCCTTTATCCAAAACATTACATGTTATTACATTAGAAGGATATCCTTTATTATGCATGTTGAATCAGCACTCTATTATCCATTGTTCTCCTCTATCATCTCTTCTTCTCATCTGTTCTCTTCCTACTTTTTCTTCTTTCCTATCCTTTGTTATTTTACTTCCTCCTCTCTCTTGTCCTCCCTTTCCTCTCCATTCTCATCTCTATTCTTTCCATTTTCCTACTGTTCTCAGTTCTCCCAACTCCCTATCTATCCTATCCCCTCTTCTCTGTTCTCTTGACTTTCCTCTATCTCTCTCCCCTCTCTACTCTCCTTTCTTTAACCTCTCCATGCATCTACATACTCTCCACTCTTGTCTCTCTATCCTCTCCACTTTCCACATCTTTCTCTCAATTTTGCTATTTTAGAGCACCTGCGTTGATAAAAGCACAAAAACACAAAGGGGTTGATTTACTAAAACTGGAGAGTGCAAAATCTAGTGCAGCTCTGCCTAAAAACCAATCAGCTTCCAGCTTTTATTGTCAAAGCTTATTTGAACAAGCTGGAGTTAGAAGCTGATTGGCTACCATGCACAGCTGCACCAGATTTTGCACTCTCCAGTTTAAATAAATCAACCCCAGTGTATCCTCTCTAATTTCTTCTCTTTACTCTTCCCTTTGCTATCCTCTCCATACCTACTCTGTATTCAATATTCTTCACTGTCCTCTATATACTCTCTTCTCTCCCCTCCATTTCCTGTCTTCCTCACTCTCCTCCCTTTAGTCTCTTCACCCTCCTCTCCTCCTGGCCTCTCTATCCTCCTCACCTCTGTATATCCTCTTCACTATCCTCTCACCTCTTCTCCTCCCTCCACATCTCTTTCTCTATGCTGTTTACAAACATAGGCTGGCACTGAATTTAAGAAAAACACAAACAGGAAACTATGCCAGAAATTAATGATGGCTCTGCTGTGTCATTTTTTGGCTTGTAGTCGCTGGCAATAATTGCATGTAAAAATTCGGCATACTGGTTCACCTAGGTTAATCGATGGATCAACTTGGGTACAATCAGCATGTTCATAGATGGTTTGAATCTTGGCGGGTCCATACTAAAGAAGCCCATATTCTCCATACTCCCCTCTGTAGTCAATCTTCTTCACTCTCCTCTCTTCTCTCTATATTCTCTCTTCTCTCCCCTCTATTCCCTATCTTCCTCACTTTCCTCTCTGTGTCCTCTTCATCTTCCTCTCCTCTCTATTTCCCCTCTCCACTGTACTGTATATCCTCTCCACTCTCCTCTTCTCTATTTCTCTATCAGTCTTGCTATTCAGGCTGGCATTGAATAAAAGAAAAGACACAAACAGGAAACTATGCCAATGTCCATGAATTGCCGATGGATCTGCTGTGTCATTTTTCTGGCCTAACATATGTAGCGCTGCCCCCTTGAGGGTTGTTTAAAGAATAATTTCCGCATTGGTCTTCCCCGTTCCGAAGGTCCTCCAACACACCTGACACTCTGGGTTCACTCATATTGCAAGATTCCATTAGGGTTAACACCCTTGCAGTAATGCCACACCACAGTCTAAGTTTAAAGTATTTACTTAACTTGTGTTTTATATGAAAGGGTGACTTTTAAATAGTAAAAGGTCACAATTCAAACGACAACAATTAACAAAATTTGTTGAATTAGAAAATCACAACATTGCACATGTAAGTTAACCTTGATAAATCTGGTGAATAGGAGGAACAGTTACTTCAACAGCATTCACCACTCCCTGCTACTCACCAGCAATGGCAATAAATGAAACAATAGAATTCATCCAATTGAGTTTAATCAACTACCCATTGGTCCACTGATGAGTAATATAATTATGTATTACTTGAAGTGAATCAATGTAAGTTAACCACTTGCCGACCGCCGATCAGCATTTGACGGCGGCAAAGTGGTTCCTTCCCGCAAAACGCCGTCATACGACGGCGGCTGCGGGAACGAGCTTAGTGAGCGCGCGCCTGCCGCCGGATTGGTGACTTCATCAATAAATTGTATCAATCCTTGCCAAACCGCATGGATGCAGTCCTTCAAGCTCATGGAAGTCATACAAGATATTAACCACTTGCCGACCCTTCCTGACGTAGGTACGCCAAACCGTTCCTAACTATGTTAAATAACTACTTCAGTGGTTAGGCCGCCGTCCGCGCGCGAGTGATTCGAGCAAGGGCGTCGGCGGCAGCATACTGCCGCAAAACGCCCTTCCTTGGTGAAACGGCGGCAGTTTACGACTAGCCGCCAGCCGTTCACCAATTGAATGTAACTAAGTGAAGTTCATTATGTATTAATATAATGAGTAGTCACCTGGTTACCCATCAACTAATTTGAGTTAACCTACTTAAGATAACAAAGTAAATAACGGTAACGACCACTC
>BLSH010159705.1:45700-70007 GCA_018402905.1 Glandirana rugosa
AGGGTGACAGGGGGGGGGGGGCTGCGCTGAACGTTTATCAGCGCAGCCACCCTCAGGATCACCCCCACTGGACCACCAGGGAGCCGGATCAGGACCACCAGGGAGCCTCCCTCCCGGACATCACCATGAGGCCGCCCAGGACCACCAGGGAAGGCGCACAGAGGCCGCCCAGGACCACCAGGGAGCCCCCACTAGACCACCAGGTAAGGGCAATATTATGCACTGTAGGGATGGCACTGTACCCATGTATGATGCCTGCCAGTGCCATCCCTAACAGTGCTTGTTGCACCAGTGCCCACCACTGCCACCTATAAGTGCCCACCTGTGCCCACCTGTGCCACCTATCAGTGCCCACCTGTGCCACCTATCAGTGCCCACCTGTGCCACCTAAAAGTGCCCATCTGTGCCACCTAAAAGTGCCCCCTATCAGTGCCCATCAGTGCCCAGTGCCACTTATCAGTGCCGCCTAGGAGTGTCCATCAGTGCCGCATATCAGTGCCACATATCAGTGCCCGTCAGTGTTGCTTGTCAGTGCCGCCTATCAGTGCTGCATATTTGCCCCATCATCAGTGCAACCTTATCAGTGCCACCTCATCAGTGCCAATCTGTACTCCCTCATCAGTGCCCGTCAGTGTAGCCTCATCAGTGCCCATCAGTGTAGCCACATCAGTGCCCGTCAGTGACGGAGAAAATGTACTTTATACAAATTTTTGTGACAGAAACAAAGAAAAATGTTTATTTTTTTTCAAAATTTTCGGTCTTTTTTTTGTTATAGCACAAAAAATAAAAACCGCAGGGGTGATCAAATACCACCAAAAGAAAGCTCTATTTGTGGGAACAAAATGAAAAAAAATTTGTTTGGGTACAACGTCGCACGACCGCGCAATTCTCATTCGAATCGCAAAAGCACTGAAAACTGAAAATTTGTCTGGGCAGGAAGTGTTATAAGTGCATGGTATTGAAGTGGTTAAACAGACCATGTATAAACACGGGACTAAGTGTATTCCTGCTGTGTGTGGGTATAAGGCCCCTGGTATAAGGGGAACGTATAAAAGTACCTAGAAAATTTTCTTAAAAATTGAGTGTATCGTGCGTGGAGAAAAAAAGTACCTAAAAAATTAGGTGTGTGGTGCAAGGAGAAACAGTTAATAGATGCTGGGTAAATGTGCAAAACAATGGATCGTCCTTGAAGACATATGAGTGAAATCACTTTCGGTGTTAAAAATATACAAAATATTTTTATTAAAAAATAATGATTGATACAAATTTATTTTGGGCCTCAGTATATATATAAATACGGGCTAAAAACTTGTAAGAAAGTGCAAAATAAGCATAAGCGTTAAATACGCCAAATCACGGGCAAAAAAAAAAAAAGCGGGACCTGCGTTGTACAATGGATAATAGCTAAAAATAAAAATAAATATAACATAAAAAACAAAAAACTATATATGAGATGTATATATGAGGAGATAAAATCATAACCACATGAATAATCCAACAAGAAATACGCCAAATCACGGGCAAAAAAAGGGGACCTGCGTTGTATAATGGATAATGATTAAAAATATAAAACAAAAAACTATATATGAGATGTATAAAAGAGGAGATAAAATCATAACCACAAGAATATTCCAACAAGAAAGGCTACGTTATGAATTACTGGCATACATCATATTAAAAATCGGCTGTATAAAAAGTATTCATGGGGGAACAGCCGAAACTGTTCCTACAACCTGTTACGCTTTCTTGATAAAAGAGTTGATGTCCCAATCCACGTTCATTCCATGGGGATAAAAACTCTTAAGAGAATAAATCCAGGAGGTTTCTAGTTGGGAAACCCCCCTAAGGAGGGACATATTTGTCTATAACCTGGTTAAGAGTCCCTTCAGGGTTACGGTTATGGTACTTGAGGTAATGTTTAGGAACACTATGATTGGTTTTACCCTTAATAATGTTTGTTATGTGTTCATTAACCCTGACATTAAAGGCTCTGGTGGTCCTCCCTACGTACTGCTTGTTGCAAGGACAGGTCAGTAGATAGACAACATTTTTTGTTTCACATGTGCTAAAAATCTTAGATCATAACTGGGTCCAGTAATTGTGGAAGCAAAACTTGAGATCCTCCTGCTTTTACATTTATTTAGTTTGCAGACCCAACATTTCTGACATTTGAAATACCCTTTTAGGTCCTGAAAAAAGGATAATTTTTTAGGAGGGCAACCACATTTGGTGCCAGCTTATGCCTAAGTGAAGGCACACCTCTATAGACGACATGTGGTTTTTCAGGCAGTAGGGGGCCGAGAATTCTGTCATTGCGCAGAACGTCCCAGTGTTTACTGATAACATTTTTGATCTGCTTATGTTGAATGGAATAGCCCGTAAAAAAGGACCATTTTGCATCATGTCTTTGAGTTTTTGGTTTATCGACCAGTAAATCAGTCCTGTCAATCCGCGTGACTGACTGTATCTCATCATCCAGTTCATTATTCGTGTAGCCTTTCTCTAAAAATCTCTTTTTTAAAACCTGTGCTTGCTCTCTGAACGTGTTGATGTCAGAACAGTTCCTCCTCAGTCTAATGAACTGGCTCTTGGGTATGGACTTCAACCATGGTTTATGATGGCAACTGTCCGTAGGAATGAAACCGTTCCTATCCGTAGGCTTGAAGAAAGTCATAGTGATAAATTGCCCCGTACTGATGTTAATATCCTGCATATACATTTGCTGAGTGATGTTACAGGTACTGTTTGTGAAAATGATGTTGATTTTATTAGGATCAAGAGCGGCTGAGAAAACAATGAATATCGGTAGTGTTCAGTTCACATTTTCCAGAATATTGGAAAATTTGAAAAATTGGTTTGGCAAAATAGCACAAAGAAAAATTGGACAAGTTGGAGAGTTTATTTTCCTCCACAATCCCTGACTTTGCTGTCCCCTTTTACACTGAGGGTCGGCAGAGCTGTGAACTCAGACCCCATAGTCCTAGTAAGATAGATAAAGCAATTGAGTGATCCAGACTGCAGGCAGCCAATGTGGAAGCACATTTTCACTAAGCTGCTCTTTTGTGACATGTCTGTTCAACGGGGGATATGAAATACAGAGAACACAATGCTTTTCACAATATGAGATCATTGATTTTGGCATTTGTTGGGTTCTAATCCAAGAAGACAGTTGTAGCCATGTGCTCCCTTGGGAGTGGCTGGTAGTTCTGGTTCACCTTATAGCTGCCCTCAATCCCACCATATTGTTTTTGTTTGTTTTATTTAGGGAATTAACTTGGATGGGGAAAAGGGGTGACTGTGGGATGCCCAAAGAATTGGTTACAGGACCTCCTATATACACAACCGTATATACACTCTACTTCCTCTAGAATTTCTCTTGCAGACTATTGCTCCTTCACTTCTCTCCAGCACTTCACTTCGTTTCCTGACCTGAAGGGAAATTTATCAAGCTCACTCCATTCCTTTCTCTTCACCGCAGCTAACACATGGTGAGGCCTGCACTCTGTCAGCAGGACCTCCGGACCACCCGTTACAGGCCAGAGTCAAAGACCCCTCAAAGTGTAGCTTAGTACATTGGTGCTAGCTGGACCTTTTGATGGAATACAACTTCCATCCCATCCCTCTTCCAGGTCACACTGACCTGCTTTCCTCCCAGTGACACTCATTCCCCTGACTGGCTCCCGAGACCTCCATAGACTGTCCACTATTCCTCTCCCAGCCTGCTCCAGCCTTTCCTCCAGCTCCCAGGGTCTGTCAATCACGACTCCAGTGGATACTTTAAAGTGTTCTCAGTAGCACCTCTGCTGGTCTTCTACTCCCTTGTGCTGCTCCAGGAATCAACTCCACTCCTGGCTGCACCCGATTCTCAAGGCCTCAAGGTCACCTCCCCCAGACTGGGGGCTCCCTCCCGGGTAGAGGCCTCCACAGCACCTCTGCTACATCTTCCACACTTCCACCTGACTTCTCCTCACCCCTGCTGGCAGACTGCTGTATTTAAGGAGGCCTGCCCCCTGCCAATCCAGACTGTAGATTGGTCAGGGCTCCTTGTCATACATCAGGAAGTGACACCTCCTCATCCATCCCCCCTTCCAGAGCCTTCTCTGCTCAAAGGGGAGGAAACTCCAATGAGTGTTCCTTCCTCCCATCTACAGCCACTCCCTGAGCCACTCCCCAGCCCAGATCAAAACATTCAGGCCTGCACTGCCTCTCCTAGCAAAAATACCTCACAAAACGCCTACACTTTGTGGGCGCTACACAGTGGACCTGATTCACTAAAGGATATACCTATATTGCAGACGATCAACTGTGCTGGACTACATTGTATACCCATAGTATTTACTATGCGCCCACAATAAGCACAGACACACATACACAGGCTACAGGGTGCATCCACTGAATATATTAAGAGCTGTGGTTTGGCATGGAATGTGCTCTCTAGCATCCAAATAAATGCCAATTAACGTGGTTGTAAAGTCTGAAGGTTTTTTACCTTCATACATTCTATGCATGAAAGTGAAAAACCTTCAGTGTGCACCTCCCCCCTCAGCCCCCTTCTCCCCTCATACTTACCTAAGCCCGATCTTGATCCAGTAATGTGCACAAGGCCTGAGGCTCTTCCGGGTCTCTCCCCCCTGATTGGCTGAGATGCAGCTCCCACTGCTGTCAATCACCGCCAGTGAGGCAGGGGCAGGGTGCGGGGCTGAGCCATGCTCTTTGTGTCTTATGGACGCAGAGAGCCAGCTCTGTTGCGAGCATGCATGTGTGCCCCCACAGCAAGCAGCTTGCTATGGGGGCACTCAGAAAGGGGGAGGGGCCCAGAGCATCGGCGGTGTCAAGAAGCTATTGTGGCCCCTGAAAAGCCTGTGCGCGGGCGCACGTAGCAAGTGTGTGCGCCTGTGCGCCGGAATTGGCGCCAAACGGCCCATTTAAGCTAACAGCACCCTGTAGCCATTGCTGTCCATTCTACAACGTCTGTGTACCTGTCAGCCCCAGCACTGTTCCTGTTGATTGATCCTATTTCCTGAAAGACCCGCCTTGACCTGACCTGCTGATATCTGCCTGCACTGACCCCTGGCTATCCACGACCATCTGCTCGCTGACCCCTTGTACTTCTGCTGCCAGCCTGATTACGAATCCTGCTTGGACTTTGTAGAGGGTAGGGAACCTATTGTCCTTAGTTACTCTATGTTTCTGACAATGTCTAGTATGGTCCTGGAAGTATGGAGAAAACCAATAGTGTTGGTTTTAAGAGGGAAACTGTAGAGGATAGGGAACCTATTATCCTTAGTTACTCCATCTTCTTTGTGTAAATGTTGCTTTAAGAAGTTTATGCTGACAAGGTTTTGTTCCTCTAGTGTACAGATAAGAAATTGCTAATGATGTCTCTACATGAGAAAGCGTATGAGAAAATATTGATAACTGCTAAACAAGACAACTATTCTTTTTCTTTCATAAGACACGTAATTACATGCCCCCTCCCTTGTATGAATTGTGTATTCCTTTGTCTAAAAATGTATAAAACCGCCCATTATGCCAGTAAAACTAGAGACTGCTTTCGCCATACCTTGTGTTCGCTTGTGTTCATTATCATTAAGGCTCGGGTGAAAACGGTCTCCCCTTGGGCGCCCAAGCTTAAGACAGACTGACAGAGAGATGATAGCCGAGGGTTATCATAGCAGTTCCTAACAAGTGGAGGTCCCACCAAGACCGGAGAATCATCCCTTCTGGACCCCGGGTAAGATTTAACATAATTTTGTTTGTCTATCCGGGTGTTCTCGGGCTCTGATTTAGTTCCGGTCTTTGAACTATAGCGCACTCTGGGAAGTAGCCATAATAAGTCTCTGGGAGACTTAATATTGTGGAACTGCGGCTTGCTCCGGGTAGCAGCCATTATATGAAATTACGCACTCTAGGTAGTGGCTTATTTCATGGGAAAGAGTCTCCGGGAGACTCAGAAAAGTACTGTGTTAGACATAGTGTACTTTGATAATTGTCAGTCTGTCTTGGGTAATCTTGCTACTTTGCTTTTCTTTACTGTCGTGTAGAAGTATAAGATAATTTGTTTGTGTGGTATAAAGTTCAGGTGGTAAGACTGGACAAACGCCACTCATTTCAATGTGAATAAGTATTATATACCTGTATACTGACTGTGACATACTGTAGACTGTTCTATCCTTTGTTGGGAGTGAACTCGCTCCGTACTGTCAGTTTGACTGAAGTACTAGGTGACCAGCTCATGTTTGTGGAAAGCGCACCCTGAGGCAACTCAGCTGAGCACTGTGAGCTTTCTCTAGAACAATAGGGTTAACTGTCTACATTACAACTGACATGTTATGTCCCGACTGTAAGACTGGAATTTTGTTAGGCATTAATGACAACGGTTGGGGATTAGTAAAAACAGTGCCAGGAGGTTATAGAGCTGAGATCCTTGGTCTCAAGCCATTGTTAAAAGATATTCCTGACATTTTAGTATTTAGACTGAATGTGCACTACCCCGTAGCGGCTAAACAAGGTAGTAGTATAACGGGAATTGAAGAGGTAGCAAGAGAGGAGGGACATCTGCTTATAAGGTGCCCGCTCCAACCCATGCAACCAGAGGGGCTTGAGGAAGCCGAGAAACATAGGATTAGGAATCTGGGGTGGTCATTAGGAACCCCAGATGCTGAATGAATAATATCACCCAGATTACTGGGCTGCTGATTCAACATATTGGTCCCGATAGAAGGACACATATAATTAGAGTGTTACGTCTGGTCAACTACTAGAGAAGATTTAATGAGCTAAAGTTGTTCTGTAATGTTTTTCCTGTAATAGGCAAGCTATGCTGAGTTTTTCTGTGTTGTTACATAGGCTGTGTTGTTATCTATTAAGAGGTTAAATGCATTCCGTTCCATAATGGAAGTGAGATGATAAATGGGTAATGATAAGTGTAACTGGTTTATATATTTGAAGGTTTATGTAAGTTAAACATTGGAAAATAAAGTTTTTTTTTGAAGTTATGAAAGAGTACATTGTAAGTAAGCTGATGTGAGAAAAATAGAAGTTTTTTTTTCTCTCTTTGTCAGAAAGTTTTTTGGGAAAGTTTAATTGTAAGAAAGTGATAGTATGTGTTGTATACAGATGGGAAAATGTAAGTGATCCAGAGAGGTAATTGTGTATGTAGATTAAGTGATGAAGTGAAAAGACAGTTGTAAAAGAGTGAGAAAGATAGAAGCTTTTGTCAGAAAGTCTTTTTAAGTTTACGTGAGAAATATTTGACTACATGTCTGTGTTAGTGGAGAAGAGAGGAGAGAACCACTTGCAGCTTTGCACGGAATGCTGGAGTTAGTAGTCCCTCTAACCCCCTCCTAAGGAATGTGTTCATTGGAGCATGACAGTATGTGCTCGCCTTAAAAAAAACCCCCCTTCTCTGATTTTATAGAAAATCAACTATTACGATGTTTGCTTCTGTGAAATATAGGGAATTTTTTTTTAACTTTTGTATAGAAGTGAAATCTTAGTTGAAAGAATCTGTTTTGCTATGTGATTCTAGCATTATTTGGAACAAAGCAAAGATGGTCGATTGCGACCAACGCCCTGTAAATTCCTAAACGGTAGCCATGATTTTTTTTATAATTATTTAAATGTTTTCCAGTCCAGCCTATTGGGCGTGGAAAGGAAAAAAGCTCCACCCACCTACCAAAATCAAATTTACCTTTTGGTGAAGGGCATTTTGTACAAGATAGTTGACCAGACTAGAACACCTTTACTTATAAGTATGTGATGGGACAATATTGAATGATCATAGGAGATAGCTGTCTATATATGTTATAAATTGGTTTAAGTAATAAATGTAATGAAGTGTGATATTTTAAAATACAGGATTAATGATTGTTTTATGAGTTGTTTGTTAATATAGAAGAAACTAGATCTGTATAGAATTGAATCAGTCATTGAAATAGTAACATCAATATGAGTGTGATATGTGGTCCCACCCTTAGGAAATTTTACAGGCAGCAAGTTTTGTTGTCCCCACATCTCACTCAGGTGACCTACGGGGAAGCCTTGAGCATGGTGTGATGGGAATGATGCCTGGAGAATTGCAGAGGGTGGGAATACAGATTATAGATGTATAATAAGAGGTGTTGAACATTTCTGAATGTTTTTGTGTGGAAGGAGGATAAATGATTGGACATATTGCTGACAAGAGGTAGCAGGGAGAGAACTGGCCACTCTGCCCCAGACGCTCTGATCAGCCAGCAAAAGTGATATTGGGTTCATGAAAACTGCGGATGCAGCAATCATAACTCTAAATATTCCTTCCACCCACACAAAAGGCAATATCCCCTGAAAAAAAGGGAACAAAAAGTGGAAATGCAAGGTGGTACAAGGGAAGGTACCCTATGGTTAGGCTCAGATTCTAATCCACTTCTGTCTAGCAGTTTTGTTCATCCCCAGGTTTCACATCAGAAGGTGAAAGACTCATTCTTGTGGAATCAGGAGATTGGATCTGGATAAAGGTGCACAAAGAAAAAAGAAAAACTGAAGGACCCTATCAGACACTCTTAACTGCACCTACCGCTGTCAAAGTCAGTAAGCAAACATCCAGAACCTGATATCCCCGAGGGTAACAGAGTGTCCCCGAAAATCATTAGACTAGACAACAAATCTTTGTGAGTGTTGTGAATGGAGGAACATCTTTTCTTTTAAATAAAGGGATTCACATCCTGGAAGGAGAGACCACCTCCCCCCTACAAGAGGTGAAAGTAACACTGTGAACTCAACACATAGGGATAGGTAGATAGGAGGTGACCATGCTTTTTCTGCTGTCCCCGGGTTACCACAAAAACCTCTCAGGAAAGGTTTCTTATTATTGCTTGTACCTTATTCGCCATGGGGCTTGACACCTATTGGCTCTGGGAGACTTTGAAGTTGAAAGAAAGAAAATCTCAGATCTCTCTAGGAGGAGGATGAGAAGGCTGAATACAGGAGAAGTTAATGGTGGGGTGTACTAGAAACAACAGTGTTGAATATGGAAGCTTCAAAGCAGACCATAGTGTTTACCTTAACAAAGAGCCAGGTATTTGACCCAACAAGAGTTACTTATGACCTTGAGGCCTATAATATATATGAATGTGGTTATTGGGAGAATGTATGGTGGATAACAGACCCCCACAGGTGGGAGACTAGTTTGGCTAGGATTTCCCCCAGATGACATGAGCACCTATCTGAGGATCCCCTTAGCGAAGGGAAGCCAAGGGAATATTATGCTCACAGTACAGAACCCAGAGGTTAAAGACAGTGGAGTATATAGGCTAGGAATAACTATGTCAGGGACGGATCCTTGGGTTGAAGTCAACCTTCAGATAAACTCTCCCCAAAGTGTCCCTGCCGGTGCCATGGGCAACTTACCCCCTGAGGTTGGGGTGCAGCAGGATAACAAGGTAATTGGGGTAGTAATACAGCCAGAAGATAAACTGAGCATAGAGACTGGTTATTCTGACAAGAATGAATGGTTGGAATGGATGAATTTTACAGCCTATTCTACTAATTCCTTTGACTGTGTAGTGTGTGCCAGTGGAAGACCAAGCCTAGTGACTGTTCCAGTCCCCCCAGTTTTCAATATGACATGTAGTTTATTGATGACACTGTTAGGCACATATCCATGGGATAGATGATGTTAGCAAAGGACATGCTTTAGCTGATCAGGAAGCAAAAAAAAGCTGCACAATCCCAAAGAGGGGAACAGATGCCTAGCCTGGTTCCCATCCTTCCTGAAGAAGCACAGTTAATTGCAGACCTCCAACAATCCGCATCTCCAGCAAAGCTGGAAGACTGGTGTTACCCTGTTTTGCAGAGTAATCCAAAATTTGGATTGATCTGGAAAGAGGGGAAGCCATGTATCCCACGATGCAGTGCATCAATATACATTGCACACTACAGAAACAATCCTAATAACCCACACCATGTAACACATCAACATCTACCTCACATCAACATCTACTTCATCCTGCAATCCTGTTCACACACCTCCAAATTGACTTCACTCAACCAGCGTGTGTGATTGTTGACATGTTCTCCCGAAGGCCGGAAATGTTTCCAAGCAAAAGGGAAGACGCCAAAACGGTGGTGGGAATCCTGACCAGGGAGATCATTCCCAGGTGGGGAGTACCCCTGCAAATTAGCTCAGACCAAGGCACAGCATTGAATCAATTTTTCCATTTATACCTGTAAATGAAATATTGATTGGATAGACTATATATTGCAATCAACAGCGCTTTGTTAGCTACACACAAGATGCAGTCAAGGGCCTTGCCGAGCAGCTTGATGCCACCTCACTGACAACCTGGCAGAACAGAATCTCCTTGGAGATGCTCCTGGCCAAGAGGGGAGGGGTCTGTATAATGTTTGGCACCACGTGTTGCACATTTATCCCTAGTAATGTTGCCCCAGATGGCAGTGTCTCCTGAGCATTGAAGTGCTTGGAGATGCTGTCTCAGGTGTTGGCAGAAAATAGCGGGATTGAGGACCCCTTCACCGAATGGATGGAACGTTGGTTTGGCAAGTGGGGCAAGTTTTTGACCACCTTGGCCACCGCGGTTGCGGTGGTACTGTCAGTATTATTATGCGCAGGCTGCTGTCTGGTACCATGCATGAAGGGACTCATCTAAAGGGTAGCAGATGGAGCTGCGGGTGATGTAATATATGCAGTGCTGTCCACACAAGGCCCTGACTTATATGACAAACCAGGATTAGCCACACTGCTTGTATGAGAGAGTGATGCTGTTTTTATCCCCACTGAGACAGGCTTCTGAGTTGGGAGCAGGGGGAAATGTTGGGTTAAGCCAGGAGTCTTTTATTTAAATGTAGCTAGAGTAATGCTTTATGTGAACTTATAAAATGTTGATTTTGAAAGGATTTGACGGTATCCATTTTGTATGTTAGAGTTCCACTTTAAATATCTGTTAGTCTGGCTTTTTCCTGGCCTTATCTTGAGAGAATGTCTTATGCTCGGTTCTCATGGAAAAGCTGAATTTAGCTAATCACATAATATACATTGTATTTAAATTTTATGAAGTTGATTTTCCCTTTGTATCTTCATAATGTACTAATGAATGTGTTTATTTGAGATGAGAGAACATCCAGTGACAGGAGGAGATGTTGCTGCTTTTGAGAAAACAAAATTCTTGGATATGCGATGATCCCAGCTACAAGATGGATTTCTTACAGCACTGCTTCTTTCTATTGGTCACGTGGAAAAAACACCCATTTAACTGCCTGACTGTTAATAGAAGATACAGACATTGATTAGGATGATTATATGATCATCCCTAGGTTACAACTCAGAACACATTTATGTTTTTCACTATAAAAATTTTTTTACATATTTTTCACTATAAAAAATTTTAAGCCCTCACTTTCAGTAGGATTACACATAGGCAGACCTGTTGTACTGTGTTTTGGACTTCATTTATAGCCCCAAGACTACAGTGATAGCTTTAACCAGAACTGTAGTCCTGACAGAACACAACCCTGCCTGGATTCACGCCACCGGAGTAAAATTGGTAAAGAAGAGACCTGACCCAGAGGTCCCAGAAGCAAGAAAGGAGGTATTAACAGGGGCAGATAGCCCTGACCTCGAAAAAGAGAGTCAAGACAAGGAGGTATTAACGGAGGTGAACAACCTTGACCCTGAAAATGAACTGCTACCTGAACTTTGGACAATGGCCCTTAATCCCCCTGATCCTACCCCCATTTCTAGTGATTTTATTGACTTTTCTCATGTGTATTAGTACAGAGGTGGTCATTGCCCAAAAAGGGTAAAACTCCCAGTCTCACAACATTCTGGTATAACACACCATATATATATGTAGCCACCTTTACTTTTGATTACTGCCATATAGTTGACTGTCCTATAGTATTTTGTCACTGTAAATTTTTATATTCATAGGGGTACATATATATAGATGTTCAAAGAGGGGTTCAAGGTGAACTCAAAGCCAGAGATCAAGTAACAGCTGGATTTGAACTCCTTATACCCATAATAACTCAAGTATAGACAACCCATGGGATCAGTATTTTGGGTGGCTCCCCGGGTGGATTTTACAATCTTTGGGGGATATTTACTGGATATGTGGTGATATGAAAATCAGAACTAAGCTAGACACTCCCTGGAAGGGAGAATGTGCACTGGCCAAAGTTATTATGCCTTTGCACATCCTTTCTGAAGAGGAGTCAGAATTCAGTTCAGGCCCCCTCTCTAGGAGGAAAAGAGGAGCCCCTGCAGGTAGCTTTGACCCACATGTATATATAGATGCTATTGGGGTGCCAAGAGGGGTCCCAGATGAGTTCAAAGCCAGAGACCAAGTTGCAGCAGGCTTTGAATCTCTGTTCCCTCTTGTAACCATAAACAAGAATGTAGACTGGATTAACTACATCTATTATAATCAACAAAGGTTTGTTAATTACACTAGGGATGCTGTAAAGGGAATAGCAGAACAGTTAGAAGCCACCCCCCAGATGACATTTCAGGATAGAATGGCCCTAGACATGATCCTTGCTGAGAAAGGGGGAACATGTAAAGTTATTGACATGGTAGAAGGTTGTTGCACATACATTCCAGATAACACTGGACCAAATGGGAAAGTCACACTAGCTATAAAGAAACTAGAAGACCTGTCAATAGAACTCAAGAAGAATTCGGGCATAGATAATCCTTGGAATCAATACTTTGGGTGGTTCACTAGTTGGAAGCAGGCCCTTATTCAGCTAGGTCTTATCATATTAATCATACTCATAGTTATGGGTATAGTTGTATGCTGTGTTATTCCATGTTTTAGGAAAATGCTTAGTAAAGGAATTGACAATCTCTCTATGTATTTCTCCCTACTTCCTAACCAGACAACCCTCTCAGATTCCGGCCAATACACTGAGTACATTAAAAGACATAGACAAAAGAAAAAGAATCTTATTATTTAAAGAAGGACGGACATGGTCCTCTCTTTGCAGTAAGGAAACAAAAGATCCAAGAGTTCTATGTCCAATAATTTCCCTAGGAAACTATATGTTTCTGACAATGTCTAGTATGGTCCTGGAAGTATGGAGAAAACCAATAGTGTTGGTTTTAAGAGGGAAACTGTAGAGGGTAGGGAACCTATTATCCTTAGTTACTCCATCTTCTTTGTGTAAATGTTGCTTTAAGAAGTTTATGCTGACAAGGTTTTGTTCCTCTACACGCCACATTCTTCACTCTTTGAAGAATGTGGCATCTGGCTGGTGTCTGAAGGAACAGACCTTGGTGAAAGCACTCAGTGTACAGATAAGAAATTGCTAATGATGTCTCTAAATGAGAAAGTGTATGAGAAAATATTGATAACTGCTAAACAAGACAACTATTCTTTTTCTTTCATAAGACACGTAATTACATGTCCCCTCCCTTGTATGAATTGTGTATTCCTTTGTCTAAAAATGTATAAAACCGCCCATTATGCCAGTAAAACTAGAGACTGCTTTCGCCATACCTTGTGTTCGCTTGTGTTCATTATCATTAAGGTTCGGGTGAAAACGGTCTCTCCTTGGGCGCCCAAGCTTAAGACAGACCGACAGAGAGATGATAGCTGAGGGTTATCATAGCAGTTCCTAACAGACTTGACCATTCTTCTGCCTGCTCCTTTGTACTGCACCGCCAGCCAGTTGCCGACCCAGTCTGTACCATCTCTCTTCTGATCTGCATGAGCCGCTCTGGGATCTCACACACCAGCATCAGCGACTATCCAGCCCTCGTGCCATCCTGCACTCCCGGACCACCTGTTTGCTCTACCAGGGGTCCCCGAATCAGGTGTGCAAGAGTGGTTGTTCCCTGCACAAGTCAGACTCCACCACCAGGTGTGTGATAGGCGGGGGGACATGAGAATAGAGGAAGATCGGGGCTGCTCTGTACAAAACCACTGCACAGAGCAGGTAAGTATAACATGTTTGTTATTTTTGTTAAAAAAAAATGTTTCCTTAGGGCGTGGCCTGGCCGGGCATGTGAACAGACACACTTCACGGAGCTCCCGCTGACCATCCTGCTTCGATCCTTCTCTCACCAGTGATCCTGCTTGGAACATACCACGTTTAGCTCCTGCTGTCCCCCTCACACCCAGAGAGCCGTTCAAGCCCACCTGGACGTGGATGCTGACTCGGGCAAGCCAGGGGGAGAAATTGTGGCCTTGTTAGACATGGATACCCAAGATGGCACTGCAAACCCACAACCACAGCGTGCGCAGCGCGGCACAGAAAAATCTGACTGGGGGGGGTAAGTCGAACAAACACTCCAAGTCCAAAGAACAGCATAAAGGCATGCTGTATTTCACACAAAAACTGTCCGGATAAATGGTCTCCCAGGAAGCTAACCCCCATACATGTGCTGTCTCCCCTGGGCCTGGGGAGCAGGGAGGCGCTGACTTGCTGGATGACACGGTGCCATTAACTTCCCTACCCTGGGGAAGATTTTTTTGACCTATCTGCTGAAGATGCCCCCCAGCCCACACTAAGTGAAATCCTTCATGCTGTGCACAAGTGCACCGTGTCAGTAGATAATTTAAAAGCACATTTTGGGGGATTGAAAGAGACTGTGTCCCTGTTGAGGCAAGACTTGCAAAAGATTAGGGAGAGAACCATAGCCATGGAAGGCCGGGTCGGAGACCTGGAAGATCAAATGCCCCCCCCGACCAGGGACATTAGGTCGGCAACACAGCAAGCCGGACAAGCGATTAATAAAACAGACAATATCGAGAATCGTCTCAGACGTAATAATGTATTCATCGTAGGTCTCCTGGAAAAAGTGGAAGGCCGAGACCCCACTCAATTTGTGGAGAACTGGCTGCAAGAAGTGTTCGGCAAGGAGGCCTTCTCCCCTCTGTACACTGTGGAGCGGGCACACAGGGTTCCCCCCTGTACACTACCACCTGGTAACCCTCCCAGATCCATGCTAGCTAGGCTTCTAAACTACAGGGACAGGGAGGTGGTGCTGCGGCTGGCCAGGGAGAAGGGGAATGTGCAGTATAATGGGACTAAAATTTCCTTCTTTCCCGATTTTTCCCGTGAAGTGCAACGTTAAAGTTTGAAGTTTGCAGAAGTAAAAAAAGGCTAAAAAGGCTTCAACTACCATATGCTATGATATTCCTGGCTAAACTGAGGGTGACGCCCGGGGGCCAATCACCCTTTTTCAAATCTGCACCTTCAGCCATTGGATGGCTAGACAGAAACGAACAGGATCTGCGCCAACACGACAGTGGAGACGGGTGACATAGTTGACGGTCTCCACATGCAAACGATTGGTGGTGAGTTCTGACATTTCACTATAACACAACCCACTGTTTGAGAGACAGTTCCTGTTTTAGTTTCACTGAGAGATTACACCTGTTTCCCTTAAAAACAATACCTGACTACAGGCTAACAAGAAAAGAGCTTACCTTCCTGCTCATAGTATGTGGGTGTCTACAAGTGATTATGTGGTCACCCCTTGTGTGCCCAGTTGGCACTAGATGTTTGGTTGGAGTCTCCACGGTTGGCTCCTGGAGAGATCCTGCTCATGAAGAAGTAAGCCGGCTTAGAAATTTCGCACTTCTCTCCAGAGCTGTGTTACTTTTTGTTCTACTTGTTGCACAGTTGTGCTGTAATGTGTTTCTCCCTTTATACAAACATTTCCAGTGTGCTTACATTTCCCTGACAACATATGATATGCATCATTACTCCCAGAATCTGTGGCCTATTGCCCTAGATGGAAAATGGCTTTTGAACCAAGTGCTCCATAGTCCCTGAATACTAACCTCTCTATCATGGCCTCCACACCGATAGTGTATTGGAATGTCCGAGGAGTTAATGACCCATTGAAAAGGACTATGATATCCTCTTGTTTGCGAAAATTCCACCCAGCAATTGTGGGCCTCCAGGAGACTCACTTGACAAAGGACACTGTGAACGGTTTGCAATATCCCTGGGTTGGTAAGGCATATCATTCCACCCACACTGCTTATTCCCACGGTGTGAGCGTTATGATACACAAATCACTGGTGTACTAGGAATTGGATTCTTTGATGGACTCCTCGGGTCATTTCATCTTCTTACACTGCAAATTGTATATGTTGACCATGATATTGCCATTTGTTTACATACCTCTCCTGTTTTCAGGGGATGTAGTTCAGCTCTTGTTGTCATACCTGGTCACTAAACCCAACTTACCTATCCTAATTTTAGGGGACTTTAACTGCTGTTTAGATCCCAGATCGGATCAGCACCTGGCTATATTCCCCTCGGCAGGGAACAGGGGAACGGCCCTCAGACGCCTGTTGGCGGGAGTGGGGTGAACCGATATATGGCGTTTAAAAAACCCCAATGTTAGACAATTTTCCTGCTTCTCTAAAACCCAGCATAGATCTATGCGTAGGCTCTTCTCATATGGTTGGCTACACCTCCAATGTGGAATATTTCCCAAGAGGGATATCGGACCATTCCCCCCTAGTGACTTGGTTAGCCACCCAACCCCACCCACCACCTTATCCAAATCTACTTGGAAATTAAATGCTTTTTGGCTTCAGCCGTTTTCCTCCCCGAATGAGTGGCCACTAAAATTACTGAATTCTTTGCCTCCCACGAACACCAAGATGACTTAGTGCAAAACTGGGATGCCTTTAAGGTTTTCCTCAGGTGTATCTTCATAAAGGAAATTAATATAGTAAAACAGAATTCCTCAGCTCTGATTGAACTGGAAGACCAGGTACAACAACTGGAACTGACCTTTATCACTGATCCATCAGATTCTGCTTGGAAAGCATGGATTGCGGCACAGGATTTCCTGGACCGTTTGAGATCCTCCACTGCAGAACGTAAGAGATTTTTCACCAAACTAGCCTTTTTACGAAGAGGGGGAAAAGACGGGCCGCCTGCTGGCAAAAATCGTAAAGGCCCAAAAACAATCCCCCGCCATAGGGGCCATGCGCTCCTCTGGCGGGCAAATAGTCAATAACCCAGAACAAATTATTCATGAATTAGCATCCTTTTACGCAGACCTATATGGTGCCACTGATCATTATTCAGATGATGACCTAGAAAACGACTTATTGAATATTCCTTTACCCTCACTGTCTGAGGTAGATAGGCAAAACCTTGATGCACCTCTAACCTTAGATGAGCTACAAGCCGTGGCCTGCTCTTTTCCCACCTACAAATCTCCAGGGGATGATGGCATCCCTATGGAGGTCTATACACAGTATGGAGAAATGTTACTTCCTGAGTTATTGAAGGTTTTTAATGCCTCACTAGAAGGAGGGCACCTTCCAAGCACCATGTCCAGAGCATGTGTGATTTTATTGCTTAGCTCCTAGACCTAGCTCTCTTCTGCAATGTGATGTGAAAATTCTAGCCAAGGTATTGGCATTACGGGTCAACAAAGCGATTACTTCAGTTGTGCAGCCATGCGGACCAAGCAGGCTTTATGACGCAAAATTTCACTGCCACAAATCTCAGAAGGCTCTATCTCAATATGCAGGTGCCAGCAGACAACGCGGGTCAAAGGGTTTGCTATCTCTAGACGCCAATAAGGCGTTAGACAGCGTTGGCGGATGATACCTCTGGGCAGTGCTAACAAGATTTGGCTTTGGTCCAAGATTTATAGCATGGGTTAGACTGCTGTACAGAACACCTCAGGTTGCTATAAGGCTGTCGAATAGGATGTCTGGGGCATTTGCACTGGACAGGGGAACACAGCAGGGTTGTCCCCTGTCCCCTCTGCTATTTGCTATCGCCATAGAGCCCCTAATGGTCTTAATACGTAACAATCCTAGCATAACTGGGTACATATATGGGGATCTGCATGAAAAAATCATGCTATATGCTGATGACATAATGCTCTTCTTGGTTGACACCTCCTCCTCATTGCTGGAATTAATGTCAGTGATATCGGATTTTGGCCATTATTTAGGTCTCACCATAAACTGGACCAAGTCGGCAAATGATGCTGCCAGAAAAGGGTCCAGCCCCCCATCAGCAGATAAGTGCCCTGTGCCGGTGGTGGCCTCCTTTAAGTATCTGGGAGTTCAAATTTCCCCAAAAATTCTAGATTACTGTAAACTAAATATTCACCACCTTCTGACCAAATTTAGGGATAAAATCAATGTATGGAACAACCTTAAAATGTCAACCAATGTAATAAAGATGATTCTAATGCCGCAGCTGCTATACTTCCTCCACAACTCACCTGTAGTAATCCCACTAAAAAATTTCAGAATAGTTAACTCACTGTTTAGATTGCTACTGTGGAATACCGCCACCCCCCCCCCCCCTTGGATTAAACTGGAGCAGCTGCAAAATGCCAAGGATGGTGGAGGACTGGCATTGCCCAACCCTTGGCTCTATTACCTTGCAGCCCAACTGCAGCATTTGGTTGGGAACATGTCTCTGGACCCAGCCGGTTCATCAGCTCGCCTCATATTGGCAAGTACTGGTGCGTCTTTTGTGCGGGAGGCACTGGAGGCTCAGCTGTTCCAGAAATCAAACAAACAAATGCCCACCCTAGCTTTCATTCAAAAGATTTGGAACAAAAGAAGACAAATGCAGCAGGTGAGGGGTTTCACGGATTATAGCCCCATATGGAAAAACCATACATATATAGAATTGGCCAAAATAGAACAAGGGCCTAGATGGCAAGCCCTTGGAGTGACACATCTGTCCCATATTTTCAGCAGAGGAGCGTTACTGTCATTTGCTGATTTGCAAGCCAGATTTGCACTTCCACATAATATGCTATACTACTATTGCCATTTGAAGCATGCAATTAAGGCACAGGGAGATAGGGGAGAATGGATTCATTCCCCTACACCGATCTTCCACTTACTCCACTCCAGCATAGACACAAAGGGCATAATCTCTTAATGCTACCACATGCTACTGCAGGAATACCTAACAGCCTACCCTACTAAGGTAACATCCCAATGGGAAAATGACTTGGGCTCCCTGATGGGTGAGCAATGGGAGCAAGCAGTTCAGGCCATTACAACATGTTCACTGAATGTTTCACTGAAAGTATCTCAGCTATACATTATCCTTTGAGTCCAGTACACTCGAGTAAAACTCCACAGGATGGGCAAACTAGCAGACCCTTTACGTAACAGGTGCAGGTGGGACCCAGGGGACCTAATACACCTGATCTGGCGCTGCCCAAAACTCCATAGATACTGGAGGGATGTTCTATCAACACTCAATCGGGTGTTTCAGACTAATGTCCCATTGGACCCAACATACTGTATACTAGGCATCTTGGAGGAGGTGATCCCCGAGGAGTCTGTCAGGACTGCTTTTTCTCGAGCCCTGTTTCAGGCTAGAAAGACCATCCTTACGGGATGGAAATCTGCTATCCCACCAACAGTCCCTACCTGGATAAACCACATGGGCAATACTCTTCTGGAAAAGTATATATATCAGCACAGAGGGTGTCCGGGGAAGTTTGAGAAAATATGGTCCCCATGGCTTGATACGCCAGGCATAAGTCCCAGGGAACTTGTAATGTCTAGAATCCTTCAATAAGATGATGCATGGAGCATTGGGGACGCAAGCTGGGGATGCTTAGTAGAAATGGGTTATTGGTATAATTACCCGGTTAACAGACATAGTAATAAAAAAAGATGGTTCATCGGAGGGTGAGAAGGAGATGGGAAATGTACAGGTATGTATATGTGACTATGTGCTGAATGTACACTGGAAATTGCAATCTGTATTGTTTCTGATTTAAAAAAATATGTTTCCTTTACAATCACTTTAAATTGTGGTCTGCCTAAAATAATACTGGTTTCTCTAAAGTTTTTGGTCTAGCTCTAGCCAACTGCCTTTAACAGTTTTACACAGGACTAAGACTGCATTAAACTGTATGTCAACACAAAAACTATTTTTTTTTCTAGTTTTAGCGACAGTTGGGGAATTATTATATCCCATGTCTTGTGTTTATTATTATTATATCCCATGTCTTGTGTTTATTATTATTATATGGAGCTCCATTAGAGAGATTCCTTTCACCAGACAAGAAGTGAGGGTAAATTTGTAAAAATGGAGACAGACTGAATTAAAAATCTGAGGGAGGTTCCTACCTTCCCCTGCTCTACTAAAGGAAGCATTTTTATCTCTTCCTGTGATGATTTTGAAAAGTACCCCTCACTTCCTGTCTAGTAAAACATTGACAGTAGGACAGGAAGTGAGGGCAAATCTTATAATGGAGCCTCGGATAGCATTAAACCTTCCCCACTCTATCCTAAACTTAAATGAGTTGTAAAGTCTCAAGGTTTTTCACCTTAATGCATTCTATGCATTAAGGTGAAAAACCTTCTATGCTGCAGCTGCCCCCAGAGCCCCCCCCCCTTACTTACCTGAACCCGATCGTTCCAGTGACGTGCATGAGCCCAGAAACTCTAGCCGGTGTCTCAGGTCTTCATTGGATAGATTGATAGCAGCAGAAGCCATTGGCTCCCGGTGCTGTCAATCAAATCCAGTGACACGGGAGCCGGGGGCGGGCCCGAGTCCTGCTGTCTGTATCAATGGACGCAGCAGCAGGACTTGGGAGCACGCCCGCATGTGTGCCCCCATGGAGTGTGGAGGAGGAGCCAGGAACGCCACCGGGGGACCCAAGAAAAGGAGGATCGGGGCCGCTCTGTGCAAAACCCTTGCGCAAAGCAGATAAGTATAACATGTTTGTTATTTTTAAAAAAACAAAACCAATCACGTTAAAGGAAAGTTTTGGCTGGACTTGCACTTTAAGACAGCACCACTATCATTAAACCCCTTACCACCCCTCCTGAAAGCCCTTTAACTGGGTCTTTAGGCCAGGGGGTGGGGCAGACTTCCCGATCATGTGATCACTGTGATTGGCTGTTACAGTGCTCTCAATATTCCCATTGCACACATTCCTGGGCATAGGCTCATTGGTAGCGGGTGCTGCAGCAACTACCAGCTGGAAATTGGGCTAATCACGGATTAACCAACATATTTGCCAGCATACCATGGATCATACAAAGCTTTTTTGCAGAAAGATCACATCACAAGGACTAAGTGTACCGGCTCTGAAACGTTACACTTAGTCCTTGTGATGTTATCTTTCTGCAATAAAAGCTTTGGACGATATTTGATGATCTATGGTGTGCAAACAATTGTTTGTTGGCTGTGACAATGGTCACATGATTGAGAGCCAGTCCCGCCAGCTCCTGACCATACCTGGAGACTAGGAGCTGCCAGTGATTGCGCTCTTAGCACAGAAACCTCAGCCGCCATGGATGTATATGTGTGGCTTGTGGGCATTAAACAGCATCTCACTTGCGGTGACACATACGTGTTACATGGTCATCAAAGGATCAGAGGAGAAAAATAAAATTAATAAATAAAAGTCCTAGTGATCCATATCAGGGTGAATTTGTACCATACAGAACTCATTAAGGGTAAAATGTTGACACACACATGCCTTCCTGTACTGTAATTGAACAGTAGGCATTGCAAACTAGGACACCGCCACACATATTGAACATCATCAGCTAGGTTCAGGCGCTGTTGCCATAGATTCACATCAAAACCATAGGATTCTTGAAGTTCACAAATTGCAGATTTCTGAACCAAAAGTTTGCAGGTTCTCCTCCAGAAATAAGAAATACCCTATAATGTAGTACAAAATCTTTGCCCCTGGTCAACTGGTTAACAAAAGCCAATAATTTGAAGGAAGGTATAACCCAGCCCCCTTATTATTATACTTTTTTTTTTATTCCAATGTTGATAAATGGCCCTCATGGCAGTGTCCAGTTTCTCAAGGCTGTTGTTTGACAATAGATTGCTTAATAGCCTTACAAATAGACAGAGTTGAGAAGAAAAGATTGCCCCCCACCTCAGTGACTTGGGGTTTGCTGCAAAGATTGTGACCTTGAACTTTGTGTAAAATTTGCAAACCTGCTCACGGACCAAAACCATACAGATTCGCTCCCTATCGGGGACAGTGTATATCGGTATGATAATTTAAGCCAGCAATGCAAGCATACCTTGGTGATTCATCCTTGTTGTTTCTTTGTTTTAGTTAATCCAGCTCAGTAGGACACCATTAAGGACAATGTAGGTACATACCAGTTCCTAGTACTGCATGTACTGCAACTCTGCCTTTCTACAGTAGAGCAAATATCAAAGCACAGTCTCCGGGAAGGGTTCCATCCATCCCCAATGTCACATTAGGTTTTGTTTATCTTATCGGTTAGGTGTAAAAGCATCTACAAGCATTATTAGCATACTGTTAGATGATTTATTGTATTTATTTATTACAGGTACTTATATGTAACATATCTGGTTTCAGTACTTTGAGGCGCTGAATTCGAACAAGTATGCACATCAGGAAAATAAAGTCCACAGTAAAATAAGAAATCTTTATTTACGAATCAAAGTATTGAAGTAATTGTGCAGATTTCAGACCGACTCATTTCATTCTGCACACGACAGGCTTTTTACATCAGGAGGTTAAAAGAAAGCTCCACCTGCTGGCTGGATAAAAGATGGCATAATATTCATATGAAAGATTACCCAAAAGTAAAGATTACCCTAAAAGAAAACTATTTTTTAGTCCTGATTATAATAAAGGAAGAAATAATTTACAAAATCACTATACAGTCCCTTTAATTTAACCACTTCAGCCCCGGAAGGATTTCCAGCTTTAGGACCGGAGCCCTTTTTGCGATTCGGCGCTGCGTCGCTTTAACTGACAATTGCGCGGTCGTGCGGCGTTGTACCCAAACAAAATTTGCGTCCTTTTTTTCCCACAAACAGAGCTTTCTTTTGGTGGTATTTGATCACCGCTGCGTCATTTCTGATCGCCGCTATAAACAAAAGAAGAGCGACAATTTTGCAAAAAAACCCAAATTTCTTACTTTTTCCTAAAATACAAATCCAAAAAAAAAATATAAAAAAACATTTTTTTTCACCGTTTTTGGCCGATTTATATTCTTCCTCATATTTGCGATAAAAAAAATCGCAATCGGCGTTTATTGATTGGTTTGCGCAAAAGTGGTCGCGTTTACGGATGATGAGAATTCATTTTTGGGGTTTTTAATTTTTTTTTATTTTTTACTAAAAATGGCGGCGATCTGCGATTTTTTGCGGTACTGCGATATTTCAGCGGACATGGCGGAACATTTTGACACTTTTTTGGGACCATTGGCATTTATACAGCGATCAGTGCTATAAAAATGCACTGATTACTGTGTAAATGTCATTGGCAGTGAAGGGGTTAACCTGCAGGGGGCGCGCTAAGGGTTAACTATGTTCCCTGGGCGTGTTCTAACTGTATGGGGACTGCCCTAACAGGGGAAGGGAAGTGATCACAGCCTTCACGTAAATGAAGGCTGTGATCACAGCCCTTCCCCCTCACACAGAGCGGAGGTCCGTGTTTACATACACGGACCCCCGCTCATTCGCTCCGGGGGGGGCATCGCGGGTGGCCGGCGGCAATCGAAGCCGCCGCACCCGCTCCCTGGCCCCCCCTGGACACAGTGAGCGCGCGGGCGCGCCTCCAGCGGCGCGCGCGCGCTCACTATACACGTTCCCGCAGCCGCCGTCGTATGACGGCGATTTGCGGGAACGTGCCACTTTGTCGCCGTCAATCGCCGATCGGCGGTCGGCAAGTGGAAGAGGAATCCATAACAATTCTGTCTCACATCAAGGCAATGCTAAACAGAAGCAATGAGACAGATGATGAGACAGATTTATCAGAACTATGCTGCTTCATTCTAAAATAGCACTGGGACAGAATGAAATTTGCCTTGATTACTTCTTAAAAATGCATTTGTTTGGAGTGAAAATTTGCCTCATCTTCATGAAAATGTGTCTCTTGTTTAGTTAATTCTGTAGTAGAGGTGTGCAAGACTGTCTCAGACTGCATAGGATTACAGGAGTAGACGCCATAAACATACCTATTGCATAGACCTTTGAATCTGAGAAGTAGCCTGATTTGCATCTAATTTTTCACTAATTTGCTGGTAACATGTCCCCCAACATATATTTATTCCTAAGAGGAAGAATTGATCCTAAAATGCATGTATTAAAGTGGTTGTAAACCTCTGAAATTAAAAGAAAAATGAACAAAGCATATCCCTCATTAGTGTGTACTTACCTCAATCCAAAGCACCAAGTGTAATTTCTCTCTGTTCTGTCGTTCCTCTGCTATCTGTGTGAATCAGTTCTGACAGTTCATGCCCAAACCAAACAATCCAAAGGGGTGGTCCATCCCACCTCCAGCACACAGCAGGTGATTGACAGCCTCCACTCTGCATGACGCCCT
>BLSH010159705.1:80179-90811 GCA_018402905.1 Glandirana rugosa
CACGTACGCGCGAGGGTGCGTGCGGACGCGTGTCCGTAAGGTCGGCCTCAGAGTCTAACATAAAAGACTGTCCGTAGGAGTAGATCACCGTCCGTTGCACCGTTCACTGTAGGAGTAGACCACCGTCCGTCTTACCGTTCACCGTAGGAGTAGATCACCGTCCGTCGCACAATTCACTGTCGGAGTAGACCACCGTCCGTCACACCGTTCACTGTAGAAGTAGACCACCGTTCGTTACCGTTCACCGTAGGAGTAAATCACCGTCCGTAGCACCGTTCACCGTAGGAGTGTCACTTGCCACGTTGCCTGCCACTAGATGAGGATGCCTGTCAGAAAATACAATCTGAGACTCCGGCTGGAATGCCTGTGCGCAGGCGTGCGTGGGAGCGCGCATGCACACGGCAGGTGTGCAAACAGGTGCGCACGTAGTAGGTGCATGCCGTCGCTGGCGCCAGGCAGTCTATTTGAACAGACAGCACCAGGAAGCAAGTGCTGTCCATTTTACAGTGTTCCTGCGTCCTGTTGCTATCTGTTCCTGAGTATTCTTGTTACCTGTGACCCGGCTTGAACCTTACCTTGCTTGAACTCTGCCTGCACCGACCCCCAGCTTGCCTACGACCATTTACTGCCTGACCCCTTGTACCTCTGCTGCCTGCCTGCTAATGAACCTGCATGTACCTGACCACCCGCCTGCCTGCCCCTTTTGTACCATGCTGCCCGCCTGTTACTGACCCGGCTTGTACCACTATTCTTCAGGCTTGCATGAGCCTCTGAAGGACCTTCACACCACCATCAGTGACCAGTCCAGCCCTCGTGCCCCCCCCCCTGTGCTCTAGAACCCCCTGTCTGCTCGATCAGGGGTTCCTGAACCAGGGCCGTAAGAGAGGTTGCCCACTTCATAAGCCAGGCTCTACCATCAGGTACATGACAATGCCACTTGCCACGCTGCCTGCCACTAGATGAGGATGCCACTTGCCATTGCCTGCCAGTGCCACCAGAAGAGGATGTCAATGTGGTCAGTGTTGAGGGCAGGAGAGCAGTAATAGGGTGCGGGCATGAGAGATGTTATCTCTCTGCTCCCCGCTACACCTCCAAGCACTGAAGAGTCCCGCGCGGTGCAGGCAGTGAGAGATGATGTCATCTGTCTGCTCCCCGCTCACACCTGCTACACTGAAGTCCCACACTGTGAGGGAGGAAGTCGGAGGAGCGATGATGCAGAGAGATGTGTCATCTCTGCTTGCCAGCCCGCCAGCGTTTCATGCCCACCCGGCTCTCTCGTGCAGCCAGCCTGCCCCGCGGTCCGACTGCAGAGAACCCATGGCCCAGCAGTGGGCCACGGCCCCAGGGTTGATGACTCCTGCATTAGAGAGTCCCTGTTAGAAAGAGCTCCCTCCAGGCCCCATTAGAAACTACAAAGGAGAATAATGGGACCTGGAGGGAGGTCTCACTAACATGCCATGACTCTCCTGACAACCCCTGCCCAACCTCTCACTATACAGCAATAAAAGTAGCACTTTGATGGCCTACCCAAGGCTTCACTTACAGTATCTCACAAAAGTGAGTACACCCCTCACATTTTTGTAAATATTTTATTCTTTTCATGTGACAACACTGAAGAAATTACACTTTGCTACAATGTAAAGTAGTGAGTGTACAGCTTGTATAACAGTGTCAATTTGTTGTCCCCTCAAAATAACTCAACACACAGCCATTAATGTCTAAACCACTGGCAACAAACTCTCTGAGGATCTGAAAAAAAGAATTGTTGCTCTACATAAAGATGGCCTGGGCTATAAGAAGATTGCCAAGACCCTGAAACGGAGCTGCTGCACGGTTGCCAAGACCATAAAGTGATTTAACAGGACAAGTTCCACTCAGAACAGGTTTCATCATGGTCGACCAAAGAAGTTGAATGCACATGCTTAGCGTCATATCCAGAGGTTGTCTTTGGGAAATACACATATGAGTGCTGCCAGCATTGCTGCAGAGGTTGAAGGGGTGGGGGGGTTAGCCTGTCAGTGCTCAGACCATACGCCACACACTGCATCAAATTGGTCTGCATGGCTGTTGTCCCAGAAGGAAGCCTCTTCTAAAGACGATGCACAAGAAAGCCCACAAACAGTTTGCTGGCTGGCACCTGTGGCTGGCTACCAGGTTTTCCTGCACTACTAGGTACTCCAGGCTCTCCTTGCAAAGGATATATATAGTTAGCCAACATGACCCAGTTTAGGGTAGGCCAGGGTCCCCATAGATCCCCCTGTAGAGCAGGCCAGGCCAGAGTCCCCCATATAGACTCCCCTTTAGAGCAGGACAGGGCAGGTCCCCCATTGATCCCCTTTAGAGCAGGCCAGGCAAGAGTCCCCCATATAGACTCCCCTTTAGAGCAGGCTAGGTCCCCCATATAGATCCCCCTTTATAGCAGACCAGGCCAGGGCAGGTCGGGTTCCCCATAGAATAATTCCCCTTTACTTAGTTTTCTTACTTTACCTTTTTTTTTTTGGTAACTCCTCGGTCCTCACCCTATGTTATAGTGAGTACTGAAACATTTTCAGTCTTGTGGAGGAAACCTGGAGAATGGGCTGTAAAGTATTTTAGTCTTGGTTCACACTGGGGTGACCTGTGAGATGATTTAGCTGCCTGACAAATGGCGCTCCATTCAGTGCAATGGAACCATTCTAATCGGAGCGACTCAAGTACTACTTGGGGGTGACTTCGGAGTGGCTTGCATTGACTTCTATTTAAAAAAGTAATTTGCAAGCCGCGCTGAAGTCATGCTATGCAGGACGGTTTCAGAGTCGGACAGCTTTGAAGCCGCTCCAGTGTGAACCATGACTAACAATTCAGACTTTTTTTTAAACCAAAAAAGATTTTTCATGTATATGTTCATCAAGATCAAAATATATTGTCCACAACAGATGTATTGCAATACATTGCAATATAAAAAGATGTACATACTCTTGGCTATTTATATGGGCATGGTACACCTGGTCTGAGTAATTTCCAATACAAAGTGAATATGAATTATCTCTTATATAACACACATATATCATTCATGGAAATATATATGTGTTATAATAAGAGATAATTCACCTTCACTCTTGGAAATTACTCAGGCCAGACGTACCGTGCCCATAAATCGCCAAGAGAATGTACATCTTTTTATATTGCAATACATACATCTGGGGTTGTGGCCATTTTGATCTTGATGAAAACAGTCTATACAGACTAGCTGGCCACAGATGTATTGCAATACATTGCAATATATATATATATATATATATATATATATATATATATATAGTGGGGCAAAAAAGTATTTAGTCAGCCACCAATTGTGCAAATTCTCTCACTTAAAAAGATGAGAGAGGCCTGTAATTTTCATCATAGGTACACTTCAACTATGAGAGACAGAATGAGAAAAAAAAATCCAGAAAATCACATTGTCTGATTTTTAAAAAATGTATTTGCAAATTATGGTGGAAAATAAGTATTTGGTCACCCACAAAAAAGGAAGATTTCTGGCTCTCATAGACCTGTAACTTCTTCTTTAAGAGGCTCCTCTGTCCTCCACTCCTTGCCTGTATTAATGGCACTGTTTGAACTCGTTATCAGTATAAAAGACACCTGTCCACAACCTCAAACAGTCAGACTCCAAATTCCACTATGGCCAAGACCAAAGAGCTGTCAAAGGACCCCAGAAACAAAATTGTAGACCTGCACCAGGCTGGGAAGACTGAATCTGCAATAGGTAAGCAGCTTGGTGTGAAGAAATCAACTGTGGGAGCAATTATCAGAAAATGGAAGACATACAAGACAATCTCCCTCGATCTGGGGCTCCACACAAGACCTCACCCCGTGGGGTCAAAATGATCACAAGAACGGTGAGCAAAAATCCCAGAACCACACGGGGGGACCTAGTAAATGACCTGCAGAGAGCTGGGACCAAAGTAACAAAGGCTACCATCAGTAACACACTACGCCGCCAGGGACTCAAATCCTGCAGTGCCAGACACGTCCCCCTGCTTAAACCAGTACATGTACGGGCCCGTATGAAGTTTGCTAGAGTGCATTTGGATGACCCAGAAGAGGATTGGGAAAATGTCATATGGTCAGATGAAACCAAAATACAACTTTTTGGTGAAAACTCAACTTGTCGTGTTTGGAGGAGAAAGAATGCTGAGTTGCATCCAAAGAACACCATACCTACTGTGAAGCATGGGGGTGGAAACATCATGGTTTGGGGCTGTTTTTCTGCAAAGGGACCAGAACGACTGATCCGTGTAAAGGAAAGAATGAATGGGGCCATGTATCGTGAGATTTTGAGTAAAAACCTCCTTCCATCAGCAAGGACATTGAAGATGAAACATGGCTGGGTCTTTCAGCATGACAATGATCTCAAACACACCGCCTGGGCAACGGGCAACGAAGGAGTGGCTTCGTAAGAAGCATTTCAAGGTCCTGGAGTACATAAATTCAAAGATTATATCGCGCTAAAATGCCAAACTTTTGTCTGATGTGAAAAAAGCTGCAACTGTGTTCCCTGTGATAAAATGAACCCACATATACTTCAAAATAAACAGCCGCGCTAAACCAAGTGTAAATTGGGAAGTGCTAATAACATAAATAATCCTGAAAGTGTCCTGAATCATAAACATCATAAAGAAATCAAATTATCATGTCCATATATCCAGTACTCAGTGATACTCAAACGTAGAAAAAAGTGCACCAAAGTGAAAAGTTCAAAGTAGTGAGCGTTTGTGCTGCAGCAGACCGGTTGATTTTTATTACAATGTGCGATTGATGTGTATTTTTGTGAGTATATTTCATGTCTTTTAAGTAAATAGTTTTTTACGGAATTACGCTATATGCCCCTTCTCTCTTAACTGGGATGTGTGGCGGTCAACGTATGAGATGGTCCCTTCACTGTCGGGTATGAGATAAGACCTGGAGAGAAAAGTGAGGACTTCCCTGATACCTCACAGCGGGTCACGGCTGTCTGCCTTGCTGACTCACTAGCGATAGTGAGTCACTGGGCTCTGGTAAGAGTATCCATTCTTAAATCCCACCCGGTGTGCATACACCTTGGTGGTGGCCCGATAGGAGGAACCAGAGTTGTCTGATATCTTCTAGAGGAAGAACTTCACTTACATTATAGTGGATGTCTGAATATCACTCTACTTTGGACTTCTCACTTTGGTGCACTTTTTTCTACGTTTGAGTATCAATGAGGACTGGATATATGGACATGATAATTTGATTTCTTTCTGATGTTTATCATTCAGGACATGTTTATGTTATTAGCACTTTCCAATTTACACTTGGTTTTAGCGCGACTGTTTATTTTGAAGTATATTAAGGTCCTGGAATAGCCTAGCCAGTCTCCAGATCTCAACCCCATAGAAAATCTTTGGAGGGAGTTGAAAATCCATGTTGCCCAGCGACAGCCCCAAAACATCACTGCTCTAGAAGAGATCTGCATGGAGGAATGGGCCAAACTACCAGCAACAGTGTGTAAAAACCTTGTGGAGACTTACAGAAAACATTTGACCTCTGTCAAGGATATATAACAAAATATTGAGATGAACTTTTGTTATTGACCAAATACTTATTTTCCACCATAATTTGCAAATAAATACTTTAAAAATCAGACGATGTGATTTTACACAGTGGCTGGATTGAGTAAGAACTCAGGTAAGTATTTCAGGGGGTGAGGGGGTGATACAAATGCTGGGACATTTTTTTTTTTGCCTTTAATGAAGGGACTGTATTAAGGAAAAACATGCCATGGCTTTAGAACCACTATAAAGTGATACTAAAGTCTCATTTATTTTTATTTAAAAATAATAAACATCTTAAAGAGGAAGTAAACCCAGTTGGGGTTTGCTTCCTCTACATACACCTGTAAATTAGAAGCATAATGGGTTACTATGCATCGTATAGTAACCCATTTTGTGCCACTTACCTGCAAATGAAGCCTGCCATGTCCAGCGCTGTCCCCTCTGCTGGCAGCGTCCATCTTCTGCCCCTCTTCCTTCCGGGGCCGTGACTCTGGCCAGTCATGCGTGGGGAGCCGCCAGTTACGGCATAGTGTCAGTGGAGAAATGGCACGGAGGCCGTTTCTTCACTGCGCATGTGCCGAAATGACGTCGGCACATGCAGAACACTGCATATCTCCTGAACTGTGCAGGTTTAGGAGATATGCAGGGCACATACAGGTAAGCCTTATTCTAGGCTTACCTGTAGGTTAAAGTGGTTGTCACAGGTTGACAACCACTTTAACTGGAAATCCCCACATCCCCCCGACCATTGCCCTCTGGCTGCGGAAAGTGGAGGACATAAATAAAATGGAGGATCTGATCCTTACATCAAGGCACCAACATGAAAGATATTCCAAAACATGAACTCTGTGAAAAATGTTTGTCTTCTCTGATGAGGGTAGGGCTCTGTTTGAAAATGACACTGCCGATTGACTTCATTATATATACCCCGTGGGTGACATGGGAACTTTGATGGATTAAATGGTCCCTTCATTCCCACGACCTATAGACACTCTGGAGATTTGACCTTCCCTATACACCCCCCTACCTTCCCATCCCACTCCTTCCCCTCCGCTCCTGTCTTCCCTCCCCCTTACCCTTCTTGTTTCCTATTTCATATTACCTTTCTATTCCCTCTGGCTTTTTTCTCAACTTTTTCGCTCTCCGCTACATTTCTGAGGTTTCCCTCTCTCTATTCTTCATTTCGAGAAATAAAGAAAAAAAGTTTGCGGCAGGTTTCATGGGACCATCCCCTACTAATTTGTGGACTGCAATGTAGCCTCCTTTTAATTTTGTTTACATACCATGTACATCCAAGTTGGTACTACACCATACAGTCTGAACTTCAATAATATCTGCAGTCTTTGCCGACACCTATCGGGCGGCTGTTAGAAAGCTGGAGATTTTGTTATTGCTACACTGTCATAAGCCATGTATTACGTATGTTCACACTTGCTCTGATTGGATTCTGTGACTCCTGTCTATTGTTTTTGCTTAAATAAAAGATCCAAAAAAAAAAAACATGTTATACTTACCTGCTCTGTGCGGTGGTTTTGCACAGAACAGCTCAGATCCTCCTCATTTTGGGTCCCTTGCTGGCGCTCCTAGCCCCTTCCTCCTTCCCCTACAGCAAGCAGCTTGCTACGGGGATACCCGAGCCACTGCTTGGTGTGCCCAGTCAGACACAGAGCTACGGCCCCCTCTGTCTCCTCATTGGCTCACTGAATTTGATTGACAGCAGCAGGAGCCAATGGTGCCTCACTGCTGTCTCAGCCAATGAGGAGGAAGAGTCCCAGGCAGCCGAGACTCTCGTGCAATATCGCTGGATCAAGATAGGCTCAGGTAAGTATTAGGGGGGCTGAGGGGTGCTGCTGCACACTCTGTGCATTAAGATAAAAAACCTTCTGACTTTAGAACCACTTTAAAGGTTTCCTTTTAAGTCTTCCTCCTCATTGCAATGAACACCTAAATATACTATTAAAAACATTTTGTTATATCTGTTTTATAAGTGCACAAATAAAACCTGCTGAACTCATCAGAAATTCAGAACTGACCTATGACCAGTACCCTTTGCCAATGTTATCTTAAAGCGGAACTTCACTACTCCTAAATGACCCCCTGTTCCATGCCATCATTTTTAAATAAAACGCCATGTGCCCATATGCCCCTCTAGCCTGTTTTAGGCATTTTTGTGAACATATCCTGCCAGCATCTGGTAGATGGGTACTATGGTGCCCCACAGCATTTGTGCACATGCGCAGAAATCCGCAATACGTGCACACATGTGCTGAAACTTGTGGCTTAGTAACGCACTGTCTCCTGGTATGTCTGTGAGATAACAATGCCAGGAGGCAGTGGGGCCCAGCTTTGCCTGGAAACCAGAGGCATAACTAGAACCCTCAAGGCGCCAGTGCAAGAAATCATGAAGGACCCCTGGCCAGGACCCTTCCCTCTAATCCTGGGGCCCTTCCCTCTGAACGAGGTGGTGGAACACCAGGGTCCAGTTGCAAAGGCCACTTGCAACCCTGTAGTTCCGCTACTGGCATCAGTCGTTTTTTTTATTTTCGTTATTTTATTTATTTATTTATTTAATTATTTTTTACCATTTTATTTTTTAAATGTTTTTAGGAGTCCCATTGGGGGACCTCTGATGTTTCATCTTTGAAACAGAGAAAAGAGATTGAGGACACAGCCCTCAATCTCCATCTCTGCAGCCTCAGCTGCACAGAATGATTGGACAGGAATAGCTCTGTACAGAGATTCTCGTTCATTCACAAACTGAAGCATTTACTATGGTTCTTTGTGCTGCACATTGATTGAATTTTAATTACTTTGCACAGAGTATGGGAGTGTGAGAAGTGCCTGCTTATGATAATAGCAGGTGATAAAACATTGATTAGCTATAGGTTTCTCACAAGAGTGTTTGATTGTTTACTATGCTTCAGCTATGAATGGACAGAGTCAGTGATCGGTACCAATCACTGACTCTGTCCATTTTGAAAAGAAAGGGGCTTGTTAAACGACATATTTACTGTCCCCCTCCCCATTCTCCATCCTGACACATCTCCCGCAGCAGCTGGTGGGAGAGCGGAGGGAGGAACCCAGTAGAGTTGCGGGGGGCAAAGGGGGGCCAGAGGAGCACACAGGGGCCCGGTGCAGCAGAAAGAAGAGGAAACTAGATTGGAGGGGAGGTGGAGCGGAATACAGAGCAACCAATCTCCTCCATTTTCCCCTGCAGCTGCTGAAAGCCTGTTTCTCCTCCTCTCCCTCCTATAGGCATTCAGCGGCTGCAGGAGGAAAATGGAGGGGATCAGTTCCTTTATATGCTGCCCCCAGTGCCCCTCCTGTTCAGGTGTACAAGATAGTCGCATGGGCCCCCTGGAGCATGGGGCCGGGTCACAATTGCAAGCCCTGCGACCCCTGTAGCTACGCCCCTGCTGGAAACCCAGAAGTGCTGCCTTGCACCACAAAAAGTAACATGATGGTAAAATAAAGCATAAAAACTTTTAGTGTTTGTGTAAGTGGGAGGGAAGAAGGACAAAGTAAGAAATTGTCATTTAGGTGTGTTAGGTTCTGCTTTAAAGAGACTATATAACCCCCCTGTTCTTATCTTGGGCTAAAAGTAATTAGTCCCTATGCCATAAAATAAAAGACAAAAGGATGGGTTGAGTAATTTAGCAAAAGACAATGGGCAGAGCTGACCGCACTCACAAATGCTTTGCTTTATCAGCCTATAACAGGAAACCAAGAGCTGAGTCCATTTCTCGCAGATCAACAGGTATTTTTATGTACTTGCTGGGCATTTTGGTAAAAACATCCAAAAACAATCTTAGTGTCATAAAAAGCCTGCTACTATTTATAGATCAGCTATATTGCACATGTATGATACATAGTGCTGCAATATTTGCACATTGTAGTTGTTCTGTTTGCATCCTGTCTGGAAACAGAATAAAAGTCATTATTTCAAAGGCACTCCATAGGTAAATCTTTCAATAGAGTTGCGTTGTATGTTTCGGGTGTGTCGCTTAGCACCCATTTCCATCTCAATAGAGATATTTGTACTGGCAGGCTTAAAGTGATTGTAAGGCCTCATATACACGGGCGTAATAGCAAAACTTCAGGACCGACGTCATGCAAAAATCGGCGTCAAAAAACGTGATTTCATTGGCGTTTTGCGTCTGCGTTAATGAACATTAGTGAGTGTTGGTGTCAATAATCTTTTTGTTAAAAAAAAATCCTCTGCTATTTTTTAACCTGAAAACAGCGGCACTAAAAACGTTGGTTAACGTCGCTATGGCGTTAATGCGCATTAGTGAGCGTTTTGCTGGCTCAGCGTCAAAAACGCCATAACGTTACAGCCTCGGAACGCGTGGGTCCTGCGTTCGATTTACAGCTTAAGAATGCTGACGCCATCTACAGCTCAAAAATGTCTTCGTTTTTATGGGGCCATTGAATAACATGGGCAGCGATAAAAAACGTCCGTGTGTATGAGGCCTTAAGGTTCGTTTTTTTTTTTTTAAATAACAAACATGTTATACTTATCTGCTCTACGCAAGGGTTTTGCCCAGAGTGGCCCCGATCCTCTTCTTCTGGGGTCCCCTGCCGGCTCTCCTGGCCCCTCCTCTTCATCCGGTGCCCACGCAGAGAGCCACTTTCCCTAGGGGCGTGCTCACAAGTCCAGCAGGACTCGGCAAACCCCCCCTCCCCCTCCCATGTCACTGGATTTTATTGACAGCAGCGGGTGCCGATATCAATCTAGTCAATGAGGACCCAAGACAGCGGCTGAAGCTGCTGGGCTCATGCACATTGCTGGAATGGACGAGCTCAGGTAAGAAAAAAGGGGGTGGGGTCTGGGGGGGGGGGCAACTGCAACACAGAAGGTTCTTCATTCTATGCAGTAACCTCCCTGGCGGTATAATTATTTCAGATTTTTGGTGCTGAAAGCTGTACGATTATTTTGCATGAAAATTTGGCGTTTTATATTGTAGGCCTGTAATTCTTAGCAATAACTCACTTAAATCTGTCCAAACAAGAGTCTATTAGACATCCCGGGTATGAAAAAGTTTGAAAAATGAAATCATAAATTATAATATAA
>BLSH010159705.1:118159-129741 GCA_018402905.1 Glandirana rugosa
ATAGGGAAGAAACAAAGAGAGACTAGGGGGAAGGTGGGGGGGGGGGGATAGGGGATGGACAAAGAAGGGATAGGGTAATTGCGGTAAAAATGTTGTAAAATTTTAACCAATAAAGTAAATTAAAGATGTAAAGATGAAAAGAAAATGTACCACAATGATGAGACGAGAGCCTAAATTGATTTGAATATCAATGTGAAAATCATTTAAAAGGAAGTGGAAAAAAAAAAGAAAAAAGAAAGCTGACACACTGAGTTTTGGCTTTTGGACTAAAGAAAAGGTTTGCAATAACTTTGTTTTGTAGGTGTCTGGGACAAGCCCTACACTGATCAGTAAGGAATGCTGATGTTTAGTTAGAGCCTGAGAGGCAAGGATTTATTTTTGCTGTTTTGTTTGTTTTTACTTGCAACCTTTTATCAATAAACCTGGCTGCAAGCCAGATTTTTAAGAAACTGCTGTCTGAACTGTCTTCGTCCCAGGGAAGTTGATCCCCACAAGAGCAGATCCCTCACATCACACACACACACACACACACACACACAGTATCTCACAAAAGTGAGTACACCTGTCGGAGAACCTCGGTTGCTAGCCTTTGAGCCTGTACATGCGCATGGAAGGCTTGCGCACGCCTGTGCGCGTTGGCACGCGCATGTGCACCGGCGCCAAATGGGCCATTTAAGTGGATAGGCCCTTGCAACCAGTGCTGTCCATTCTACAGCGTGTGAGTGTTCCTGAGAAACCTGATTACCAGAGTATCTGTTCCTGTGACCAGGTTTGTGCCAGACCTTGTTGATTGCTCAACAACATGAGTGATCTACATGATCACCTGTCCCTGTCCCAAAATTTACATCCAGAAAACTAAAAGATCTATAAAGGTACGTCTAGGTGAGCATCTCAGAGAATTTAGTGAAAAAAGGAACCAACTAAACCATTAGCCAAACACTTTTTTGCATACCATAATAGGAGTCCTGAAGGGATGAAAGTAAAAAAAGGTATCTACACTCTAAAATTACCGACCAGAAGGGGTGACTTCAACCAAGTGTTACTACAAAAAGAAAAAATGGTGGATTTATCAGTTGAGGTCCCTGTCAAGATAAATAGGGACTTGACATCTCCCTGCCCGGGGCGTTAAGTCATCAACAGTATGTGTCCCCTTGCTCAATTATCAATGGATGCAGTGCTAGCCCCTGCCCTAACTGTACTCCTTGAACACCTTCCATATACCCCATGGTTACAATTTAACTCTGCAATGCGAAGCAATCCGGCATTAATTACGGGGTATACCAATATTTAAAAACTGGAACGTCAATTTAGTAGAAGTGAAAAGGTCTTTACTTTCTTTGACCACAAGATGTCGCTGCTATATGCTGAGAACGGTATTAAAAAACAAATTATAAGGCTTCAATTATCTAGCAATTGATATGGAAGTGATTGTTCAACAATCTTACATTTTTTGCCTTGTATCTAGCTTAGTGTTTATGTAACTTGTTGCCCTTATGTGTGCCCCATGTGCCCCCGCCACCCTTATAACATTATATTATGGAAGTGTAATCGCCCCAGGGAAGCCGACAATCATTGCAAAGCTGACAACGAACACACTGAGAATCCCTTATGTAAATTTACTCTGAAAGGCGGAACCTCCCAAGAACTGAATGGACATAAAAAAGGGAGGAGAGGTTGTCGCCCAATCAGAACGTCCAGAAGAAGCTACGCTGCTTGGATAGCAAAACGCGTTGATGCACCCAGCATCCCGAAACTCACTACCACTGAAGTAGCAGTCTCTCGGCATACCCCGAACCCCGGAACACCAGGATGCGACGGAGTGCTGCCGCCCCACGGTACTGGGTAGCCACAAAATCCTGGGCCCTACTATTTATTCGAGAGCGGAGGAGCACCTGGACTGGGTAATGTGTTACATGATACCTATACCTGAAATGACCCACTGTCACTGGTGATCTACAGGAAACCCTCATCTCAGGATCTTGGTTTGATTCATATGCATGGCAGGAACCTCATCCACCCTTGTGCCCAGTAGTTATTGTTGGGAGAACGTCTCTCATGACCCAATGCTACCTCTGATCACATACATCCATCTTAGATGTAAGCTACACCACTTTGCCTCAATTACATCACTGTGACCACCTATCAGTGGACCCACATGACCTATTGATCCAGGCTCAAACTTCAAATCCTGGATCAATAGAGACAGAGTTACATACTAGTTACTTGTGCAGGTGGACCCATCATACATCTACCTACTTGACAGGGGGGTATGCAATACTGCCATTACAGCTATTCAACCATAGGAGGAGTCTTTTCATTTATTTCTCACACTGGCGGTGACACGTTTCCCAGACCTACCAGGACTTTGACTCAGGTCCTTCATCCAGTCCCTCCAACAGAGGTGATTGTTCCATTTCCCCACTCTGCCCTCTGCTCATCGTCACCTCAGAAGGCCCTTTTTTGGATCCAATTGATGGACTCTAGATCTTCGAGGGCAGTCCAGGACTTCCACCAGGGCCAAGCACAGATTTGTATCCCCCATACCAGAGTATTCTGGATACTTCCCCAGACTATCCTGAGCTATAATCCCCTAAACCTGTGTGTCCGGACGCTTTTTTATCAGATTCACAAAAATGTGAGGGGTGCACTCACTTTTGTGAGATACTGTATATATAAAAACACACACACACACACACACACACACACTTTGCAGGGGGAGAAGCCGGAGAGCCTGGAATGAGATGCTGCAGGATAACCTGGGGATTCTATGCTCTATACAGGTGAAAAAAAAGTGTAAGAGTATGAAGACTAAAGTCCCATACACGGTACAATTATTGGCCGAAACCTGTCATACGACAGACTGTCGTACAATATCCGACCGTTAGTACACTCCATTCGACAGCTGATTTTGAATTATCATCCAACAGAAGTTGTATGAGAAGACTAAGAAAAAAAAAAAAACACACCACAACTTTTGTCTGCCAACAAGGCGTCGTCCGATTTTCGGCTCGTCTGTACAGAAGTTAGACAAACAAAAGTTGTAAGTAAAACACGCATGTTCAGAATCCAGGAAGTGTTTGGTCGTGTAAACCTGTGTCTGTTATTCACATTCACCTGAACTTCCTCTTTATACGCTCCTAACACATCACTATCTTTGGCTTTGTCGAACGATAATTTGACTACCGTCAGTACACTAGACAAAATCACGGACAGCTGATTTTGAGAAAAGTTGAACGTGCGGTCGTCCAACAATCGCATTGTGTGTACGAGGCTTAAGTATAGGGGGATCTATTGTATGGAGGGCCTGATCTAAAGGGGGATATATATGGTAGATAATAACTAAGCCCTTCCCCTTCATAACATTGTCAAACAGGAGCAGAGCATGGGCGACCTTAAAAAAATTTCTGCGGACACCAATGAAAACAAGCCTTTTTTTTCTGACCACAATATGCCGCAGACATGTGTAGCGCATCCACTTAATGAAGTTATTATCGATTAGTAGAATTTGCACCTCGCCCAACTAAAAGCTCAGATGCGATATACACAGTCACCGGATTTCCCATTCAATGAGACAAACAAAATGACATGCACCTTTTAGGTTTTATTCTGTAATGTCAGCTTATGGTGTATTGAGAGCTTTAGAAGTAAGTAGGCCAGAGTTAGACACTAGGGGCATGCTCTGAATTCACAATTCTGCTGGCACACCATCAATGCAGCCTAGCCCCTCTCTCAAGAATCCCTGTTATGCTATTTATTTAACAGCTGCTAGGAGACGGCTGCTACAGTTCCTTCCCATTTCTCATTCTCCTCATTTTTAAAGAAAAAAACAGAACTGTATTAGCAATTTTTAATAAAAAAACTCCATGAACACTGTAAAAAGCATGATTGGCCTCTAAATTGATTAAAACAACCTGCAGAGTGGTAAACAAAACGGGGGGGGGGGGCACCTAGAGATGTTAAAGGCCATTCCCAGCATTGGCAGCATATGTCACCTTCAGAGATATGTAAAAAGATCAGTGCCAGTCTGGGTAAAAAACAGTAGATCCCCCTGGAGATGAAAAGGAGATAGAGGACCTGCGATGTCACCAAACCCAAGGTCACTGCAATAAAGATGGATTTTTTTTTTCACAGAGCAGGGCTGACACCAAGGAGGAGGAAAGGGGGAGTGGAGTTATGAATTTTATTGGTACATTGGTCTAACTTGGACTAATACAATATAAGTGTGTGCGCGCACGCGCGCTTATGGGTGTTATACCGTTACAATCCCTGGGGAAGCTGAAAACTACAGTGATAGCAGCAGTTTTCAGTCATTAACAGAACACCTTGATTTTTTTTCTGATTGGATGAGGTGGAGACATGGGGCAGTGGCTTCACAATCTTCACCCTAATGCCAATTTAACACTGGGGCGCTTTATAGGCGCTATAAATAGCTCCTGTAAAGCGTCTCCCCATTCAACCCAGTGTGCCCTTTCACACTGGGGAGGCTCAGGGCGGTGCACTTGCAGGAGTAAAATTAAACTCCTGCAAGCATGATGATTTTTGAGGAATGTGGTGAGCGGTGTATACACCGCTCCTGGCATTAGATTGAATGGGCAGCGCTCCCGTAGCGGCTGTACACCGCTTCGGGAGCGCTGGCACTTTTAACACCTGCTTAACCCCTTGTGGAGGGGGGGTTAAAAGTGCCATGCTGCCACCCGAATAGCGACGCCATAGCGCTGCTATTACAGCGGTGGATCGCCGCTAAATTAGCGGCGGTTTACCGATGAAGCTCGGGCGGTCCCAGTGTGAAAGGGGCCTTAGACAATGTAACAAAACTAAAACCTAAACTTCCATCTTTAGCTTCTTCAATACTGGGCACCTTCACCCCCTTCCTGCCCAGGCCAGCTTTCAGCGCTGTCACATTTTGAATGATAATTGCATGGCCATGCAACACTGTAATCATATTTTTAGCATTTTTCCAAACAAATAGAGTTTTCTCTTTTGATGGCATTTAATTACCACTGGGTTTTTTATTTTTTAGCAAAAAAAGCAGAATTTGTTGGCAAAAAAAAATGGTTTCCGTTATACAATTTTGCAAATAAATAATCTTTCTTTATAAAATGTAGGCCAAAATGTATTCCAATATTGTTGTTGAATGCATGTCGTTCAGAGCCAGAGCACCTGGAGGGAAGTGAGTGAATTGAATTGGTAACCCTGCCATACACAGCAGAGCGGTATACACCTGTGAGCTGCATTGAAGGCCAAAATGTATACCGTTAACCACTTCCTTACCAGGCCATAGTCAAATGATGCCGGCAGGAACACTGTCTCTCCGGGCTGGCGTCATATGATGCCCGCCAGTTCTTGCGTGCCCCCTGTGGTGTGCAGCGATAGGAGATGAGGCTTGTCCCTTGGGACACAGCCAACCCCTATCAGTGTAAGGAGCCAATAAAGATGAATAATGATAAACTCTTTAGCACATTATCAGCCATGTCCAATCACAGCTGGTCACAAGCACTGGCGTCGTGCACGCCGCTTGTGCGTGCACAGTGATTGGGGATCAGGCGTGTCACTCTGACACAGCCCATCCCTGATAGGGGTAAAGAGCCAATGTCCAATCACAGCCAGTCACAGAATGTAAACAAACCGTGGTAACGAGCTGTTACCGGGTTCTCCTCACACAATCTTACACCAAATCACACTGATTGCCCCCACTAATAAAGAGAACCTGTCACCAGCCCCTCAGAGTAACCCGAGTACCTGTGTCCAGCCCATCAGAGTACCCGAGTACCCATCTCCAGCCCAGATTACCCAAGTACCTGTCTTCAGCCCATCAGATTACCCGAGTGCCTATCTGCAGCTCATCAGAGTACCCGAGTGCCTATCTGCAGCCCATCAGAGTACCCGAGTGCCTATCTGCAGCCCATCAGAGTACCCGAGTGCCTATCTGCAGCCCATCAGAGTACCCGAGTGCCTATATGCAGCCCATCAGAGTACCCGAGTGCCTATATGCAGTCCATCAGAGCACCCAAGTTCCTAGCTTCAGCTCATCAGCATACCCAAGTACCTATCTGCAGACCATCATAGTACCCGAGTACCTGTCTCCAGCCCATTAGAGTACCCGTTTCCAGCCAATCAGAGCACCCTAGTACCTATCTGCAGCCCATCAGAGTATCCAAGTACCTCTCTGCAGCCCATCATAGTACCCGAGTACCTGTCCCCAGTCCATCATAGTACCCAAGTACCTGTCCCCAGCCCATCAGAGTACCTGAGTACTTATCTCCAGACCGTTAGAGTGCCAGAGTACCTATCTCCAGCCCATCAGAGTACCTGAATACCTGTCTCCAGCCCATCATAATACTCGAGTAGCTGTCTCCAACCCATTAGAGTACCTATCTGGAGCCCATGCCTCATGAAATATACGCTGGGGTACTTGCTTTCCAAATTGGGTCATTTTGTGGACATTTGTGGACATTTCCATTGTCCTGGTGCTCCAGGACCTTCAAAAGTGTGATAAGTTATCAGGAAATTAGATGTGTCAGTTATGCTCCTAGAACTCCTGATGGTACTCCCTGCATTATGGGCCTCTATGCGGCCAGGCTGTGTAAAAGTCTCACACATGTGGTATTGCCATACACAGGATAAGTTACAGAATGTATATTAGGGTGTAATTTTTATGATGTACATGCTATGTGTTAGAAAAGTCTTATGATTTGACAACTTTGTGTAAAAAATAAATAAGCTTTCATTTTCTTTCCACATTTTCCATAAACTTATGGAAAAAAAAAATTACATGTTCAAAAGACTCATTAATTATGCCTCATAGAATGTACGTTGGGGTGTTTGCTTTCCAAAATGGGGTCATTTTGTGGGTAATAGATTGGAGCCAATTGCCTTACCACCAGCATCTGTTTGGCGCATGGGAGAAAACCGGAGTCCTCAGAGAAAACCCAGGCAGACAAAGAGAACATGCAAACTCCAGGAATGGAGCACGATGGGATTTGATTTCAATAGTTGACAACCACTTTAAAGCATTGCCCAAGGAGATTTTTTTAGGTACTGTAGCTTCTCACTATTCCACTAAAGCATGGCGTGTTAGATATCCATTTACTCTGTGTAAAGTGTGCACTAAAATTCATTATAATATTTGGAGAATCGAAGGAATTTTAAATGCTGCATTTTTAAAAGTATTTAATAGACTTTAAGGTAAATATGTGAGGTTGGATGTGGCGCTGTCTGAGTGTGTATACAAAGTATATGTGAGCGAGGTGCTAGTATAATGTGCTAGTATGGGCTAGCATTATTAAAATGATGTGTATGAAACTCGTTTTAATAAAGTGCAAAAGTGCTAATGTGACTTCCTGTGCATTTCAATATTCCATAAACTGGATAATAAAGATATATAGAAGAGTGGAAAATAAATATCTGTGTGCAACTTGTGCAATTGCATACACCTTACAAATTACGAAAAATAACAATAAAACAGACTAAATCTTATTAGTGATGTGCTGCTAAGTTTAAAAGTTCTGTGGAATTTAAAAGTTCATGTCTTTCCATATGCATAAAATAAGCCAGGATTCACAGTTCATGTATAGCAAGTCCCAGGTCTCCTTATTTTCTTCACATAAATAAATTGACGTAATCTTCATACAGTATAAGGTGTTCAGTGCTCATAGGTGGCTTCCTATACAATCTTATTCATAACACAATTGTGAGGTGGAAGTGTTGATCACACGTGCTCCCCTTTGGACCCCTCCTTACCAGAGGGCATTACCCCTGCAGGGGTGAAATGCCTATCTTTATAATCCACTGGTGTTCCTCGTTGTGGGGCGTTCATCCGTCCAATTTTTAGGGAAAAAAGCAAAAAGAGGCTTCCATAGCGTGATATGTAAAAACTATTTTTTTTTTTTTTTTTTTTTTTTTTTAACCTCACATATTTACGTTTACAATCCCCCCTGAGGGAGGGAGTTATTGGAGGGCAGCCGCTGAGTTATCTCCTTAAATCCTAAGCGCGATACCATTCCCCCATATTTAATAGACTTTGCCCAGAGGCGGGGTGGTGAGACAGGTCAGAACTGGCTCAGGGGTATAGTGGATAAAGTTTTTTTTTTTCTTTTTTTTAACTTTTGAGTACACAAGACAAAATGTGCACAATGTTTTTCAAGAGTCTTGAAACCATGAACAGTTTGTGGTTAAGAAAAGTCTAGGGCTAAACAGCCCGTTAAATCTCTTTCTCAACACTCTGTATTGCCCATGATCTCAATGGCAGCACATTTAGGAGAATACAGCCAACAATTAAATCTCTCAGTAACGTAGCCCTAGCGTTACTATTGCAGGACAAGCTTTTTCTAGCTGGCACGTGGCCAAATTCATATCCCTAGGCATAAAAAAAAAGAAAATGAAATGATAAAATCCAAAAGAAGGGGAATCTAATTAGGGAACAGCCTTAATTGAAAGCTAACATCACATATCTAATTATGAGAACAGATAATAAATAGTCTATATTCTGTCTCTTGAGAATCAATATGGAAAAAAAAGGGAGGAGCACACAAAGGATCAACTGCTAATATGGAGCCATGGACTGTGTGACATTCACAGGGTTAAAAGACAGAAAAAAAAAAAATTATTTTTTTTTTCCTTTTATTAGCATGGCGCTAAAATAAGCCCTTCAAGATGCAATTTTTCCTGAATATCTTGCAACAATTTTTAGGATTTCTAAGCAGCACAACTACACATCAATCAGGATTCTTTGTGATTCTGCAGCCTATCTGCAAGGTCTTCCCAGATCTGTCCCCTGCAGCAGTGAATTCCTCTGCAGTGGGGGGTCCATTCATCTCTCTGCATTCTCACACTTACCTAAGTGACAGCCCAGCAGCAGTAGAAGAACCACTGTCATCACCCTGCACATCTTCATGTCTGCCTCTCTCCTCTCTGACCTCCTCGCTGCCTCTCTTTGTCTCTATTTTATAGAGGGTCCCTCCCTGCAGCAGTTGATGTAAGACATGGGAAGAGGTGGAGCAGTGGTTTCATCAATGAGAAAAGAAACTAAAATCAGCATCTTGGGTTCAGGTCTCACCTACAGATAAGATTGGCACCGGGTTGTCAACCAAGACTAGTATTCTAAAGTGCAACCCCTCTTTTTATTTCGGCACTAGAAAAAAAGCAATGGGAAGTTTAGAAACTAAACTGGACCCCAAAGTCGCATCACAAGTCACCCCCCATGTTTCTCAATGAGTACCGTTCATATCTATGCGACTTAAAGTTGCAGCGACTTTAAAGTATTTCCTGCACTACTTTGGTCTTTCGTGCGACTTGAGGGCCATAGACATCAATGTAAAGCAGTGGTTCTCACCTCCTGTCCTCAGAACCCACCAACAGGCCAGATTTTAAGTATTACTTTAGGGAGATGCAGACTAGAACACTGTAATCACTGAGCAGCAAATTATATCACCTGTGATGCATTTCAGTTATCCTGCAAACCTGACCTGTTAAGCCTCGTACACACGGGACGACGATCGTACGTACGATCGTCGGAAATCGTATGTTGCATAATGTAACTTGCATACTGACTGCACTACACGATCGTACGACCACAGAAAGACCGTTCATGTGCATGTAATTAGCATCCGCCCATTCCTGACTTCTGAGCATGCGTGTTTTGCACAATACAAGTTGTTGTACCAACTGCTCTGTACACACGATACAACGGTCCTATAAGCGCTTGTTGGTACGACCACGTTTTCTAGTTTCCTCATACAACTCCCTTGTACGACAGTCGTATGTTCGGCTGTTCTAATCGCACATACGAACGATCGATATCGCATACTATGGCCGTTAGTACCACCTGTTGTATACGATCGTCGTCCCGAGTGTACGAGGCTTTAGTGGGTCCCGAGGACAGGAGTTGAGAACCACTGATGTAAACCCTCAAAAGCTGCATGAAAGTCACACCTGCATGATTATACAGTCTGTTGCACTCAGCAGGCAGGAGCTCCCATCAAATGCGACCCATTCACTATGCAGTTGTGGCGCAGTGGTGCAGATATTGAGGAGTTAAAAAAAGCAGTAAAGAGGGAACATTAGTGCCTCTTCACAGATGCATAAACGCAAACAGAATAAAGACAGAGAGCTAACACTTTGTCTGAGCCTACCGTGAAGATGGTGGTGCAGCACAGTGGCTAAGTGGTTAGCACATCCGCATGATAGCACTAGGTTGGTTGTTTTGAATCCCAACCACAACACTCCCTGCCTGGAGTTTGCATGTTCTTCCTGTGCCTGCATGGATTTCCTCCCACACTCCAAAGACATGCTGGTAGGTTACTGGCTACTGTCTAAATTGGCCCTAGTATTTAATGTATGTGAGTTAGGGGCCTTAGATTGTAAGCTCCTTGAGGGCAGGGATTGGTGTGAATGTGCAATATACAGTATATGTAAAGCTCTGTGTAATTTGACGGCACTATATAAGTATCTGTAATGCATGAATAAATATACGTTGCGACTTTGTAGAGCACAAACAATCACATTGGTCAAAGTCGCAATGGAAATCACACAATTTTGAAGTCACACAAGTGTGAATGAACTCTAATGGGTTAGTTCACCTTTTCAGAAAAAATGAAACTAACACTGCACACCCTCCCCACCCCCCACAGTGTATTTACATCCATGGGTGATGAGCTGTCAGCGCCCACACAGCTGGTGTCAGGGGAGGGCGCAGAGTGTTCACTTTTTCTTTTTCTTTTTTTCTCAAAAGATACACAAAGAGAAACCGCAGTCTGCTCATATAATTTGTAAAAAAAACATCTTTGCCATTCTGAAGCTTCCCTCCAACCACTTTTCATATTATTTCATATATACTGAGATTCTGTACTTGCCAAATATCCTGCAGAAATCTCCCTCCACTAAGTCTGGCTGCAGCCATTTTAACTGTGGGAAGCTGAAGCTGCTGCCTTTTTACTTCCTGGATTTACACAGACACACAGAGGCACATCTCCAGCCCTGCAGCTCTCATTGGTCCTCTTATGGCTCATCACCCCTCCCTTCCTGGCAAACTCTCACAAGAGTGAGAGAGAGAGAGCTGTGCATGAAGTTATACGCCTAGATTAATGACCAGACCAGTATAAGGTGTTTACTGGCAGAAAAAAAATGTTTTCCTGACAGACTCCATGGCAGCATACGTGTGGGTTAAGCCCCGCCTCTACTACCCTATAGGACTCCTCTCCCATAAATCTTTGCACCGAGCAGCATACCGTGTTCCTTTTTTGTCCTCCTCTCGGGACCACGGAGGTCCTGCTACCTGAATGAAGCTCCTGCCCTGAACGAGCGGCCAAGAGGCGACCACGGAGTGGGTCGCTGATCTCCAATAAACCCTAGCTATTAGCAGGGGATGGAGGGGGTGGTACGGTGGCACATGCAGCGGTGGCAGTCTGCAGTTATGGCCAAGAAGCCTTGCTATTAGCAGGTGGCCCTTTACCCCAAGAAGAGGAGAAAGTCCGGCATGGGTGTATATGTATCCCTTGGCTTGCCTGGATGTTCGGGCGTTGGAGCGGTGAGATCGTTCTGTTTTATGTCATAGATTCTATGTGGCGGTTTCTTACACTCATGGC
>BLSH010159705.1:135503-150604 GCA_018402905.1 Glandirana rugosa
ATGAGGCACGGAACATGCCGTTTATTTCCCTGTGTTGTGACCGACCTCTTTTACACCGGCAATCCGGTAAATAAATTGTTTGGTTTATTGTAATCTATTTTGTAAATTGTTTTACATTTGTTACATGTATCATACGACCAACGACCAGAAACCAACGGGTCCGGGGACCGGGGGGACAGTACACCGGGATGCAGATAAAAAAAGAAACGACGCCCGGAGAGACCTAAACCGGTCCTTTGCAAAATGGTCTCCCAGTCACGTCGTACCCTTCCCTTTGACTTTCCTCTCTCTCTCTCTCTCTGACTCGGTGACTTTTCGGTGACTCTTCGGTAATTGGTGAACGGCTGGTTGTTAAATGTTTTATCTAATGTTATTTGGTTTGTTAAATAAATGGCCTAACGGCCACATTTTCTCCAGCCAGTGTTGTGTCCCTTTATTTGCCGTACAAGGCACGGAGTAGTTTGTAAGCAGGCTATATCTGGGGTACCCTAGTCATGCTTTCTCCTCTTTAAACAGGGTTCTGTGTGAATTGTAGTCCAGAGCCCATAGCTGCCTATACACAGTGTGCTCCCTGGGACTACATGTCCCATCATGCTCATCTAGTCTCTCCTTTTTGGTCCCTTTGTGGCTTGGCAGGAGGGAGGGGGAGTGAGCGGCAAGCAGGGGATTACACAGAGCCCACAGCTGCACCTCTCCCCTGTCAAAGCACAGCCACTCCAATCTCCAGTGTGGTGGCTGCGAGGGGAGGGGGGAAGAACAAGTGGGGAGAATGGGTGTACAGTCAGTAGAGCACCTAGCTACATACATATGGAGATATTGATCACATAAGTGTAATAATCACCCCTGGAGGGGGCCGCTGATTATAGATAGGTCCTCCCAAAGTAGTGAAGAGTCTGCCTGCCACAGTCACAGTTCCATGTACACCGACAATACAGGCTTAATCTAGGGGATGTCTATTTGTGAATTTTATTGCAACAGGAGGGGATTTAGGGGTTGGGGATACTCCAAAACAATATCAGAAGTCAACAGGAGAAACTTCTGACTCCAATCCTTATAGCTGCAGGCTCATATTTAAGTCCCATCGTAGGTATTAAAGTGATTGTAATGTCTCGGTTGTTTTTTTTGGTTAAAAATAGCAAACATGTTATACTTAACTGCCCTGTGTAGTGGTCTTGCACAGAGCAACCCCCATCCTCCTCTTTTCAGGTCCCTCTTCAGTGCTCCTGGCCCCTCCCTCCTGTTGAGTGCCCCCACAGCAAGCAGCTTGCTATGGGGGCACCTGAGATGAGCCACAGCTCCCTCTGTCCATTCAGACAGCTGCCCCCTTTCTCTTATCATTGGCTTGCTGACTTTGATTGACAGCAGCGGGAGCCAATGGGACCACGCTGCTGTCTTAGCCAATGAGGAGGGGAGTCCCAGGCAGCTGAGACACTCCAGCAACATCATTGGATCTAGAGGATCCTCAGGTAAGTATTAGAGGGGCTCACCCTCCCTACCCTCATATCTGAATAGTAATTGTTAAATCTCACTCTGGGTAATTACCTTTGGGGGTAAGACCCCTCCTCTGGTTATGATAAAAAAAGTATTAGAGGGGCTGAGGGGGGCTGCTGCACACAGAAGGCTTTTTATCTTAATGCATAGAATGCATTAAAATAAAAAACCTTCTGCCTTTACAATCACTTTAACCACTTCAGCCCTGGAAGGATTTGCCCCCTTCCTGACCAGAGCATTTTTTGCGATTCAGCACTGCGTTGCTTTAACTGACAATTGCGCGGTCATGCGACATTTACCCAAACAAAATTGATGTCCTTTTTTTCCCACAAATAGAGCTTTCTTTTGGTGGCATTTGATCACCTCTGCGGTTTTTATTTTTTGCGCTATGAACAAAAATTTTGTTAAAAACCCAATATTTTTTACTTTTTGCTATAATACATATCCAAAAAAAATCTAAAAAAAATGTATTTATCAGTTTAGGCCAAAATGTATTCTTCTACATATTTTTGGTAAATAAAATCACAATAAGCGCTTATTGATTGGATTACGCAAAAGTTACTGTGTCTACAAACTATGAGAATTGATTTATGATGCTCTTATTTTTTAAAAATTTTTTTTACTGGTAATGGCGGCGATCTGCGATTTTTAGTGGGACTGCAATATTGTGCACAGATCGGCACTTTTGACACTTTTTTGAGACCAATGACATTTATACAGAGATCAGAGCTAAAAATAGCCACTGATTACTGTATAAATGTCACTGGCAGGGAAGGTGTTAACACTAGGGGGCAATCAAGGGGTTAACTGTGTTCCCTCACTGTGTTCTAACTGTGTGGGAGTTGGGCTGGCAGGAGCATGAAAGATCTAACTGATCCCAATTACAGGGATCAGTAGATCACTGTCATGCCAACTGACAGAACTCTATGTCCGCCGGCGTCCTGCGATCGCCTGTTAGAGAGGCATAGCGGGGAACCGCCAATATAAACATGACATTTCCCCGTTCTGCCTCTCTAACAGGCAATCGCGGGTCACTGGTGGACATCGAGTCTGCCCGACCCATGGCCACACTCACGCAGCATGCGGCAGGCACAAGAGCGTGCCAGCGGCAGCACGTGCCCGCCCGCAACTGCGGCTGTGTGAATCGCCATTTATAGATGGCGATTTGCGGAGCCACATTGCCGTCCGCCTTTCTACACGAGCCAGTTGGCAAGTGGTTAAGCTGGTCATACGTTAAACAATTTTTTTTTTACAATTTCTGTTCTCCTTCACGCCCCATTCACACTTTGTGATATGTCATATGACTTTGGACATCAAAGTTGCAAGACAAGTCGTACCCCATGTTTTCCAATGATAGCCACTCATATATGTGTGACTTAAAGTTGTAGTGACTTCAAGTGATTCATGCACTACTTTGGTACAACTTTTCTGCAAATCAAGACCTATAGACTTCAATGTTAACTCTCAAAAGTTGCATAAAAATTGTACCTGAATGTTTTACATGCAACAATGTGTCTGATTTTGCGGAGGGACAAGTGCACCCATCCAAAGCTGTGTCAAAGTTGCACTAAAGTCGCACTTCAAAGTCACGCAATTTTGAAGTTGTATAAGAGTGAATGGAGCCTTAGAGATTTACTTTAAACTATGTAGTGCAAGGGCCTACCTGATGGAATATAAATTTAAAGTGTTGTTTAAGTCTGACCTCATATTACAGTAAAACCTTGGATTGGAGCATAATTTGTTCCGGAAACATGCCTGCAATCCAAAGCACTTGTATATCAAAGCAAATTTCCCCATTAAAAATAATGGAAACTCAGATGATTTGTTCCACAACCATTTATTCTTAAGTCCTTCAGTTTATAGCCCATATAAAAAGATTATATCAATGTGATAGGTTGTATAACCATAAAATGTCCATCCACAAATGGCCCTCAACAAGGGGATTAGAAGCAAAATCCAGCAGGAGCTACAGAGTATAAAAGAGAAGAGAGGCTCCTCTAAGTGTAGCAATATGGTTATATTTAATGAAGGTACAACACTTAACAATTCACATGTTTGAAGATTAAAATAGGCACATCTAAGTATGCAGGCATCCGGGGTAAAGCTGTCCACATAGACTGTCCTAAAAGCGGAGCGCAGCGTGGAAGGGATGACGTCGATGGCAGTGCAGAGGATGATCTATGTGGACAGCTTTGCCCCGGATGCCTGTTTTAAAGCGGAGGTCCGAGGGCAAAAAAAATTAAAAGTCAGCAGCTACAGAGACAGTAGCTGCTGACTTTTAATATTAGAACACTTACCTGTCTTGGAGTCCAGCGATGTCGGCACCCGCCGCCGATCTTCGGATCGGGGGACGGGTGTAGCCGCCTCCATCGCGGGAAAGGGAACCCGGACGTGTAAGCAGTAAAGCTTCACGCCGGCCACCTTACTGCACATGCGCGAGCTCTGCCGTGCTCTGCTACTGGCCAGGCGGCCAGAAGCAGAGCGAGCAGGGAGGAGAGAGCCGGGCTGCTGACGTCAGCAGCCGTGGCCGCCGGCCAGAGCTCCCGGATGTGTGGAAAAGGACACCTGTCTAAAGACAGGTGTCCTCTTCCCCCTCCCCCCCGAAAGGTGCCAAATATGACACCTGAGGGGGGGAGGAATCCAACCAGCGGAAGTTCCACTTTAGGGTGGAACTCCGCTTTAATCATTACCATGTGAATTGCCAAATGTTGTACCTTCATTAAATGTAACCATATTGCTACACTTAGAGGCACCTCTCTTCTCTTTTATATCAAGACATCTCTTGTATATCAAGTCAAAATGTATTAAAAATGTTTGCTTGTCTTGCAAAACGCTCTCAAACCAAGTTACTCTCAAACCAAGGTTTTACTGTATATTGTTTTTGATAAATCTAAAGAAAAATTGTACAATAAGATTGTTTAACCACTTCAGCCCCGGGGTACTTTTTACTTGTTTTACACTTGTTGTTTACAAGTTAAAATCAGTATTTTTTGCTAGAAAACGCCAAAACATTATATATATATTTTAGCAAACACTCTGGAGAATAAAATGGCGGTCATTGCACTATTTTATGTCACATGGTATTTGCGCAGTGGTCTTTCAAACACAATTTTTTGGGAATAAATACACTTTTTTGAATTTTAAAATAAATAAACATAAAGTTAGCCCAGTTTGTTTGCATATTGTGAAAGAGGATGTTACACCGAGTAAATAGATACTAAAAATGTTACGGTTGAAAATTGCGCACACACGTGGAATGGTGACAAATGACGGTACTTAAAAATTTTAAAGGTTACCAGGTTAGAGTTACAGAGGAGGTTTAGTGCTAGAATTATTGCGCACACTCTGACAATCGCGGTGATACCTCACATTTGTAATCTGAACACCGTTTTCATATGCGTGCGACTTACGTATGCGCTTTCTTTGCTGCGCAAGCTCGCGGGGGTGCTTTAAAAAGAAATAACATTTTTTTATTTATTTATTTTCTTTTATTTTATTTATTTATTTATTTTTAGCAATGTTCCATAAAAGTATTCAGATCGCCAAAAACGGTGATTCTGAATACTGTAATTTTTTAAAAATCAGTGCCATTGACCGCCGAGTGAACTGGAAGTGATGGCTTCTATCGGGACTCCACACAGCCGGCGGATGCTCCGTTCTCCCGGTGAGACGGGAGACCAGGGAAGAGCGGCAGAAGGCAGCGAGGGGGGGGGATGTCCCCTCCCGTTGTCTGGGATAATGGCAACTCCAGAGCCGGATTGGCCGTTATCGCCAGATAGCCGACCACCCACTCTAAAAAATGGTACCCAAGTATAGCCTGTAGCTGCAGGCTATACCCCGATACCTCCACTTCTCCCGACCGCCGTTTATAAACGGTGATTTTCATGAAGTGGATAATGTATGGTCAGCTTTACTCACATGTCCTGGGAGCTGAGTTCCACCCGGCTTCCACATGCCACTCTTCATTGAGGGAGACAAAAGATTCTTCTCCAGACCAAAACTCCAGGACAGTGCCCTCCAGCAAAAATCCTTTAGAACATCTTCTTTAGGTCCTCAGCTGAGAAATTACTGAAACGCAAACTGCAAATCTTCTCTCACACTAGTTGCCTCCTAGGGAACTGGAACCCTCCTAACAGAGGAAAGGTCTCCCAAATATTTATCACCTTCCTCAGTCACCTTCTGGGTGCCCCCTCCCAAGGATTGGCCGAGGCCTGATAAATATTCATAACTGAGTGATTTGACCCTACCTGGTCCATCTTCTGGAAGCTTCCTTCCAAAGCAGGCCAGAACAATTAGTCACTCAGCCTAGGAAACCCTGACCAGAGAAAACAAAATTATCAGAATCATGAGCGCCAATATAATTCCAAACGTTTACAATATTTTGACATCTAGAGCATTCAATAAATAATACCTGGTGATCTTGTCATGAAGGTTATTGTTGAGGAGCATCTTCTTATAGGGTGACCACTCTCTCTTAATTAGGGATTACAGAATGAACCAGGGCCTTGTTAGGACAGCACCCAAGGATATAAGGTCAAAACATGGGTATTAAAAATATTTCCAAATATATTAGTCTCATCATGCAAAAGTTTTCAAGAATCATATATGATGCCCAATACAGTAGTTTTACAAGCTATAAAGACCACTTATACTGTATATTTGCACTGTACTGAGTGTCTCATTTTACAGATAGCAAGTTCAGATGAACCTGTTTCATAGATACAGTATCTCACAAAAGTGAGTACACCCCTCACATTTTTGTAAATATTTTATTATACCTTTTCATGTGACAACACTGAAAAAATGACACTTTGCTGCAATGTAAAGTAGTGAGTGTACAGCTTGTATAACAGTTTAAATTTGCTATCCCCTCAAAATAACTCAACACACAGCCATTAATGTCTAAACTGCTGGCAACAAAAATGAGTACAACCCTAAGTGAAAATGTCCAAATTGGGCCCAGTTAGCCATTTTCCCTCCCCGGTGTCATGTGACTCATTAGTGTTACAAGGTCTCAGGTGTGAATGGGGAGCAGGTGTGTCAAATTTGGTGTTATTGCTCTCACTCTCTCATACTGGTCACTGGAAGTTCAACATGACACCTCATGGCTAAGGAGATTGCCAAGACCCTGAAACTGAGCTGCAGTACGGTGGCCAAGACCATACATCAGTTTCACAGGGCAGGTTCCACTCAGAACAGGCCTCAACACGGTCGACCAAAGAAGTTGGGTGCACATGCCCAGCGTCATATCCCCAGAGGTTGTCTTTGGGAAATAGACGTATGAGTGCTGCCAGCATTGCTACAGAGGTTGAATGGGTGGGGGGTCAGCCTGTCAGTGCTCAGAACTTACACCGCATACTGCATCAAATTGGTCTACATGGCTGTCGTCCCACAAGGAAGCCTCTTCTAAAGATGATGCACAAGAAAGCCCACTTTCTTGGAACCATGTCCTGTGGACTGATGAGACCAATATAAATATATTTGGTTCAGATGGTGTCAAGCATGTGTGGCGGCAACCAGGTGAGGAGTACAAAGACAAGTGTGTCTTGCCTACAGTCAAGCATGGTGGTGGGAGTGTCATGGTCTGGGGCTGCATGAGTGCTGCCGTCATTGGGGAGCTACAGCTCATTGAGGGAACCATGTACTGTGACATACTGAAGCAGAGCATGATCCCTTCCCTTCGGAGACTGGGCCACAGGGCAGTATTCCAACATGATAACAACCCCAAAAACACCTTCAAGATGACCACTGCCTTGCTAAAGAAGCTGAGGACTGATCAAGCATCTCTCCAGATCTAAACCCTATTGGGCGTCTGTGGCGCATCCTCAAATTACATAGGCTGTGTAATTTAATGGAGATAAGGCCCCAAGTGAGTTTGCCTCTGGAGGTGGCAACCCTAGCCAGAAGGCTGTCAATGATGCAAAATGAAAGATACCCAGCCAGCTTCTGCTTTAAAACAAAAAGGCCTTGGATCCAGCCAATGACATCCCCTAGCATCCCCAGATCCATTTCTTTACATACTTAAGCCAGCCAAGGATCTGTAATTTGTGAAAGGAGTGGTGGCAGGTGAACATCATTGGGCAACACCTTTGGATGGCAAGTCATCGGGACCAATGTGGATCTACATACCTGAACAATATAATTGATGTCGGATTTATATTTTTTCATCTAATAAAGAATATTTTCACGGTGTGGGTGTTTTCATTCACTTTTTTTTAAATGAATGTACAAATACCATTTACTTGTTTAGCTGGTGGAGAGGCAAATATCTTGATGGCCCACTTAGTCTGATAGGCTCCCCCAGCAGACACCTATACAACTTTTGGGGGACAGATTGTGGGGATTTTTCCATCAACATTGGGGACTATGTCTTGCAAGGGACAGACTTTCCATGTTGAAGGTGTCAGGCATGGTATGGTTCAGGAGGGGAGCACATGCTTAAATACCCCCTACCCCCCTCCTTCCCTGGCCACCTGGGCTGCACGCCAATATATGCATCTTTTATGAAACCACACGGCAGTGATTGGTACCAATTATTTCATTCATAACTGAAGTATAGTAAACTGTTTTTACTATACTTCTGTTTGTGAATGAATGGGAGGCTCGGTGCATACCTCTTCCTGTCCATTCATTCTGTGCAGCTGAGGCTACACAGGTGGAAATTGAAAGCTGGGGTTTGTTTAGACCCCTGATATCTCATCAAAGCCCCCAACAGAGCTCCTAAAAAAAATTGCAAAAATAAAATTGTAAAAGAAATAAAATTAAATGGTAAAAAAAAAAAAAAAAAATTAAAATAACAATTAAAAACTACTGACACCTGTGAGGGAACTATCAGGATTGCAAAGGTTGCAATTGTGACTGGGCCCTGGCATTTCACCACCATGGGAAGGCCAGACAATGGCAGAAAGGGGCCTGCTGCGGAACTTGTGAAAGGGCCCCGCTGCAGTACCATAATAAAGGGACCCGCCATAGGAGTAAAGGGCCCCAGGATCAGTGTGAAGAGGGAAGGGCCCTGGCCAGGGGTCAGGGAGCCCTTCATAATTTCTTGCACCGGGGCCCTGAAGGTTTTAGTCACGGCACTGTCTGCGGGATATAGGTGGACCCCTCGCAATGGCGAATGTGTCCACTTTGTTCCAGCTTTTACCCTTGTGGTGCGGTTTGGTTAAGGACTTGGGGAGACCTGAATTGTATACTACGACTTATGTCCTATGTTTATGTTTCTGTCCATCTATGCATCTCAGCTCGGGGTGATTGTTTGTGCCGCGTGATGCACCATGTTGTGTTTTTTAACGGCGGTGCTTTGGATTAGGATTTGGTGTGTCCTATAGACAATGAGGCCTCGTTGCTAAGATCGCTATTTTTTATCTTTGAGGTCCTGGAAGATGGAATTAAAGAAACTTTTAATATTAATATACTTGAGAGCGATGCCCATAACTAAGATGGCCGATATTAAACCAGGCACCTGAAACTCAGAACGAGGTTTGTTTGTTTCTTGTTGATATCTATAGCGGTGAGTCAGCACACTGCCAGCGCCCCAGAGCGACGTCATTTGATGATGAAATGCGCTGGGAGGAGGGACATTCTGACGTCACCACGCTGTTTACAATCCTGGAAGGACGGGCGATTTTATGAGTTGGCCGGCTTATCGTTTTTACTGCTCGTTTAGAGAGATTCTGTGTGAGTGCAATATGTTTTTATTTAATAAAGACAATATTACACTATGGCAAGGTTTTCTTTTATGAGAATACTCTGATCTAGGGGGATATGACAGAGTGTGACGAGGGTGATGAGTCTCCTTCCTTAACTGTGCTTGGGATTCAGCATTCTACATAAAGGCCTTGGTTGGGTTGGCTCGAATAGCTTGCTTTCTGGTAAGAAAGTTTTTCACATGGTGGAAGTGCACTTGATTGGTTGGGGTGAAGCACTGTGGTGAAATCATACTTTATTGTCACAGACATACATTATCCGGTCTATGAAATAACCATTCAATGAACTGCCTTTTTTCTTATATTATAGACTTTATCCAATCATGCTGATTTGTACATGGAAAGTATTGGTATAATTTAACTTGTAGCGCAGCTCCTTTATTCTATCACCTTTTGCTATTTGTGTGTATTGCAATTGAGCTGCTGCTTTTGGGGAGTTTGAGGTTTCATTAGCGCTGTAAAATCTATATATCCGATGTAGATATATATGGCTCAATTCTAGCTGTAAAAAACGCTCCTAAAAGCGGCTGTAGAAGAGGCCTAAGTGTTTAAAGTGGAACTATAGTCAGAAAATGAAGTCCTGCTAGATGACTTCAGGCAGGAACATTTACAGGTATAGCTATGTAAAATATTAAAAACGAGTGCCTATACTGTTTATAAGCCCAATAATACACTGCCTCGCTCTGTTCATTCAATAATACACTGTTGCACATTTCACTTGCTCTCCATTTTTAGGCATTTTAAGGTACTGCTGAGTGTGTAAAGGCTGATCTGCTGACAGCCTTAAAATGGAATTAAACCCTCCTATCCTTTACGGCCAAGAAAGCTGCTTCTGTTTGATCTGCAACTGCCATGGTGCTACACATGTGATCAGTTATGATACCAGTCATTTGATGGTTGGACAGTTTGGTTAAGGACACAAGCAAGCAAAAGAACTTTGTCACTACTCCTCCTTTAAGAAACAAGATTCTCCCACATACATTGGCTAACATATCAGCAAGCTGAAAAGAGGTATCTATCCCTGTGGAATCCTATGACGACTCCTTTTAGCCTTATCGGTAGCACATAGACTATAATACCACATTGGAAAGTGTAAGGAATGGAACCTGTTGTTAGTGCAATGTGACAAAAATGCTTTCTTCCTAAAGAAAGACATTGTCATAGCAGAGGCGTTTATAGTGTTTGTTAACCCCAAAAAAAAAAAAAAGATTCTGTTCCCTTAAAGCATGTTATACAGCACAGGACTTGTGCTGTGTCATTTGGCCCCCTGTATCACCTGTAAAAGCTGGCTGACCCTGCCTGGTTCTGCCTTCCCTCTGTACGCTGACTCCAAAATATCAGGGCTCCTGAGCCCTGACACCAGAGTCAGTACGTACCTCTACCATCTGCAGTCCTGCTCTCTGCTTCCTGTGTGCTCTCCCCCTCCCCTCTCTGAGTGTCTGCTCGTGTCAGCACCCGCTCCTGCTGCCCTCATGCATTAAAAGCTCCTATCCCTTCTGTATTAGAACAATAAGATCCCCTGTGTCTTTGTTATATCATAAATATGCTTATGTGTACTGATAACACACCATCTTCCTGCAATCATTTGACTCCTTAGCTCTCTCTCCTCTTTTCCCCAGCTGAGGTCAGCTGCAGTGCTCAGCCCCGCCTGCTTGAATTGTCAGCTAGGCAAAGGAGAGGAGAGAGGAGGCAACTGATCACAGGAAGATGGTGTGTTATCAGTACAGATAAGCATATTTATGATATAACACAGACACAGGGGAACTTATTGTTCTAATATAGAGGGGATGGGAGCTTTTTAAACAAGTGGCTTAACAGTGGCGGCTGGTGAAATTTTAGGATGGGGGTGCCAGACCCCGTCCTTCCTTTTTGACCCCTCCCACTTATCATAAGCCCCACCCCTTATAGTTTCCACCCATTGTGTCAGGAGTATACAGCCCAGCATCACCAGATAGTGGTATACAGCATCACCAGTTAGGAGTATACAGAGTAACCAGATAGCAGTATACACTTACAAAGCACCAGATAGCAGTATACAGAGTCACCATATAGCAGTATACAGAGTCACCATATAGCAGTATACAGAGTCACCATATAGCAGTATACAGTCACCATATAGCAGTATACAGAGTCACCATATAGCAGTATACAGAGTCACCATATAGCAGTATACAGAGCCCCAGATAGAGGTAGACAGAGTCCCAGATAGGGTATACAGGGTCCCAGATAGGGTAAACAGTGTCCCAGATAGTGTATACACTCACCAAATAAGGATATACAGGGTCCCAGGTAGGATATACATTGTGCCTGATAGGGTATACAGGGTCCCAGATGGTGTATACAGTTACCAGATAGTGTATACAGTCACCAGATAGGGGTATATACGGTCCCAGATAGTGTATACAGTCACCAGATAGGGGTATATACGGTCCCAGATAGTGTATACAGTCACCAGGCAGGGGTTCGCAGCGGTTCATGCTCCATGCAGAGTATTGCACATAGTACATGTCATAGGAAGCTTCATGCAGAATATTGCACATAGTACATATCATAGAAAGCTCCATACAGAATATTGCACATATTACATGTCATAGGAAGCTCCATGCAGAATTTTGCACATAGGACATGTCACAGGCAGCTCCATGCAGAGTATTGCACATACTACATGTCACAGGCAGCCCCATGCAGAGTATTGCACATACTAAATGTCACAGGCAGCTCCATGCAGAGTATTGCACATATTACATGTCACAGGCAGCTCCGTGCAGCGTATTACACATACTACATGTCACAGGCAGCTCCATGCAGAGTATTGTGCATACTACATGTCACAGGCAGCTCCATGCAGAGTATTGCACATACTACATGTCACAAGCAGCTCCATGCAGCATATTGCACATAGTACATGTCACAGGCAGCTCCATGCAGAGTATTGCACATACTACATGTCACAGGCAGCTCCATGCAGAGTATTGTGCATACTACATGTCACAGGCAGCTCCATGCAGAGTATTACACATACTACATGTCACAGGCAGCTCCATGCAGAGTATTGTGCATACTACATGTCACAGGCAGCTCCATGCAGAGTATTGCATATACTAAATGTCACAGGCAGCTCCATGCAGAGTATTGCACATAGTACATGTCACAGGCAGCTCCATGCAGAGTATTGCACATACTACATGTCACAGGCAGCTCCATGCAGAGTATTGCACATAGTACATGTCACAGGCAGCTCCATGCAGAGTATTGCATATACTAAATGTCACAGGCAGCTCCATTCAGAGTATTGCACATAGTACATGTCACAGGCAGCTCCATGCAGACTATTGCAGATACTACATGTCACAGGCAGCTCCATGCAAAGTATTGCACATACTACATGTCACAGGCAGCTCCATGCAGAGTATTGCACATACTACATGTCACAGGCAGCTCCATGCAGAGTATTGCACATACTACATGTCACGGGCAGCTCCATGCAGAGTATTGCACATGCAGGGTCCCAGATAGTGTATACAGTCACCAGATAGGGGTTTGCGGTGCCCCCTGCCCCCCCCCCCGAAGTTGGGACAAGGCCTGCACTTACCCCATCTAATAGGCAGGTAGGCAGCTCCATGCAGAGTATTGCACATACTACATGTCACAGGCAGCTCCATGCAGAGTATTGCACATACTACATGTCACAGGCAGCTCCATGCAGAGTATTGCACATACTACATGTCACAGGCAGCCCCATGCAGAGTATTGCACACACTGCATGTCACAGGCAGCTCCATGCAGTGTATTGCACACGCTACATGTCACAGGCAGCTCCATGCAGAGTATTGCACATAGTACATGTCACAGGCAGCTCCATACAGAGTATTGCACATACTACATGTCACAGGCAGCTCCATGTAGATTATTGCACATACTGCATGTCACAGGCAGCTCCATGCAGAGTATTACACATACTACATGTCACAAGCAGCTCCATGCAAAGTATTGCACATACAGGGTCCCAGATAGTGTATACAGTCACCAGATAGGGGTTTGCAGCGCCCCCCCCCCCAAAGTCGGGACAAGTCCTGCACTTACCCCATCTAATAGGCAGGCAGGCAGGAGTGTGCAGAGTTCGGCATGTGGCCAGCTGCTGTTTTATGAAGAGACAGCGCTTGCGGTGAGGGTGCTGAAGCCTGGAGACTGAAGTCCGGCTTCTCTCTCCAGTCTCCATGGCCGGAAGTGATATTGAGGCTCCTCCAGATCAATCACTGATTCATTGACAGTACCAGGAGCCAATAGGTGGCTTGATGCGCAGAACAAACTGCCTCAAGGCAGGAATAAACCCTGCCATTGAAGCGTGACGCTTGCAATCATGTGATTGCAATGACGTCACGCTTCCCATAGTGCACTGGCATCCAAACACAGTGCACTATGTAAATTTAAATGAACTTTTTTTTTAAAAAGGGGACTATTTTTGGGGGGGGGGGGGCGGCGCCCAGTCGCCTGCTATGGGCGGGCCGCCACTGCTTAACAACCACTTTAAGTTTCTATAATCTTGATGTCTCTTATCTAGAGAGTTAAAACCTCTTACATTGTACATGATCAAGTTGACATTTACCAGAAGAATGCAGGAATCCTTCTGTTGAGCAAGCACTTGTCTCGAGACCAGAAAGGGGATGGGAAGAAAGGGACGGTAAATAAAATGAGAACAGAAACAAAGAGAGAAAAGGAAACCAAAGAACATAAGCCAAAAATACATAGAACCCTTGAACATTGGTATTTCACACAAATTATTGTGGTGAAGAGATTACACATGTTTTCCCATAACTGGGTGTCCCCTGAAGATTGGGGGGGGGGGGGGGTGCCATATCACAAAAGGTTGAAGGATTACCAAATCCAGCTGTGAAAGAGAATCCACAGATGGCCACATGAACTATACCCATGAAACATACAGTAAAACTTTGGTTTAAGAGTAACTTGTTTTGAGAGCGTTTTCCAAGACAAGCAAAATGTTTTAATACATTTTGACTTGATATACAAGCGATGTCTTGATATACAAGTAGTGTTGCATCACAACTGAGTATAAAAGAGAAAAGAGGCGCCTCAAAGTGTAGCAATATGGTTACATTTAATGAAGGTACAACATATAGCAACTCACATGGTTGATGATTAAAATAGGCACATGTAAGTATGCAGGCATCCGGGGTAAAGCTGTCCACATGGACCGTCCACCGCATCGCCATCAACTTCATCCTCAAGCCTTGCTTTCAGATCGCTCTACTGCAGGAGAGTCTTTTCTTTTATACTCTGTAGCTCCTGCTGCTGGATTTTTCTTCTAATCCCCTTGTGGAGGCTGCCATTTGTGGATGGACATTGTATGGTTACACAACCTATCATATTGCTATAAGATTTTTATATGGACTGTAAACTGAAGGACTTATGAATAGTGTTGAGCGAACCCGGACTGTAACGTTCGGGTCCGTACCGAACTTTCGGGTGTCCGTGGCACGGACCCGGACCCGGACATTTCAAAAATCGTTCGGGTTCGGTCCGGGGTTCTGCTATTTTACTCCACGTGTTGAGAAGCTGCAGGGCAGCCAATCAACAAGCGTTTCACTGGTTTGCCCTTAGAAGCCATCACAGCCATGCCTACTAATGGCATGGCTGTGATTGGCCAGTGCATCATGTGACCCAGCCTCTTTATAAGCTGGAGTCACAGTGCTGCAGTCACATGCTCCTTGGGTTAGTGTAGGGAAAGGTAGCTGACGGCGTGAGGGACAGATTTCAGCCATTTTAAGACCTGATCCTGCATCCTGAGATAGATTACTTTACTACTGCTGTCTGTGCTGTTGCTCTGAGGACAGATAGCAGAAATTAGAGATTTCACATACCGCTGCTTTGAGTTGCAGATCAAGC
>BLSH010159705.1:165833-180872 GCA_018402905.1 Glandirana rugosa
CCCCCCCCCCCCCCCCCCCCCGCAGAAGCTGCTGGATTTTGAGTCCTCCTATAGTCTGCATAGCCAGGCAACACACATTTCCAGCTTTCATCCAGACACAAGAAATCAGTCCATGGGCTTGTTTCTGTTATTTCATAGGGAAAAACGGCTTGTATAGGGTATAGGGGTTATAGGATGCACAACTTGACTTGAAGAAACATCAGGGGAGGATAACTTCCTTCCCTAGGTACAAAAATGAAGATCTCTCTATGTACAAAAATGAAGATCCTGGACTGTACTCCCGCCGAAATAAACACAGTCTCTATGGATTAGTGACAAGATCCTTTACTGACTAGGTGTCAGGGAATCCCAGTAAGATGTTTGACTACCAGAGGTGCGAATGCGCGCCGAGCCTTCACAGAAGGGTGCACTGGAGGACACTGACAGTGCTTTAATGCTGACTGGTCTTCAGCTATTCCTGAGACCTGTATACCCCCTCTAAAGATACCTGCTTATTGATGACCCTGGCTATACTCTGACTACGCTCTTGCCTGCTGATTCTGTACCTCTTTACCTGCAAGTTGATGACTTTGGTCATTCCATGACTACGCTTCTGTCTGTTGATTTTGTACTTCACTGCCCGCATGCTGACAACCCTGGCTAACCTGCAACTCCACTCCTGCCTGCTGCTCCTGGTTCCCCATTTTGTCCGAGTGGCTACCAAGCTGACCGCATCTGCCTTACTGCAACTTGCTGTGAATTCCAGCTGCGATTCTGCCAAAAACTCCATTCCATTACAAGTGTCAGTCCTGCAGAAGGAGCAGAGTGCTTCCTTACCTTCCCTGTACCTCGGAATCACACCCCCTGCTGCCGATCCCAGGGATTACATCTACAGGCACTCGTGTCCCTTGGATACCTCCGTTTCATCCTCGGAGGGACCTGGGCTGGAGAGATAAGAGAGGGCGACCTCGTCAATTCAGTCTCCCATCAGGTATGTGACACTAGGACCTCTCAGACCCCTTTAAAGAATTAGCACAAAGCTGCAAACTGTATGCAGAAGTATTTTGTTTCCACTGTAGAAGCTCACCCAGTTCTGACACTTGCAGATACTACTAGCCCACCTGGCTGCCATGAAGAACTCCCCAGGACAAGGAATTGGGATTTAACACAATGCTGTCATTGGAAAGTATCCTATGTCTGGCAGTCTTTCCCCTTGTATGCCCCTGGGTGTCCTGAGGTACTCACACTGTGCTTTGCTTCCCGCTGCACTGGGCAAGACTCCTGTTCAGGCCTCCAACTGATCAGATCTTCCCATGCAGGCCCAGATGTTCAAAGTTAATGGAGATTCATATTTTAGGCTTCCTCTTTTTCCTTCCCTCATCTCCTTTCTAGAGGCAGAACCCCCAGAGCTGGGGTCCCCACCAGGCCACATGACAGCACCTTCAGTGCTCCATCTTCCACCCGACTTTCCTGCTGCCCATGCTCCACGATATTTAAGGGCTGACCCAGCCACCCTGCCAGGCCAGATTCCCTCAAATATGCAGATCAGGACCTCTTGGCCTCCGCCACTAACTTCCAGAAGCTTCTCCAAACTTCTAGATCCAAGGGGAGGAATCAAAGGCCTGCTCTGTAGAACCATCCAGCCTTGACTTAATTACAGACTCATACAACTACCATTAGTCATCCAAATATATTTACCTATACTAGTTGCACACTAGAGGGTGCTACACATACAAAAGCAGACATACTGTAGACAGATGCACACTTGGCCTTATGGGCCAGAAATGTATTCAATTCTATGTCTGTTTCTTTTTTTGGGGAGAGCCACTCTCTAATTGTCCTGGTGCCCATCCTCACTGAAATGGAAAGTGATTGGAAATCAAAAATGTAAAAAAATGTAAAAATGTCAGCAGAACAAGAGGGTACAACATCCAGTGAGGACACTCATACCAGTGACAACTGTGTAAGAGGGGAGTTCCTCTCACTTTGGAGAGATTACTTCTAAATTCTTGTTGTGTCTGTGGGACAAACCATGAAGGAAAATCTCCAGAACATTGACAGCAATAAATAAACTGAAAGAAGTTTTAACTTTATCCAAAACGAATACAAAAAACTTTAAATGGTCTATAATTGCAGATGAACCTCCCTTCTGTTCCCTCACCCCTCATTGGTGGGGACAGGGAAGAGAATGCAGGGACCTGCTTTAGGGGAGATGTTTTGATCACTACATTTTTTTTAAAATTTAAATGCAATCATTTTGGCTCATTCTACAGACCCCCACAGACATGAGACTATCTCCTGATGCTTCCAGTTTCATTAAAACTGGGCCACTGTCATCTTATGTCTGTGAGCCCTTGTGGTGGGGTGGATGGAGGTGACAACAAATGAGTGGAATGCCCACAATCCTATGTGGGCTAACTGCCTCTAGACAATTAGAAATAGTTTGGTTGGGCAACAATCTCTTGTTTATGTGGTGAAGCATTTGCCTGCCAAGTTCCAGCTGTTTGCTTTTGCCTGAAACCTTGAACAAGTTAGAAAATCTGTCCCAAGCACTTTTTCTTCAGTTGCTCTGACATTAACAGTGCCACATTTGACTGTTGATGCTGCTCAATTTCCTTTTGCATAAACACAATATAGATACCTTTAACTTGGCTGTGAGTTAGTACCAGGAAATAGACACAAACCCGTTTTAATAGTAATTAACTCAGTTTATTTGTACTGGTTAAAAATAAATGGTAGTTGGAGCATAAATTAGTAAACTGAACATAGGTTTGGACACAATCTGCTAGACAGTATAATCACTACACCAAAGTAACTTGACTGGAATCACACCACTAGACTGGAATCAATACATAAATTAGCAACGTGATCAATGAACAGTGCATATATAACATTAACTACAATGTGAATTATAATACTATAAATAGTCTAGAGTGTACTCTAGGAGAACAGCTAGGATATAGTGCAATGTCCCTTAAGAGGTGCTCGTTAGCAAAAGCAATTGGTAAAGGTCTCTGTGTAGCAGCTGTAAAGGAACAGTCTTTAGTCCTAACTGTTCAGCCGGCCAACTATGGGGCCCAGTTGTACTGTTGGTGCACATGAGAATGCTCCCAGTCAAGCCTGCAGGCAGCAATAAGGCTACTAGATGGCTGTGTCAATTCCTAAAGAGCTTACTCTCTAGCAGCAATTAGTAAACACCACAATACATAGGAAGGACAACAAGGAGACTCAGGGACCGCCTGCATGACCATATCTACAACATTGAGAAAGATCATGCCAGAAATATAGCCCAGCATTTCAATAAATGTAAATGCAGGAGATACCGCTGCTGTTTTGATACAAATTATTGATAGTGAGAGCATCTAAGAGGGGTGGGGATGTGTTTCTCTTTTTATGTAGGAGAGAGGTATATTGGATTTTTACACTCCAGATACTAAACAGACCACGTGGCTACAGGGTCGGTGAGTGAGTGTGCAGCTTAACCCGGGATCACCACGAGCAGTTGTCCTACGAGTGGTGAGAGCTTCACACGAGGGCTGATATGTGGCCTAATTGTTTACACGCTTTTAAAGTATTTTAACTTTGTAAGGGCAATTGTCTAGGGGGATTTATGGGATAAATAACCCTTACATAACAGAGTTACGCTATGAGACAGCTTGTTTTCATTGTGGGTTACTGATGACGCAGGGAGGCGCCTAACATTAAACTAACTCCTGCGGGAGAGGGTTGCTGTGCATAAAGTTGTAGTTTATACCAGGATTTGCCGATGAGAAGAGGATTCCCAAGCACAGTTAATTTCTGCTAGAGAAGGTAGCTTTATCTTAAGGCGTTTTTGATTCTTTGATCTGGTGAGTTCAACACCCATAGGAAGCGTGATCCCACGAGGTGTGGTGACGGGTTTTCTGAGGTGGCTTTGGTCATCATCTCCTGCCCTATACGAGAGATGTGATTAACTCTAGGGCTCACTTAGTGTATAGATAGTTTGTGACTATTGCATTGAATACACCAGTCTAGTGCTGCTAATTCTTTCTCTTCTTCGGTAGACAAGGCATATTGTGTAACATAGTTGCCAATTTGCCACCCTAAAATGCTACTGATTATCCAGGCTGCCTGTCTGTGTTTTTTTAAGTAACTTTTGTAAGTTATAATGAAGAGGTATAGGTAGCAGGAGAACCACATTTTTGTTTGTCACTTCAAAGCCATAGATTACACAGCTTTGTGTCTCACAATTAAGGTCCCTTCCAAGTAGAAGAAAAAGCATCAGATATCTGCATACCCTGTTCTTGGCTAAAGTCAGGGCTTTTGATATGGTTCATCCAGGTAAGACCATGTTTTAATAGTCCTTTCTTTATGTAGGAGAATATGTCTGAAAGTTTGGAAAACAATGTGAGAAATGTCTGGTCCCCCTGAACCCCTGAAAGATTATGAAACCTGACAGAGTACAATTAAAAAAACATCTGCTAGTAGAAGTCTATGGAAAAAAATAGAGACATAAAAAGGTAACTACGGTACTTGGGCAATTCATTTGAACGATTGTTTTGAAAAGAACACTGGACAACAAAGATCTTGCTTCCTAAACACTTTTTAGGGTATCTTATAGATTTTTAGCCGGTAATCATGAAAATAACCTGTAATTTAATCTATCAATTACCGTTTTATAGAAATATTTTGTTTCTGTAATGTTCAATTAGCAATACCTTTTGGCTATGCTGCACATAAGAAAATATGAAAATGTTGGTAAGGCACATCCAGTACACCAAGTACAACTTCTATATCTGTGAAGATCTAAAAGTAATGGCTTTCAAAATTGCTATCTGGGCAACTAAAATTCATCAAATTGGTTAAAAAATATATAATAAATCCACGCTACGGCTCAAATAATTCTTATAACATAAACTGTAATCCCCGATCCTTCACTAAGTATTCAAGGATCAGCCTACGTCAGGGGGCTGCAATTGCATCCCGTGATGACGCTCGTTATTGGAGAGCGAAACGCGTTGACGTCATTTCCGGCTTCCCGTACTCTCTGACGTCACATCCGTTCGTGGTGGAATGCACGCCGGAGCCAGACGCCGCATATACACTATAGTTTTTTGCTGACAGGCGGGAGATCATCAGTCCTTCTTGTAAGTGTCATTCTTTTATTTGCGCAATAAACCGCACAAAACGGTACTTTACTATGGAGGCTGTTTCTCTCTTTTTTGAGCATGGTGTGTGGAGGAGTTGAAGTTTGCAGTTTGCAGCTTGCAGCCCATTAGGATCGGTTCTCGGATTGCCTCTGGTCATCTGGTCCTTGACTACCACTTGGATTAAGCGTATTGTGACACCCAGACTGAAAAACTGGGGGTCCAATTTTTCTGGTGAGTGGGGCCACAAGAGGGGGCTGTCACAGAGCACCAAGGAAAGCACGTTTTGTATTTTCTGGAGCACTGAGCACTTTTAAGGACTGCACTGGATGGTTGCATAACAGTTTTTTATTGGTTGATTATTTATTCATTCTGAGACTTTATTTGAACACACACCACATTAATTGGTTGATATATTTGATTCATGTTATTTAGCATTATTCATTTCAATTTTTTATGTTTAATCATAAAATTCATCAAAGTTGGTTGACTATTGTTGGACACTGCAACGAGATGCACCAGACACTGAGTACAAATGAAAATCAGAAACAAAACACTTTTAGCCTTTTTGGACTCAGGGCGGCACACAGACAGAAGAGCGCACTGTATGAGTGGTTTTATCACGACTCCAAAGTAGTATGGTAATTATTTTTGCTATAGTACCTGATAATTGTAGCACTCCGTTAGTGTGGCATCACAGGCAACATAAATAATACAAACCAAAATGATCGCTTTTATTAATTCATCAGTAAAAGATTATAGATGACTCAGTAGCTCTGTTGGCTGGATTAACTACATTGCGCCCGCAGGCCGTCATATGACGTCCTGGACTTTGAGTGGTGATATCTGAATGGTGCCTTCAGCTACAGGCACCGTTTTTCAGAGCCGGCGATTCTCTGCAAGATAAAAGTGGTCTTAGCGGCGCGAGATCTTTTTTATTGGTGGCGGGAGAGGTGCCCCCCTCACACCACTTTCCCGTCAACTCCACCACTTTCTGGACGTCGGCAGCGCCGCAGATGATCAGGTCCGTTCCCCACCTGCACAGGAAGCCGAGTGAGCGGAAGATGCCGCCCACTCGGCTCCATAACATTGCAGGGAGGAAGCGATGTCACAAGTCACTTCCGCCCAATGCTCTTAAAGGGGACTTTTTTTTATAATTTTATAATTTTCATTTTTTTACATTTTTTTTTTTTTTTTTTGCATTTAACTGTAAATATGAGATCTGAGGTCTTTTTGACCTCAGATCTCAGATTTAAGAGGTCCTGGCATGCTTTTTTTCTATTACAAGGAATTTATAGCTTTTTTTAAATGCGTTTTTCTGGATTTTTTTTGTTGTTATTCTGTCTCTCACTGTTAAAATAAACCTACCATTACAATTATAGACTTATCATTTCTTTGTCATTGTGCAAACGTACAAAATCAGCAGGGGATCGAAAACTTTTTTCCCTCACTGTATGTCAGTGGGATGAAGAAGGGGAAAAGGGCTCCATGGGGTAAATGGAACTAAAGGGATCTAGGGGCTGAAGGGCTAAAGCCTCCTCTCTCCAAGGAAGGAGGAGGAGAGTGGAGTTATGGGACTGAGTTGTCCCCTCACCCTCTGTGTACTCATTCAGCTCAGAGAACCTTCTCATCTAGGGTTGCCACCTGTCCAGGATTCACCCTGACAGTCCAAGTTTTGAATCATGTGTCCGGATTTCAGTCCACCTGAAACCCGGACACATTATTCTGAATGGAATGTGACTCAGAACGGGGCCTGACAGGAGGGTGAGGGGGCACTATGTGTGCCGCATTACTATTCTCTTTGGAGTGCTCAAAAGTGTCCCAGGTCTATTATAATCCTATTGTGTATATTAAATTGTGTGCCACTAAAGTGTTCGGGTTTGGCTTGAAGAAAAAGAGGCAACCCTATTCTCAGCGTGGTTTCTGCCCTGATGAAGGTAGTTTCTCCTTCCCATTTCTGGTCACATACTATGTCACATGACAAGGGGAGACAGGAAGAAGGGAAGTCTGCCTTAGGTGTGTTCTCAGCAAACGCCTGCTCTCCTCTGCCCACAGCAAACTCCAGCAGGCTCCTTCTCCTTCTGATAGGAGTGATGCTGCAGTCACTCCTATCAATGAAGTGCATCTGAACAGAGCAGCTGAAGCTCCCAGTGCACCCCTCCCACTACACACACTGACTTTCGCCCACACCCCATGTGTCCTCTGGCTCTGTTTTTTTGCAGGATCAACCAATATTTTTTTCACTTATCAAAGAGGTATAAAATGTATTTGATGGAATTGTATAGAGATGTGCACTATGAAAACATTTGTTGCCTTTCGGATTAATTTGTTAAGTTAATCATTTTGTTTCATCATATTCGTTATGTTGAATGATTCATTTTCAGCATTCATTAGATATATCTAGATTTGTTTTGTATATTCTTTTGTTCCAAATAGATTAATATTTTTGTAAGTTATTTCTGAAGATTCAGATTCATTGGTTATGTTGCGTTTCGGAGATTCTGATGGATCCGCCTCCACCCAACCCTAACACAATAAGTAAAAATAATCCTATTTCACGATTATATTTTACTGTAACTATTTATTGAAATATGTTTCCATCACATATGTATTATGTAGTGCATTTTTTTATAAATCACGCTATGCTCACTAGAATAAAAACAAATGGATCTCAGTTGATTCGGATCATTTGTTATGTTGTCATGTTTAGATGCTTAAAGCATTAAAGCTCAGATCACACTGCTGCGACCCCAAAGTCGTGCAACTTTGCATTGCAAGTTGCTTGCAGCTTTGATGCAACTTTCATGTGACTTTGATGTTTTGCGACTTTGGCTTTGGCCAATCATAACAATACAGATTGTGCTACATGTTATTGAACTTACATGACTCTCTGAAGACGCAAACAAATGAATCTGAATCTCCAATTAACACAAATCTCATGCAAATTTTGATTTGTAATGAAACTAATTGAACATGTCTATAACTGTAGACAGATCAAAGGATAGCGTTTGAGAGAAGTGCATTGTTGGGGTTTACATACAGCCTGCTTTAAAATGGTTGAAAGCTTAGCATATCAGACTAATAGTAGGAATAGGCTGTAAGACACTAAGGTTAGAAGGAAGATTTCATCCCATTTTAAAGAGAAAATGTATTTCGAGTTGTTATTTAAAGTGAGGTTCACATTTTTATATGATTTCTCTTCCATATTTGTAATATTGTATCAAATATAGAAATGTGTAGATTAACCATTAGAGGGAGCTCTGCATTTACTACAGATATCAGCCACTTACAAAATGCATTGCTGTTAGCAGATTGGCTGACTCATAGACTTGTACAAGGTTTCTAAAACACTAACACACACCAATAAGATTTATTTTTAGATCATACTGTCTTCTTTTCAGTTTCTTTTCGGTATCCTTAAAAAATGAAAGGCAATACATTTCCCTTTATCATGTTAACCCCTATGCTTGTCTATACATAAGAGTGCTTCTGTCCACAGTTAAGTTGAGGATCTTGTACAGCTTTCCACATGACCAGCATCTGGTATGGCACAAAGCGGTGTACCATTAAAAGCTCCCTGTAATAGCATGGGTCGAAAGAATCCAGTTTGGCCGATGGCACGTGCACACCTACTGTCCTCATCCCCATGTGAGAGCCTGGGACTAGGCCAGCCTTTTTCAGACACATGCCTAAATACACATCATCAATTGGGAACAGCGGTATTTCCAGAGATTTATTGTAAATGGCATGGGCAGTACTTCGGGACATGAGTATTCCTCCTCCCCCGCAATACATTGGGTAGTCATTGGAATTGGTGACCTGTGTGGGGATATAGTATTTGCTGCCAGGATCACGTATCGGTCCAACGTTGGCTATGAATTGACCAACAAAGAGGTGACTATCCGCTCTCAGTTCACGTAGGTAGGTGATTACGTTGAAGGTGTTGACAAATACGTCATCATCTCCATTGAAAATAAAATGAGCTCCTGGGCAATATTCTTCTAGCCAATGGTAGAAGAGGAACTGTTTTAAAGTCAGGTTAAAAAAAGTGTCATGAAAGTCCCACTGTAAGATATCACCGTATGTCTCACTCTCAATTCTTAGAAGGTGATGCAAATGTCTGTTCTCCCACTGGTTCTTGGATGTCCCTGACAGGAAAATCCTTTTGACATGGACACCATTATAGTTGTCTTGCTTACCCCAAGATTGACGAATTACAGATCTCCTGTCATAGTTTGCTGGAGAAGACTTTATGGCAAGGAGTAGGAATACCCCTTTAGATGCAGCTCTTCCATTGCATTTCTGAGGTGCGTTAAGGATCTGTGAAAAGTTTCTGCAGTGTTTATATCTCAAGAAGTCCTGAATGTGTTCCGGCAGTGTGGAAAAACCATTAATACTTGCCACTGATGAGTTCTCTTTGCATTCCATGTTTTTTGGTTCATCTGGGACATATGTAAAGCGAGATGGGATGACGGTTTGATCTTCCCTTTTTTCTACATCATCTAACCTTCCATGCATAATGAACAAGATTCCAGCAAAACCCATGCACAGCAGCAGCATGCTTTCCACTTTAGCAAAGAATCGGCCCATGTTGACACTGTCAAGATTAAAAATAAAAAAGTGATTAAAAAGTATGAAAAAAAAAACACAAAAAAAAAACGGTGAAGCCAGACTTAAATATCACCTGACATTAAAATAATTTGCCTTAAAGTGGTACTAAACCCAGTAATATGAAACTAGTTCTTCTGTCCCCCCCCCCCACTCACACACAGTGCCCACAGCTTATATATCTTATTTTTACATTAAAATAATGCCACTATATACCTTTTTGGATGATCTGTATGCCACGGTTACATGATAACCTGCAGGGTTTCTCCAGTGCTGAGAGTTCAGGTAGGAGGAGATTTCCACTACAGCCTGTATACACGCCCACATGTGTGATGTCAATATCATGTGACCTGGCTAGCCCTGAGAACAAGTAAATATTCTCTCCAGCATAAAAGACACAACTGAGCATGTGCAGGTCGGCTACCCTGCCTGTGTTACCTGGCCTTCCCCATATAGACAGTGCAGAAGAGAAGAATCTATACATACAGGATAAAACAGCCTTTTTACACAATGCAGAGGATTAACCCCTTAAGTTCCATACTGAGTATAACAAGCATGCTATGCTGTATATACAGACTGATTTTACTGTTGTGGGTTTACTAACACTTTAAAGCCTCATTTACACTGCTGCTGGTAAATGGACGTTTAGAGGCATTTGGGCGTTTTTTTTCAGCTGCCCCTGAACTTTCCTCTATGTTATCTTATCAGTACATGTACACAGGGTCATTTAAGGTCGTTTCCAGGCAGTTGAGTTTAGAGGCTTTTTTTGGAACACAAAAAAATGGGTTCAGACGCCAGTTCAGAGGCATTTGAAACGCCAAACAGCTTGTAAACGCAGCTAAATGCGCCTAAACGCGGTAAGTCGCGTCTAGGACCGTTTCGTTTACAAGCGTTTCCATTTAAGAAAAAAAATATGTTTTTTCAAAAATGTTCCTAGACGCGAACACGGCATTCAAAATGCAGCAAAACTGGCGTTTTAGACGCAAGTTTCTAGCTGTCAAGATAAAACGTTCAGGGGAGGTTGAAACAGCATCCCGTGTAAACGGAGCCTTAGTCCTTTTAGTGCTACTGTAAGGAAGGTCCAGTGCATTACAGCATGAGAAGAACAGTACATACCATGTTTCTGTGCATAAGGTCGCTACCAGATGTGTATTAACCAACATGCATGGACACATTAGCAGCATGCACCTGGGCACTCGTGAATACTCAGCATTGTTCTTAATACATATTTAAAGCGGTAGCAAAGTCCACTTTGTGATTTAAGCCTATAATAAGGCTTACCTGTATGTAAAATGAACATCTCCTAAACATGCACTGTTTAGAAGATATTCATCCTAAATACTGTGCCGGACTTTCAGAGCACCCTGCTGTAACCGAGGGCTCCTGCGCGCATGCATGGGAATGGCCTCATTGTGGCTCCGGCCACTCAAACAGCCGGAGTCCACGAACCCCGGAGGAAGAACGGGGAAGATGGAAGCCCTTTCAGCGGTGACAGCACACCGCTGGAAGGTTTCGTTTAAGGTAAGTATTCCATAATGTGCTAATATGGGATGCATACTAGCACATTATGCTATTATTTTGCAGAGGAAAGTTTTTTATTTTTTTTTATTGCAGCGGTTTACTACCGCTTTAAGCTGGAGTGTGACATGGACAGATTAATGAGTGGTCTTCAGCTATTTCCTGATTTACTTGTGACCTGACCTGCTACTTTCTGCCTCTCTGTGTATAGCACTTTCCCTGTAGGGCTTGCTGTGCGTTGACTTCTTAGGCCTCCCTCTGATTAACTGCAGATGGTTGTTGGGGGTTTTTCACATAGCCCTCCTTACTGCCGCTTGCTCCTTACTCAATAAACAGTCCAGGGTACTTGGGGCTTTATTATATTTATTGTGGAACTTGGATGAGAGAAGAGAATAGTGGGATACTCCAGATGAGCACAATTGAGAAGGACAGCTCTCACTTGGCCTCACCAGAGTATTTGTGGAAGCAGACACACTTTTACCATACTGCCACATTTATGGAAGAAGTTAGTCATCTTGCTCTCTCTAGCAGCAACTATTTTATCTTTAGGACACTATCTAGCATCCCCCTTTTACTGACACCCGTCCACTGACTCTTCTAGCTGAAGGGATGGCCTTCACAGGACAGGCCCCATGACACAGATCTGTACTCACAGTAGGCAGAATCAGATCCTTGCTGGTGTCTCCCTTCTAGTCAGCTCTAAAGGACCTCTGGGTTCACCTTTACTCTGACTTCAGGCCCTTGAGTCGGCTACTCAAGGATGCATGATAACGTATACAGAGGAGGGGCAGCCGCCCCCTTCCTTCCGGGGCCCCGCTCTCTAGCTGAAAGGCCCCGAGCACATGTGCCCTTCAATATTTATACAGTTACCCAGCATGCATTGAGGCACGTTTGTCTGCCAATAGCTAGGGCTGTAACAATGCCTGTGCCCTCACTTGTCAGGTTCCCTCCCACTGTCCAATATGCCTCCCTATTGGACCAGTGTGGAACATTCAGACAAGCTGAGCTGCATCTGAGTACCATGACCTTACCAATCGATCCTTCTCCCTGGTAGACAGAGAGCACTCTAAATTTGCCTAACAATCTTCCTGGTAAGCAGAAAGACCCAAAACTATACTCTTTTCTAGCACCTACCTAGTAGGGTGCTACATGTGTATGACCCAACTTGCCTTTGGCCTGTCTCTGGATTCCTGACCTGTGTTTCTGACTCCGCATCTTGCCTTCTGATTCAGCACCTTTGTTCCCATCTGTGAACTGACCTCAGCCTGTATCCTGACACGGCTTCTATCTTATCTTCCTGTATCTTGCTGTCCCGCTTTTGCTGACCTTGGCCTGTATCCTGACGCTGTCCCTGCCTTCTGATTTGGTATCTTGTTGACAAACTTTGGCTTGTGTCCTGACTCCATTCCTGTCTTCTGACCAGGTGCTACCTTGTTCCTGCATTAGGTTCTTGCGCAGTGGTCCACAGTTTTCAGTCCCTCACATGCGACAGCTGGTGCTGCCTGCGACATTGGCCTTCATGCACTGTGTCCTAACATCCCCTGTCACCTTTACCAGAGGTGTTGGACAAGAGGTGCAGGAGAAGCCCCTTCTTCAGTTTGATGTCCACCAGGTACATGACAGCTATGTTCCCACGCCCTTTCCCTTAAGTCCTAAAACTGTGCTTCAGGAAATGCTGAGTGATGCAAAAATCTGCTCCTATGCGTCACATTAGTGGATAGAGAATATGGACAATATCAATCACCAAAAAGAAAAGAGCAATAGTAGACTGATGGGGTCATGCCTCTACTCATAGTTCCTTCTTCTGACTGTTAGCATATGTAGATCCAGCCTCTTCCTTCCCAGTCTGTTGTGCAGGCAACTACAGGAGGCTGATCTCAAGACAAATTCAAATGCTTATACTAGCTGATTTTACAATACAAAGACATTTTAATAAAAATCATAAATTGGAGCTTGCATTATTTTATATTTGTTTGGAGTTCAGATTTAAAGTTGGAATTGTGGCTCCAGTAAATCTGATCACTGTATTGTGTATTCCGTTTCATTTGCATAGTTTACATTTCATATAATCTTTAATAGTGGTATTAAACCCAAAAGCAAACATTTATTATATTGCAGCTTACAAATTCTTAGATGTGATGGCTACATTTGTTTTCTTTTTTAGGCTTTCCTTCTTCTATTTTCATCTAGTGATCCAGCAGCAAGTCTGTTGTTTTTTAGAAGCACACATTCTCCAGCAGAATAAATCAATTTACACGAATGAAACAAACCACTTAACACTGGCAGGGATGATTACAACGATCAGCTTTTATTTACTTGCATAAAACCTTTATCACAAAAGGAAGAAAACTGTTTAGAAAACGGTTTAGTGTAACTGATTATAAAGTGCAAGCTGCAGTTTGCCTTCAATTTGTTTAGTGTATTTAAATCTGCTAATACATCTAATACTCCCCTACCTCCAAACTGACAATGCTGGTGTCCAAAGGTGCCCCTGTGCAGAGTGGGGGCACACTAATACAGGAGGTGTGTTGGAGGTCACATCACCAGGGGAAAATGGAAGAAAGCTAAAGAAACGAAAACTGATGCAGTCACCACATCTAATGATTGGTCAGCTGCAATATGCATTTTTCGTTTTGGGTTTAATAACGCTTTAACTAATTTTATTAACTAGTTGTATTGTTTGATTTTTTTTTAATGTTATCAACAGTTGCTGTACTTGAGATATGCTTGGTGTTATGGGGTTAGTTTACTATGGGAGTAGAGGCCGATTGCTTAGAAAAGGGGTCAGAAACCTTTTTCCACTTAAGGGCCGGATTCAATGTATGTGAATGTTTGGAGAGCCACATTCACCTGCTAATAAAAGAAGATAACATTACACAGCCCCTGGGTTACTAGATCCGAGACCGATCGATTCCGGCTTATTCGGTCTCCTCTGGCCAGCTGCGGGGGGGGGGGGGGCTGAGGGGGAATTACAGCTGAGCGGCTCCTTAGCCTCATCGGTTGTTATCTCAAGAAAGCCAACAACCAGCTCTAAAAAACGGTGCAACCCCTTCTTGCCGAGGCTGCATATTCGGTGTGAAGGAGTTAAAATGTCCGTGGGCCGGGTGCATGTGCACTGACGGGTCGGACATTTAGCGCCGTCAGGCCAGGTGAATGTAAAGTTGATAAGTGTAGCGCTCTCCCTAACCTCCAGATGCCTGGTGGTAACCCCCAGAGAGAGGGAGGGCTGACATTCCTCCATAGGGTGCAGGTTACCAGGCATGGTGGGTGTAGTACAAGATGAAAAGATGGGCGCCAGTCACTTTTAAGACTGAACAAACAGAAGTTTATTTCTCTTAACAGCAAAATGTGGGAGAGAGGGGTAGGGCACAGGACACCCTTAGGCAAATGCAATAGCAAATTGGCAGACTCCTCAGACAAACAGTAGAACAAGGCCGACAGCAATACAGAAAAAGTGCCTTTAAGCTGAATTCGGAAATCTGTATTCTATAGCAACCACTGTCTCCTGAAGCAACAACTTTACCCACAGTATCCCCCTTGGATGAATTCTCTCCTGAAGCTTTCCCAGCCACTTCATAGTCCCCGGCTTATGACGAGTCTGCTCTGGTATTCCTTCAGAACTCCATCCCTCTCAACCTGCCACCGGCAACAAGAGGTGTTGACCCTCTGGCAACTTCCTCTCTCATACAAAACAAGGTCACTGTCCACCACCTATAACTGGCCACTGCAGCAAGGAGCTATGGAAAGGCATCTACAAACAAAAAACAAAGAATTCCAAGCTCAACTTACCGACCAGTCTGTCACCAAA
>BLSH010159705.1:180882-191610 GCA_018402905.1 Glandirana rugosa
ATAGAAACCGAAGTCACTATTTACTGTCTCTTCCGTCCACTACTCACACATATGAAAAGAGTCGTTTAGTCGTCCTCAAAGAAACCGGCGGCTCCTACGACCCTCTTCCATAAATAAGTCTCCTCCAGTCTACTAGACCGCACATACAATTTAATGGATAGATGAAGGACAGGTGACTGGAGGAGCCCAACCCTCCTTAAAGGTACAGGACCAGACCAGACACCCAGCCGTGGCCCAATGGCAGCTGCGGCGCTGGTGTGCGCCTAAACTTCCTCTCTCATGCCTCCCGGCATTGATCAGGCTTCCCTCAGGCCAAACCCCTTTACACATGGTTAGGCCTCATTCTTCAGGCCTACCCCGCAACTGCTGCTCCTCACGCACCCACCCAGACCACAGTCCGGGTGGAAAGAACCCAGATCATCTGACCTCCTCTGAATAAATACCTTCTCCCAGCATCCTCGGCGGCCAAAGAAACTCCTGCTGATTTGCTGAGAAAAGTATACACACTCATCACCTGCCTTCTCTGTCATTTATCACTGAAGCCAAAGATAAAAGTGCCACCAAATGACAAAAGGGAGAAATCACAGTTAAAACCAGGCTTAGGAGAAACCCATTTGACCATAAGACTACAAATTAGCCAGGCTAGCTACCACCTAGCACAGCTAAGTTTATTAGCAGCCCCTTTTAGGACAAGGGTGCTACATAAGTTAAACTTGCAGTCTCTCTGATTTCTCAATCTGGTGTGAGGGAGAGTTAGAAAAAAATAAATAAAAGGGTTAGTTGCTAGAACAGTATTTCTTGATTAAATTGAGCTCAATCGCCTCCTAGTTTTTAAGCTCAGTGAACCTTTACTTTGCAAAGAGAACACTGCTTCAGTTTCTGTGTATACTTCTTTTTAGGGATTGCTTTCCTAATATAATTATAATTTCACATTGTTAAACCACGATTCTACATCTGTTTTACTGGGCAGCAGTCCAAACCACACAGCCAATAAGTTGATACATTTGATAAAGAGCTGTAAGACTGGAGATGTCGCCAAATAAAACAGCAGCATTTCTGATTCCTGATATGAATATGTCATTTCTTCTCGTTCAAATCGTTTTATTGAAGAAAACACAACAGTGTGCTGAAATAAGAAAAAGCGTGTACAAAATCGTAATGTAATACACTCCGTTGTCATGGAAAGTGATTTTTACAAATTAAGTTATATAAGCAAACATTGATTATGCGGTACAGAGAGGATGTGAAGAGCTCCATATAAACATACACTATCTTACCAAAAGTATTAGGACACCTACCTTTACACGCACATGAACTTTAATGGCATCCCAGTCTTAGTCCGTAGGGTTCAATAATGAGTTGGTCCACCCTTTACAGCTATAACATCTTCAACTCTTCTGGGAAGGCTGTCCACAAGGTTTAGGAGTGTGTCTATGGGAGTGTTTGACCATTGAGGTCAGGCACTGATGTTGGATGAGAAGGCCTGGCTCACAATTTCTCATTGTAGCCTTCATTAATGGCTTTTTATCAAGCACTCTGTGTTTAGTATTTTGGAGTTTTTGCATGTATCTCTCACCCCAAAGGCCAGGGGCACTAAGTATGTTATCTAAATTATATCAGCAAAAGTATTGGGGCGCCTACCTTTACACAAAAATGACATTTAATGGCATCCCAGTCTTAGTCCGTAGGGTTAATTATTGAGTTGGCCCACCCTTTGCAGCTATAACAGCTTCAACTCTTCTGGGAAGTCCTGGCTCACAGTCTCCGCTCGAATTCATCCCAAAGGTGTTCTATCAGGTTGAGGTCAGGACACACCACCACTGACTGTGCACCAGCTCCATAAAGACATGGATGAGTGAGTCCTGACCTCAACCCGATAGAACACCTTTTGGGTGAATTAGAGCGGAGACTGTGAGCCAGGCCTTCCCAGATGAGCTGAAGCTGTTATAGCTGAAAGGGGTCGGCCAACTCAATAATTAACCCTACAGACTAAGACTGGGATGCCATTAAATGTCATGTTTGTGTAAAGGCAGACGCCCCAATACTTTTGCTAATATAGTGTAGATAATATACTTTGTGCCCCTGGCCTTTGGGGTGGGAGATACACGTAAAAACTTCAAAATACTAAACAGAGAGTGCTTGATAAAAAGCCATTAATGAAGGCTACAATGAGAAATTAAAATTGGAGATGGAAGAGTAAAGAGAAAGTAGGGAGAAACAAATAAGGAAATAGGCAAGACGTGCGGAGTTCTTGTGTGGGGAGTGTTCGGAGTCTCTCACAAGCCAGGTATTGCATAGCAGCCCAACGTCAGGGGATAGTACTGTGTACGTGAAGAGAATTGGTTAAGGTTCTAGTAACGATGAGTCAAAGTTAGGAGGCAAAAAAATTGGCAATGCTAGCTGGAATGAGATACCATCCAGTTAAAACCTTATAGTTGGTTTCTAACAATAAAATATTAACAGTAGAAGCTTTAGTGGATTGCCAAATATCTGTCCAATCCTCTGCTTTTAGCAGCATATCAAGGTCAGCAGATCAACGGGAGGTATGGGAAGGAAGCTGGGAGCTTGGTGTAGAAATCAAATGGGCGTATATTTTAGAGATCAGGCCTGGAGCCCAAGGATCTGAGGAACATATGTGTTCAAAAAATGTTAGAGATTGCAGGTCTGTTTGGCCTCTAGTATAGGTTGAGAAAAAGTGTTTAATTTGGAGATATCTAAAAATGTTGGGAGATGATATTGCTTTTGTAAAAATACAAACAAATGTAATGAGGAGTTCAAAACCAAGCGACCCAGACAATGAAGTCCTAGTGAATTCCAAATATGAAAAGAATTTGGGGCTAAATGACCAGGATAATAGGAGGGATGGTTCAAAAAAGATAATAACAGGATGTATGTGGACTGTAATCGACAAGACGTTTTTAACCAGTCCCTTAAGGTTAGGTAATGAAGTGTGACAGGATTAGAGATTAGCTTGCGTTCTTTAGGATGAAACCAACGGTGATTGTCAATAACCAGGGGGTTGCAATCTACCCGCTCCAAACTAATCCACAGTGGAGGTTCCTTAATTGTATGATACTGGGCCAAGTAAAGCACTCTAAAAACCTTTGCAGCCTTATTGTTGCCAAACATACTGATGGCATTGGTTATAGAAGGATTTCTAAACTTTTGAATGTTCCAGTGAGCACTGTTGGGGCCATAATACAGAAGTGGAAAGAACACCATTTCACCATAATCCGGCCACGACCAGGTGCTCCTCACAAGATTTTTGACAGGTGAGTGAAAATAATTATCAGAAGAGTTGTCCAAGAGCCAAGGACCATTTGTGAAAAGCTTCAGAAAGACCTGGAATTAGCAGGTACAATTGTTTCAAAGAAAGCAATAATTAATGCACTCAACTGCCATGGCCTGTATGCAGGCTCACTGCGCAAGATGCCATTGCTGAAAAAAAGCAAGTTGAAGCTTGTTTAACGTTTCCTGCACAACATTTAGACAAGCCTGTGAAATACTGGGAGAATATAGTCCGGTCAGATGAGACCAAAGTTGAACTCTTTGGATGCCATAATACACAACATGTTTGGAGGTCATATGGCATGGCACATCACCCCGAAAACACCATACCAACAGTGAAGTTTGGAGGTAGAAGCATCATAGTGTGGGTCTGTTTTTCAGCATACGGTACTGGAAAACTTCTTATCGTTGAAGGAAGGATGAATGGAAAATGTACCAAGACATTCTTGATACAAATCTGCTGCCATGTACCAGGATGATTAAGATAAAATGAGGGTGGACATTTCAGCAGGACAATGATCCCAAACACAAAGCCAAGGAAACTCTCAATTGGTTTTCAAAGAAAGAAAATAAAGCTGCTAGAATGGCCCAACCAATCACCTGACTTGAATCCAATAGAAAATCTATGGAAAGAACTAAAGATCAGAGTTCATAGAAAAGGCCCACGGGACCTTCAAGATTTGAAGACTGTTTGTGTGGAAGAATGGGTCAAAATCACACCTGAGCAATGCATGCAACTAGTTTCTCCATACAGGAGACGTCTTGAAGCTGTCATTACCAACAAAGGATTTTATACGAAGTATTAAATACATTTCACTTAGCGTGTTCAATACTTTTCCCCTGTGGCATTGCATTTTATTACGCATAACTTCATTTCAGAACTTGTTTGGGTTTCTTTGTACCTATTGATTGCATGGGTTGTTACCAACTTGTGGTGAACATGTCATGTCAATAGCACCAAAATAGCGATGTGTTCAATATTTATTTTACCCGCTGTATATTAGACTGGGCAGTCCGATCGGGGGTTGGGGCCGTAAGACAATCGCTCGCATAGGTGGTCGGTGACAGGATGCTCTGAGAAACATCCAAGTCCAGCTAAGAGACATCCCCATATAGCAAAGGAGAGACATCCCCAGTCCAGCAAAGAGACAGCCTCAGACCTGCAAAGAGACAGCCGAAGACCTGCAAAGAGACAGCCCAGACCTGCAGTGGTAATGGCATTGGCATGGCATCACATCACTTACTTTTCTGCAGTTCAGGGCCCCCTAGTGTGTGTCTGCAGCTGGTGAGACTCCTCCCCTTCCTTCATGGTCACCTGTCCTGGACTCCTGGCTGCTCCCCTTAATTTCCTGCCGCTCTCCTCAGCTGAACAGTCGGCCGGACGGCCGCGGTGAGGCTGTGTGAGCGGCGCCGGCCGAAGGAGCAGCCCAGCTGCCTTGGCTGATGGCGCTCGCCGCTGGGGACCGGGAAGGGAACCCGGCAGGCGGCAAGAATGGATGCGGTGGGGGCGTGCGGCCCTTTCCCTGCAGAGCCGGCCAGCAGGGCCGATCCTAAGGTCACAGACACCTGGGTGCAGAAATATTTCTGGCGCCCCCACATGGGCGTGGTCATCTTACTAACTCCCCCCTTTGCAAACGTTTCTATGGCAGCAGCTAACACACAGAGATGCTCCTCTAAGGAGTTTTTGCTACCCCAATATCCTCCCACGATCTCTTAACAATAAACAATATACAGGAAGAGAAGCAAAGTGCTCTAATGGCATCTGGAGCGAGGCCTCTCTAATGGACACAGAGAGGGCTTCTGTTAGAGAGTCTGTTAGAAAAAGCCCCCAGACATCCTCCAGACATAGTACAGAAAATGGTCAGAGACTGCAGACATGGTACAGGAGATGACCAGAGACTGCAGACATGGTACAGGAGATGGTCAGAGACTGCAGACATGATACAAGGGATGGTCAGAGACTGCGCACATAGTACAGGAGACGGTCAGAGACTGCGGGCATGGTGCAGGAGATGGTCAGAGGCTGGAGACATAGTACAGGAGATGGTCAGAGACTACAGACATGATACAGGAGATGTTCAGAGATTGTGCAAATAGTACAGGAGACGGTCAGAGACTGCGGGCATGGTGCAGGATATGGTCAGAGACTGCGCACATAGTACAAGAGATGGTCAGAGACTGCGGGCATGGTGCAGGAGATGGTCAGAGACTGCGGGTATGGTGCAGGAGATGGTCAGAGGCTGCAGACATAGTACAGGAGATGACCAGAGATTGCAGACATAGTACAGAAGATGGTCAGAGACTGCAGGCATAGTACAGGAGATGGTCAGAGACTGCAGACATACTACAGTAGATCACTGCAGCCTACCAGTGCCCATAAATGCAGCCTGTTCAGTGCCCATCAGCTCAGCCTGTTCAGTGCCCATCAATGCAGCCTCACCAGTGCCAATCAGCTCAGCTTCAGCAGTGTCCATCAATGCAGCCTGATCAGTGCCCATCAGTGCATACCAGTGCTGCCTATGAGTGGCACCTCATCAGTGCATACCAGCGCTGCCTATGAGTGCCACCTAATCAGTGCATACCAGTACTGCCTCATCAGTGCCGTCTCATCAGTGCCACCTCATCAGTGCCTACCAGTACCATCTCATTAGTGCCAGCACATCAGTGCCTACCAGTACTGCCACATCAGTGCCGTCTCATCAGTGCCAGCACATCAGTGCCTACCAGTACCACCTCATTAGTGCCAGCACATCACTGTCTACCAGTGCCACCTCATCAGTGCCAGCACATCACTGCCTACCAGTGCCAGCACATCACTGCCTACCAGTGCCACCTCATCAGTGCCAGCACATCACTGCCTACCAGTGCCACCACATCAGTGCCTACCAATACCACCTCATTAGTACCAGCACATCACTGCCTACCAGTGCCACATCATCAGTGCCAGCACATCAGTGCCTCTATCAGTGCCACCTAATGAGTACCCTTGAGTGAAAAGTGTTAGATCAGGAATTCACCTCCTAGTTGTGGCCATTACACTCTGTCCATTCATTTTCAATGCAATCCCGCCCCTCCCCTGGACTACATCTCCCATAATTCTTTGCATTACAGGAGGGAAGGGGAGGGAGGAACACTGTGCTCTGTTTCTCTCCCCTAACCTCTGTACTGCTGGGAGAGTGCAGGAAGGAGGGAGCAGACATAGGAGGAGATGGGAGGGATGCTGGGAGGGACTGTAATCAGAACACCTGGCAGCTTACCGGAGGGTGGCGGCCATGAGATTAGAAGAGCCCGCTCTATCCAGTGAATGAAATTCAGAGGAGGAGCGGCTTCAGCCTGTGTGCTGCTTGTAGCATCACCGCCGCTCCTCCTCTGAATTTCATTCACTGGACAGAGAGGGCTCTTCTAATCTCACGGCCGCCGCCCTCCGGGAAGCTGCCTGGCCAGGATCAGCCCTGCCGGCCAGGCTGTCAAATAGGAATAGTGGGGCGGGCGCCCAAAATTACATGCGGACTGGCGGCCCCCGGCCCACCGGGCATATGCCCGGTGAGCCCTATGGCCAGTACAGCCCTGCTTACAAGTCGCACTCCGTTGAGTGCAGTGGAACAGTTCTACTCAAGTCGTTCCTGTACTACTTGGGGGTGACTTCGGAGCGGCTTGCATTGACTTCTATTACAGAAGTCGTTTGCCAGATATGCTGAAATCACTCTGTATGGGGCGGCTTCAGAGTCAGGCAACTTTGAAGCCGCCCCAGTTTGAACTGAACCTAAGAGGAAATACATTAACAATATAATTATCATTAAATAATGCTGTTTTACTTACAATTCTTTGCAAAAGTAAACACGTTTTAGTTCTGCTCAAATACTATTATGCAGGATTGTATTGTATACAAATTGTCATTGTGACATTCACATCCTTTCTGTACCAGAAGTACATTGTTTCACACACACCTTTTTAAAAGCTTCTCCCTTTACCTGTAATTTGAATTATATGCAATCAGTTATCTTCCCATTATTATCTACCTAGATAAAATCATAGCTACCTAGAGACAGCATTGTTTTTACTCAGCCAGTCTTGACTGGTAGAATTGCATTAAAATAACCTATTAGGTTTCATTTGAATCTGTTGGGTGAATGTCAGTGCTACTAAATCATTTTTGGGAAACAAAAGTACGCTAATCACGCCAACTCTCACATTATTATTTCCTGCCATTTTTAAAAAAAAATTTTCTAACCATTAACATTTAAACTTTTTCTTAACTCGTTTAATTGTTTTTTTTTTTTTTTCTTAGATTGTAAGTATCTTTGCAATACTTTTTTGTCTGCAGTAGCACTATTTTTAACTAGAACTGATCAAGGTAGACAAAATATGTGTTTTTTATTTTTTTTTTTAAAACGTTTGTTTAGATTGCTGCACCCAGAAAATAAAAAAATATGTATTTCTTTGCTATCTTAAATTATGATAAAATTGTTGCTGAATTACCAGGTCAGTAGCAGAAATAATCTGGGGGTGGGTATAGGAGCGCCCACAATCACATGGTGAACCATAGGAGAATTTTTCTTTCTATAATGTTTTTATTAAAAGTGATAGTTTGTGATAGCAGCAGTACAATCGAGCCAACGCGTTTCGAGGGATCAGGGACTCCCCCTTCCTCAGGGCTGTTGATAAATGGTTGTGGTAGTACTGTGGTTCTGACATGCTCAGCTCTCCTGTGGCTTTGATATCTGTCGTAGAGCTGGGAGCGATCTCACCTGAACCACAACAGCTGCATGAACATCACAACCATTTATCAACAGCCCTGAGGAAGGGGGAGTCCCTGATCCCCCAAAACGCGTTAGCTCGATTGTACTGCTGCTATCACAAACTATCACTTTTAATAGAAGCATTGTAGAAAGAAAAAGTCTCCTATGGTTCACCATGTGATTGTGGGCGCTCCTATACCCACCCCCAGATCTCAGTGTGGAAACAGCTTCTTCAAGCCGTATCCAGAGGCAGCAGCCCCACCTGTAAAAAAGGAGTCACGATCTTCTCTACACTCAGCCAGGTAGAGGCACTGAGAGGGGCTAGTTCCCCATTGCTACCTTCACACAGACTTCCAATTTAGGAAGACAGTCCAGCACAGTCTCCCACTAGACAAGAAACACAGTAGCAGAAATAAGGCCCCTTTCACACTGGGGCGCTTTACAGGCGCTATCACGCTAAAAATAGCGCCTGTAAAGCGTCTCCCCATTCAACCCAGTGTGTCCTTTCACACTGGGGCGGCTCAGGGCACTGCGCTTGCGAGAGTAAAATTGAACTCCTGCAAGCATGATTTTTCAGGAATGTGGGGAGCGGTGTATACACTGCTCCTCCAACGCCCCTGCCATTGGGTTGAATGGGCAGCGCTCCCGAAGCGGCTGTACACCGCTCCGGGAGCGCCGAGCGCCGGCACTTTTAACCCCTGTTTAACCCCTTGTGGGGGGTTACAAGTGCCGTGCTGCCGCCTGAATAGCGGCGCCCTAACGCTGCTATTACAGCGGTAGATCGCCGCTAAATTAGCGGTGGTTTACCGTTGACGATCGGGCGGTCCCAGTGTAAAAGGAGCACAGGCCTTTTTTTTATTTTTTTGGATGCAGCAATCTATACAAACATTAAAAAAAGATTAAAAAACACTTTTTTTCTACCATGATCAGTGTTAGTTAAAAATAGTGCTACTGCAGGCAAAGGTACAGCAAAGATATTTACAACCTAAGAAAAAAAAGAAAAATAATTAAATAAAATAAAAAAGTTTAAATATTAATGATTATTACAAATTGAAATAAAAATGCAGGAAATAATACTTAGGGGAAGAAGTAGTTAATTAGGGCTGATTAGGGTAAACAAGAGTGAATAAGAAGTTTATTGAAAAAAATGTTGTTAAAAAAAAATGAAAGAAACTTTTTTATTTATTTATCAGGTTGCTGTAATCAGCATCACATGTAAATGAAGTTCATCTCTTTGATCTATAGCTGAATGAAACATTAGCGCATCTCCAATATCACACAGGAAATCGTGCGACTTTGGAGACGTGCTACTGTAAAATGATCCTTATTACTGTTTCATTCATCTATAGATCAAAGAGATGAACTTTATCTGCATGTGATGCGGTTTTGATGCGCTTTAGGTGCAATTTTGATTCAATTTTACATTCTATGGATCAAAGTCGAATTAAAAGTTGCACCAAAGTAGTGCAGGTACCTTTATGTCGCAGTGATTTGAATGGGTGCCATTGAAGAGAATGGTGTGCGATTTGACATGAGACTTTGATGTCCAAAGTCGCATGACAAATCGCACAAGTGTGACTGGACTCCTAATACACAAATAACTATGTTACTTTGTATTTCTCTATCCTTTTTTTGAACATTGTTTATAAACACTGTATCAGACAGACCATTTTTTTTTTACAGCAGCTGCTAGAATAGCCGAATATATACACAGCAACTCCCAGTTGTCATTTTGAGGGCTGTTTCACACCACATGCTTTCTGTTTCCTTTAAATGGCATTCAGACTGCATGCACAATGTATTTCAATAGCCCTAGTTCACAGCAGTGCGGTCAGTTCGTGCGCTTGGAACAAAAGTACAACTTGCTGCATTTTTTTTTCTTCAGGAATGCATCAAAACGCATGCATAATATGGAATTTGATAAACTATAACTATAAAGCAGTGAATGTGACATTTGCCATACATTTACGGCAGGTGATTCTGAGGAGCAGAGTAGGCAAAGTATTGGTGCAAGCAGGAGTCTGGGGTGATGTCTTAAGAGCTATAAATTTTAATGAAGGATCGCAATAAATGGTGCATTCTAAACAAATAGATGGAAAACCACAAATACACTTTAAAATCATTTACTATAAAAATAAAAACCCCAAAATTTTAATAAATTGGAATTTTTTTTTTTTTTAATAAACTGCCAAAAATAGGCATTTTTATCGTTTTGAACCTTTCTAGTTAGGACCCCAAATCATCCCTTTAATGCAGCATTATACACGTGTCATAGAGTTAATTCTTAATATATTAATATTTTATTTACTGGTTCATTCAAAGCTTCTTAATGGTCCATCAATCATGGGCTGCTTTGTTTTTGCCATTATATGTCCAGGTACAATTATTCCATCAATCTATGGTGTATAACAGAAAGAAACACCTACCTGCCAGAGGCTGGTGACTCCAGGTCCTGCACTGGGTAAGTGTGTGTTAGAAGGCAAATGTCATTACATGAAAACAAGGAGGTGGGACTGTGGAATAAGTGGGACTGATCCTAAAATAAGTCATTGTCCTTCCTAGTCCTTCAAGTTTAATTAAGAAACAAAACAAAGCAAGTATAAAAGTCCCAATCTATGCAATCTTTCCAAAATGATATGTATGCTGATCAAGGCAAGTGGCTCATCACAGGTTCCACTGTGACATCCCTGGGTGCTGGTTT
>BLSH010159705.1:211557-224607 GCA_018402905.1 Glandirana rugosa
ACTAAAATATTACGATTAGACAGGGAGTGTCGCCACCGTCGTAGGAGAGGGATGTGATCAGACTCTAGTACACTGTACGTCGCGATGCACTGAGGTCGAATATAGCTCCGACCCAGTGTACTACGTGACCGGTTAGTGTCGGTACGGTAATCATCCGTACCGACACTACCGAAGATTCCCGTTTGTTCACTTTGCGAACAACTAACCGACGGGACGTCGATAAATTGGGGAACGGCTGGCCGCGCACACGGCTCGTGATCGCGGCCGCCGTCATATGACGGCGATTTGCGCTCACGAGCCACCTTGCCGCCGTCAAATGCCGATCGGCGGTCGGCAAGGGGTTAAATAGCTGCAGGGCAGCCAATCAACAAGCGTTTCACTTGTTTGCCCTTAGAAGCCATCACAGCCATGCCTACTAATGGCATGGCTGTGATTGGCCAGTGCATCATGTGACCCAGCCTCGATATAAGCTGGAGTCACGTAGCGCTGCATGTCACATGATCTCAGACTAGTGTAGGGAGAGGATGCTGCCACCGCTGTGAGGGACAGATTAGCATTATAAAATCATCTCATACTAGTATAGGGAGAGGTTCCTGCTGCTGGTGTGAGGGACAGATTAGCATTATAAAATCATCTCATACTAGTATAGGGAGAGGTTCCTGCTGCTGGTGTGAGGGACAGATTACTGTTAAAAAATCATCTCATACTGGTGTAGGGAGAGGTTCCTAATGCTGGTGTGAGGGACAGATTAGCGTTATAAAATCATCTCATACTAGTGTAGGGAGAGGTTCCTGCTGCTGGTGTGAGGGGCAGATTAGCATTATAAAAAATAATATAAATTTGTGCTAAATAGTACAAGAAGATGTTTGGATGATAGGCCAGAGAAATGTATATATAAATATGGGGCGAGCAGCTAAACCAAAATCAAACTAATTGTTAATCCAGAATCATATATACACGATAAAGCGCTCAGCCCATCCGGTTATCCCCTGCAATAAGGTCAGTAGTATTCATACAAATAATGATATAGACTTCAATGGGTATGAAAAAAGTTCCTAATAGTCTATTAGTATCTATGAGTAATTGTATGAAGTCAGGCTCTATATCCAAAGCGTGATGGGTACAGCAAACCTGACGGATTCCTTCCAATCTTTTGACGGAGTGTGTGACATCATACCCATCCTCATCATTACCCTGGTACCCGGGAGAGGGTCCAACGCCTCATTTTACCTGACATCTGGTAAGCCTCCATCCTAACACGATCGGGGGACCTCCTTATTTTCTTCCTTCCATGTGGAACTGATGAATTAAACCCATCACGCTTTGGATATAGAGCCTGACTTCATACAATTACTCATAGATACTAATAGACTATTAGAAACTTTTTTCATACCCATTGAAGTCTATATCATTATTTGTATGAATACTACTGACCTTATTGCAGGGAATAACCGGATGGGCTGAGCGCTTTATCGTGTATATATGGTGCTAAATAGTACATTTGTGTCCAGAATGAGGAGAGCGTCAAATAAGGGACGTGGTCGTGGTGCTGCTGGTGTTGGTGGTGTTGATGAAGCTCCTGTTGCAAGGAGAGGACGTGGTCGATAAAACCCACACTGCGCAGGAGCTGTGGACGGACATTGAACAACAGACCAATGAGTGGTTGTTGCCACTGAGCCTCAAGCCCGGCCTGGTGGTGTGCGATAATGGGCAAAATCTCGTAGCAGCTCTGGGCCTAGACGGTTTGACGCACATCCCTTGCCTGGTGCATGTGCTGAATTTGGTGGTGCAGAAATTTCTAAAAAAACTACCCGGATATGTCAGAGCTGCTGCAGAAAGTGCGGGCCCTCTGTGCGCGCTTTCGGCATTCTCATCCTGCTGCTGCTCGCCTGTCTGCACTGCAGTGGAACTTTGGCCTTCCCGCTCCCCGCCTCCTATGCGACGTGCCCACAAGGTGAAACTCCACCTTGCACATGCTGGAGAGACTGTGCGAGCAGCAGCAGGCAATAGTGGAGTTTCAGCTGCAGCAGGCACGGGTCAGTCGCTCTGCGGAACAGCACCACTTCACCACCAACGAGTGGGCCTCCATACGAGACCTGTGTACCATATTGCGGAGTTTTGAGTACTCCACCAACATGGCCAGTGCCGATGACACTGTTTTCAGCGTTACTATACCACTTCTACGTCTCCTTGAAAAAACACTTCGGGCGATGATGGAAGAGGATGTGGCACAGGAGGAGGAGGAAGAGGGGTCATTTTCACGGTTATCAGGCCAGTCATTCACAAGTGGCTCAGAGGGTGGGTTCCTGCACCAGCATAGGCCAGGTAAAAAATTTTCAAGCCAGGGCACAGTTCTGGAGGATGAGGAGGACAAGGATGATGAGGAGGAGGAACCGTGTTCACAGCAGCGTGGCACCCAACGCAGCTTGTGGGCATCACTGGAGCATGGCTGGGGGGATACAGAGGACACAGATGATACACCTCCCACAGAGGACAGTTTGTCTTTGCCTCTGGGCAGCCTGGCACACATGAGAGACTACATGCTGCAGTGAGCTTTGATAAAGTCCACGTGCAGTGGACGAAACGCGTCAGCGGTCCTTTCTGTTCATCAGCTGGGGACCCCCAGTCAGCTGCACCCATCACCCCGTGACGCTGTGACTTTACGATCGGTCATGTGACCGCTACCAACACTTCTCCCATCTGACTCACTACCGCTGTGAGAGGTACGGGCACTGCCTGCAGGAGGGGAGCCGCTTGGAGAGACGTCCATCCGCAGTTCAACCAGCAAGGAAGACGGCTTCTCGGACTACTTGACTGGGTGAGACACAAACAATCACACTTCTTCACTCAGCTCCCAGCCGACCGGCTTTGCTCCGGTCCCCACGCTGGGTCAGTCAGCACCTGGAAACAGCCACACCCGGCTCCAGGATTAACTCTGCCTCCCCTGTGCTCTGAGGAGGGTTACCGCAACCTGCCTCCCAGCACGGGGTGCATTCACCTCCTTTTCCCCCCTCCACCAGGACCCCAGTGAGACCTGACCCTGCATCCTTTATCGATTGGATGGGTCCCCTTCCTCTCCTCTGTCCTTCACTGGGACATGTGCAGCATGTACTTTACCGGCCATTATTCATTCATCATCTATCATTGCTGTAATTGTACTCTGTAATTTGCTGCAGGAGTGTTTTAGGTATTGCACACAGCAACCCCACGGGTACTACTTTGAAGTCACAGGTACCTTCTTAGCCAGCGTACAGGCTGAATTGCTGGTTTTTCCAGCACCCTGACGTGGCTAATTTATCTCTTGAGGTTCTAATGTAACTTGAGTGATGGTTGTATAGTATGTGAGCCGGCTGTTTGGGTCCCCCTGTTTGTTACCTTGACAACGTTGCCAATTTTAATAATTTGTGTTGGTGGTGTTTTGATGTACAATTCGATAATTCATGTTTGTATGTGACCCCAATTTTTCATATCAATAAAATTACCTCATTTACTAAGCCCTGTGTGTCCCCCTGATGGGCGTCTTTGTGTTTTTTACACAAGTTGTTGATGTTACATGCTGCAGTGCTGCACAATGACAGCCGAGTTGCCCACATTGTCACTTGTGCTGATTACTGGGTGGCCACCCTGCTGGATCCCCGTTACAAGGACAACTTGCTGTCCTTAATTCCCTCACTGGAGCATGATCGGAAGATGCGCAACTACAAGCACACACTGGTAGACGCGCTGCTGACGGCATTCCCAAATGACACCGGGGGCTCAATGGAAGCACAAGGCGAAGGCAGAGGAGGAGGAAGAGGTCGCCAACGCAGCTGTGGCACCGCCAGCACCTCAGAAGGCAGGATTAGCATGGCCGAAATGTGGAAAAGCTTTGTCAGCAGCACACCACAACAAACAGCACCACCAGCTGATAGGCAACGTCTTAGCAGGAGGAAGCATTTCAGCAACATGGTGGAACAGTATGTGTGCACACGCCTACACGTACTGACTGATGGGTCTGGCCCATTCAACTTCTGGGTCTCCAAATTGGGCACATAGCCTGAGCTTGCCCTTTATGCCATGGAGGTGCTGGCCTGCCCTGCAGTCAGTGTATTGTCTGAACGTGTGTTTAGCACGGCAGGGGGCATTATCACAGACAAGCGCAGCTGCCTGTCCACAGCCAACGTGGACAAGCTAACGTTTATTAAAATGAACCAGGCATGGATCCCACAAGACTTGTCTGTACCTTGTGCAGAATAGCCATTTATACCGGCCTCACACAGCCATGTCTCAATATTTTGGGGGCTACCCCAATTAGAAAAAAAAAATAAACTAACAAAAAACAGTGTTGACTACCTCCTCCACCGCCACTTCCACCACCTACACCGCCACGGTCACCACCTCCTCAACCTCCCACTCCACATCCACCTCCTCCTCCATTTTTAATTTTTTTTTATGTGATTTTAAGTTATTTCGCTATCCACATTTGTTTGCAGGGCACTTGTCCTACTCTTACCCCTATTTTGCTTCCTTTTGCAACCCTCTAGCCCTTTTCAGGACTTTAGAGCCATTTTTGTGCCCAAAAGTTCGGGTCACCATTGACTTCAATGGGGTTCGGGGTTCGGGGTCAAGTTCAGGGCCGAACTAAAACTTTTACGCGAAGTTCGGCCGAACCCGAACATCCAGGTGTCCGCGCAACTCTAGTTGCCATTGCAAAGCTGACTGGTCCCTCTGAGAATTCTCGTTGACTATTATGGTGGTCCAGTAGCCTCAGTTTCTAATCCACTAACCTGAATTGAGTATGAAGATCTTTAATTAAGGCTGGGTTCACACTAGTCCGATTCTCGGACCTACATGAGGAGCACAAGTTGCATTACGTCACAAAAACAATGATTCCCTATGAGAGCCATCTTAACTGCTCCGATTTGTGTTTTTCAAAGTCAGACCGACTTTAAAAAAGGTTCCTGTACTACTTTTGTCCGACTTTGATCCTACTTCAGCCCATTGAAAGGCATTGAAGTCGGATCAAAGTCGTATCAGTGTCTTCACTGATCCGACTTTGGCATGCGACTTGTGCTCTGGGGATCATGAAGTGGAACTCCACACCATATTTAAAAAAAAAAAAACTGGCATGGGGTCCCCCTCCAGGAGCATACCAGGCCCTTTGGTCTGGTACGGATTTTAAGGGGAACCCCACACCGAAAAACACGGCGTAGGGTCCCCCCCCAAATCCATACCAGACCCTTATCCAAGCACGCAGCCCGGAAGGCCAGGAAAGGGGGTGGGGACGAGCGAGCGTCACACCAGGCAGCGTGCCCTCAACATGGGGAGTATTGGTGCTTTGGGGCAGGGCACAGCTCCACCCCAGGAAGTGACATCATATGGGGCGGGGCTTCCAGGTGATGTCATCTGGTGGCCACGCCCCATGCCAATATAAGGCACAGCACGCAGCGCAGAGGGCATTCGTGTAGGAGATCGCGTCGTGTCAACATGAGAAGAAGAAGAAGAACAGAGGAAAGGGGACAGCGGAGAAGACCGGCAAAAGAGCAGAAGACGCCGCAGAGAAGGAGAAGAAAGAAGACCCCTCAGAAGATGGAAGACCCCGCAAAAGAGCCGAAGAAAGACGAGCCAGAGAGGGGAGAAGACCGCCGGAGCAGATTTAATAAAATATTTTAAAAAGCTGTGTGGTTTTTTTTGTACATATTTCTTTCCAGGTAAATGGGTAGAGGTACGATGTACCCCATACTCATTTACATAGGGTGGGGGGCAGGCATCTGGGGGCCCCCTTGTTAAAGGGGGCTCCCAGATTCCGATAAGTCCCCGCCCACAGACCCCGACGACCAACAGCCAGGGTTGTCGGGAAGAGGCCCTTGTCCTCATCAACATGGGGACAAGGTGCTTTGGGGTGGGGGGGCGCAGAGCCCCCCCCCTGCTCCAAAGCACCCATACTCCCCATGTTGAGGGCACGCTGCCTGGTATGGTCCAGGAGGGGGGGGGGCGCTCGCTTGTCCCCACCCCCTTTCCTGGCCTTCTGGGCTGCGTGCTTGGATAAGGGTCTGGTAAGGATTTGGGGGGGACCCCACGCCATTTTTTTTTCAGCGTGGGGTTCCCCTTAAAATCCATACCAGACCAAAGGGCCCGGTATGCTCCTGGAGGGGGACCCCATGCAAGTTTTTTTTTTTTAATTTGGCGTGGAGTTCCCCTTCCAGATCCCCAGAGCACAAGGTGCCTAGCATTGTCGGGATCAAAGTCAGATCCCTGTTCACAGACAAACGGACCAACTTTGATCCTATGTAGGACCGTAAATCGCACAGCAAAGTAGGATCAAAGTCGGACTGTTTTTTTTGTCGGATAGTGTGAACCCAGCCTTAAAGGAATTTATCTCACACTGGGATTGTTTTGATTGGTCAAAGGACAAGTCACTAGCTCAAAGTCGGAGCAAAATCTTATCTTGTTCATTCAAGTCAGATGGAAGTAGGACCAAAGTAGGACAGAAGTAGGACCGATGTTGCAGGGCAAAGTAGGATCAAAAGTCTGACCTTTTTGTGTCGGATAATGTGAACCCAGCCTTAGAGCCAATTCACACTATGGGGGTTTATTTACTAAAGGCAAATCCACTTTGCTCCACAAATGCACTGCTAGTGCTCCACAAGTGCACTTGGAAGTGAAGTCACTGTAGATCAGAGGGGAAGATCTGAAATGAGGGGAAGCTCTGCTGATTTTATCATCCAATCATGTACAAGCAAAAATGTTGTTTTTTATTTTCCCTGCATGCCCGCCTCGGATCTACAGTGACTGCACTTGTGGAGCTAATTAGATTTGCCTTTAGTAAATCAACCCCTATGTGCGGTGACAGACGATTTACTGCAGCATATAACATCTATCACTGAAGGGACACACAGGAAACTATTGTTTCCTATGTGTCCCATTTACACTGCAAGACAGCATAGCACACTTTGGGGTTTATTTACTAAAGGCAAATCCATTGTGCACTACAAATGCACTGCATGTGCACTTGGAAGTGCAGTCAATGTAGACCTATGGGGGACATTCAAGGAAAATAAAAAACAGCATTTTTTATTGTACATGATTGAATGATAGAAATCAGCACAGCTTCCCCTCATTTCATATCTTCCCCTCAGATGTACATGACTGCACTTCCAAGTGTACTTGCAGTGCATTTGTAGTGCACAGTGGATTTGCCTTTAGTAAATCAACCCCAAAGACTTGCTGCATTTTATCGCAGGGTAGCAGCCCGAATCGCACTGCAATGTTAGGCAGTTCGTGCCATCTGCCATTGCAGTGTATGAAGTGTAGGTTTTGTAAAGTTCACGTAAAATTTGTTCAAAACAAACAAATAAAAAGGGACGGTGTAGTGTGCTGAATAATGCACAACACTGCCCCCTAGCCAGTCAGCAAGGCAGAGTGGACAAAGCGGTGCATCACTCCAGCTGCTCTGCGATTTCATGGAGGGGCAGTGTGAATTGCCCCTAAATGTATTAAAGCAATTAAAAGGAGGTGAGAATGTTTAGTCAAAAAAAGGAGATTCATTTCTTTTATCCAATCATCTAGAACTCAGATTTCTGATTATTTAACTTATCTACGCAGTCTTTTTATGTAAACCTCCTGGGTCTTCTGAACTTTGCCAGAAGGTGGCACCACAATTCCACTTACACTCATTTGGTTACAAGCTGCGGCGGCGTTGTCACCCTGTGATGTCACATCTTAGAAATAACTACACCTAGAAATATAAAACTTCACAGTCACATTCATATAAGTGAATTCTACACATTGCAGAATTAAAGGTAAAACCTTTTCTTTTTCGTTTTGAATAGAGCGGAGAGGGATTAGAACCCCTGTCCTTTAATGCCATATGTGCCCCCGTTAGGGAGATTCACCCTTTCTATTTGTCCTGTTTGCCATTATCATCAAAAATGAAAGTAAAAGACATCACAACTTTTGGGTTGTCCCCAGGACAATAATAGAGGGGAAATCAGCCAAAGGTAACATTCGTTTTGGCAACCCTGGTGACAGTAAGGGATTCTCTCACTTTGCAAGGATTTTCTCTCACTTTCTGTTTTGGCTATGGGACAGGAAGTGATGATAAATCTCCCCAATGGGACACAAATGGCAGGAAAAAACTGACAGGGGTTAAAAATGTTTTGGCTTTACTTCTACTGTAATTGACAAGTACCTAGACAGGCTATTTGCAATACTGTGCAATATATAATTTAGGTTATATCATTATGGGTAAACGCTGGAGGATATATTTTGTATGTAAATGTTTTTATATACATTGTGGATGCCAGTAACAGCAGTAGACTGCAACCTGAGACAGCAGTAACCACAACTGCTCATTACTGACTGCAAATTAGCACAGGTGCTAGGAATGTATTGTTTGTCTTCAATACAGTTTAATATAGTTATGCTGTTGTCATTATAACTGTGATAACAAGTGAACATTTTTCATAAGTAAGTATATTGCTGAATTTATCTTTGAAAGGCAGTGTCCTCAAATTCAGGAAATCAGAGCAGCTACTGTAAGCAGATGTGTTAAATACCATGGAGAGCTCCACAAGTGAATTGCCTTATAAAGGGAATGTATAGTTTTTTAATAGTAGCGCTACCCCCGCAGGAGCCGCTAGTATATTTGGGTCCTCTGCCCTTCACGGAGCCCTGGACAAAACACCAACCCTGCTGACACCACCAAAGTACCTTGGCCAGGGAGTTGCCTGGCTATCATACAAGGAAAGAATATACGCACACACTCTTATAAAATAAATTACAAGGTTGTATTGAGATCAATGAAGAGAATGGCAGGCAAAGTAACAGTAACACGAGTTAATAATGTGTGAGGTAGTTTAGCCAAAAGAAACAATGCAACACAGTACAGTACCCCTTTAAGTCACACCCACCCGTCCTGTAGGACTGAGGATGTAAACGATAACTTTCAGACTGGGAGATTTTCCCCAAGTGAGCAAAATAATAGTTACAAGAACACAAGGCTAACTCACTTGAAGGCCATCATTCAGAAGTTTATGCTCCAGGAAGATTGTCAAATCCACTGCTCATAATTAAACTATGTATCGAGTTCTTCAGCAAGCTCAGTTGGGGTCCTTGGGTTGGCGCGCAGTGAAGGATGCTGTCCCTTTAGGATGTTAAGAAATAGGATAATCCCTATGGGCAGTAAAGTGGTTTGCGGAGTTCTCCTTAATATGTGATGAATCAGTAAGAATGGTTCAGTTATAATAATGGAATCAAAGCAAGAATCTCTCCAAGAAGAGAGGGGGTGTATGATGTATTTCCCTTTAAACAGATAAGTTGAACTTGAGTGGCACACTCCTTTCTTAGACAGCAAAGTACCTATAGTGTTCTGCCTAGCAGGGAATGGCGGGTTAACTCAGTCAGATAACCTGCAGGCAGTATTTGTGGAAACCATTAAGAATTGTATACTGCAGTAATGGATGGGCTCTGGCATATGTGCTGTTTGCAAAAGTCTGTACTTTAGAATGTCCTTGAACTTGAACAAACTTGAACATCAAGACAAGTTTGCAACAAGAGTAACGTTAAGTGGGTTAGAAACTCTCTCACCCGGTCCTTATGTAATGAAGAGCGAAGTGACAAGTGCCAGGTTGGGGTCCCCCTTTGACGATACACTTGGGTTGCTGATGATGATTTAAATTATCCTGCAGCAATGTGGTCTCTACCAGTTTGTTTCTTCCACTCGATGTCTTACTGGGCTTTTACTTTTATATGCTACCGCCTCCTGGTGAGTGCTGGTTGTTTGTGTAGTTTAGTTGCAGCCTAGGAAAAAACTCTGCTTTCAGCATACAAAACCCAGCAGTCTCAGTACTCCTGTATTGGGACTATGATGAGAAGAAATGCTAAACACTGCCATTTTGTGGTCAAATAAAAATCTGCATTACAATAACTGCACAGTGTTACATAATGTCTTTTAAAAGCATAACCACCTCCCACCCGGCCACTGTATATATACATCCGGATGGGAGCCTCACCGTTCTGACTGGACGTTCATTTACGTCCTTCAGAACGGGTGCTCGGATGATCACAGGATCCAGGTGAGCAGAGATCGGCATATGGGCTCCGTGATTGGCCCTCTCGATCAATCACAGCCGTCACAATGTAAACAGAGACACGTGTCTATGTGTCAGTTCTCCCCCCCCCCCGCCGAGTTCAGTGAGAGCTCAGTGCGGGGGGGGGGGGAAGCTGCAGTTATGTGACAGGCTCTCTGTATTAAAATGATTTCATACAGAGAGCTCTCACAGATCACCCCCCACACAGTGCACCAAGCACCACTGATACCCCTGTCCACATACATGTCAGTGCCCCCATAAAACAGTCCCCAAAACATCTGTCTGTCCCCCATCACATCTGTCACAGTCCCCAAAACATCTGTCTGTCCCCATCACATCTGTCACCATATAGAAAACATCTGTCTGTCCCCGTCACATCTGTCACAGTGCACAAAACATCTGTCTGTCTGCCTTCACCGCCAACACCAAATAAACCCTGATTTAGGTTATTTTTTTACCAAAGAAATGTAGCAGTATCATTTTTGGTCAAAATTTATGAAGAGAAAGTACTTATTTGCAAACTTTTATAACAGAAACTAAGAAAATGCATTGTTTTTTAAAATTTTTGGTCTTTTTTAATTTGTAGCGCAAAAAAAAAACCCCAGAGGTGATTAAATACCACCAAAAGAAGGCTCTATTTGTGTGAAAAAAATGATAAAAATTTCATATGGGTACAGTGTTGCATGACCACGCAATTGTCATTCAAACTGCAACAGTGCTGAAAGCTGAAAATTGGTCCAGGAAGGAAGGAGGTTTAAGTGCCCAGTATTGAAGTGGTTAAAGTACAACTAAAGGCAACATACATATTTTAGTAAATCCTCATATAAAAGATCTGAAAGTTACACATGGTAATAAACATAATAACGGAAATGATTATTTTCCTACCATGTAGCTGAAAGGAATTTAATACGATGACGACCACCGTATTCACTGGCTGACCACCTGGACCCTCAGATATCTGGAGACACCATTGAGACACATGAAGCAGGCTGTGTGTCCGATTTATTAAAGTGAAAAGAATTGCAAATTTTCAGTATTGAGACAAAGACAGGTGTGGTTACAAAACTGTGTACCTGTTCATTAACTGGTATAAACTGGTTCTGTGGACTGTCCACCAGAAGTTGAATAACCTGAGGACCATAGGTGCCTTTACAAGAGATGGTCTAGGGTGCTTGTCTGCATTCCAAGAACAAGCTAATTAAAGGTTACAAGTCATGCTGTGTGGAGAAATGCTAACAAAGAGAAACAGAATACAGATACATCTTATAACACACAAAATGGAGACTAAATCTAAAATGGAAGCTAAGAACAAAATGGATACTTATATGCTCTTTCAGTAGCTACATGTGTGATCTGTAATCTCCCATTCATTTCTTCTTTGCTATACACTGCTAGAGATGATGTGAGGAGTTCAGCAGAGCAGAGCAGAGGTCAGATGTTATTTCCTTTCAGTGAAGTGGCTTGTCTCTCCCCCCAGTCCTTCCAGCTTTCTATGGTGCTCAGTCTATTTTACCTAACACACACCCATCTGCCAATCAATAGCTGGGTGTGTGCTATGTAAAACAGTATAAGTCATTACAGATTCGTCTCCACACAGATCAGTCTATTAATCTGTGTGCTTCTCCATGCCTGCTCTCCTCTGCTAATTTGTAAACTAGCAGAACAAAATCAAAACTAGGAGCTGACTGTATATACAGGGCAGTGGGCGGGCAAAGGTGGGACATTGGTGGGAGTGGGCGGGGCTTCACAACCCAATTGCGGGCAAAGCCTAATCAGGACTTGTGTGTATGTATGTAGAGTGAATGGCTGAGATTTGCATGGATATAGGAGCCCCTCCCCCAGTGATGTCAGGACGCTTCTTCAGAGAGATAGACGCAAATGGGGACAACATGTATTCTGTTCAACACAGGCAATTTGAAAACCAGGAAATAAAGTTGTCACTTCACTAAAGGAAGTGCACATGACAGCTAGGGACAAGGTAGAGATCTCAGCATCCTTACTGCTTTTTGTAAAACAATCAGTGACATGTTTTACAGACTGTATAGGTGCATAGCATTGATTTCTTAATTTTGACCATAGTTCTACTTTAAAGGGTTACTAAATCCACAACAGTAAAATCAGTCTGTATATGCAATAAAGCATGCTTGTTGTACTCACTGTGGAACCTAAGGGGTTAATCCTCTGCATTGTGTAAAAAGGCTGTTGGATTCTGTTTTCTCTGATCCTTCCACAGTCCCCAATCCATCTCTGAATAGAACAGAGCCTTGGGGACACTCTGCACATGCTCATTTTGGTATGTATTGCTAGAGAGTTTTTTTTTTTCTTTGGCCCTGTGCCAATCACATACACCCTCCAATCAGCCCTGTAAAGACAGAGGGTCAGAGTAGAATAAACACTAATCTTACAAGCTTTAACCAGATACTGATAGAAGCCACAAGACTGCTATATACTGCTGATGAGAAAAGGTATTTAGCAGTTTATATTTACTAAAATAATTGCATGTCCATGTTCTGTGTACTGTGGGAGACCAAATATAGTGAATGCAGGCTCCTGGGTTTAGTACCACTTACATTAATTTAGTATAGCCTTTTTTAGTATACCCTTGCATTCCCTCCACCTGCATTTGTGTAACTGAAGGCAAAATGTGTTTTTTTTTTCATTTTGGATAGAGTAAGGGAGGATCAAAGATCAAACACCCCGTCAGATTTTTATTTTGTTTTTTTTTTCGGTAGATGTTGTCTAATTCCTGGAATTGGACTTTAACCTCCCTGGCGTTATGATTGAGTCAGGAATTTATTGCTGAAAGCGGTACAATTATTTTACTAAAAATAATTATCAAAAATAATAATATAATAGTAATAAAATTTATTCAATAATGTAATCAAACCAAAAACGCAGAAATTTGCTCGGTTGCAGAATTGTCGCTGTCGTCACTTTCAGTTTCTGATGATAAATTTCATCAAAAATCAGTATCACTCAA
>BLSH010159705.1:227922-250717 GCA_018402905.1 Glandirana rugosa
TAGCACGCGTGCTGGCACAACTTAGCATGCAACTGCCAGCATACATCGGGTGACTGTACGTGTGCTGCCAGTGACCGTCGTGTGCATGTCAGTGGGCTACATACGACCGTCAACGTACGATTCAACACGGTCGTGCGCACGATCGTCGTCCCGTGTGTACGAGCCATAAGGCCTCATTTACACTGCTGCTGGTAAATGGACGTTTAGAGGCATTTGGGTGTTTTTTTCAGTTGCCCCCGAACTCTCCTCTATGTTATCTTATCAGTACATTTGCACAGGGTCATTAGGGTAGTTTCCAGGCAGTTGAGTTTAGAAGCTTTTTTTGGAATGCAAAAAAATGGGTTCAGACGCCAGTTCAGAGGCATTTGAAAAGCCAAACAGCTTGTAAATGCAGTAACTCGTGTCTAGGACCGTTTAGTTTACAGGCGTTTTTCTTTAAAAGAAAAAAAAAAATTAAAAAGCTCCTAGACCCGAACGTGGCTAAACACGGCATGCAAAACGCAGCAAAACGGATGTTTTAGATGCCGGTTTCTAGTTGTCAAAATAAAACGTTCAGGGGAGGTTGAAACAGTGTCCCGTGTAAATGGAGCATTAAACTGTATTTCTACTTTTATTGTTTAATGTGAGAAAACTTCACTTTATGTTTGTTATGTAGAAATAATCTGAACAGCCACAAATCACCTTTATTATCTAATACCATTAAGCAGCAAAAGGGGCAAACTGAAAAGGGAGCTGGACAAGACTTATGGCCCCTTACGCACGATCCGAAAATCGGATGACAGATCGTCCATTTTTTTTCATGCTAATTTCAGATCGAATCGGAAGAGTTCACTAAAGTCACGAAAATTCTCGTACAACAGAATAAAAAATTGGAAGTGATGTCATGTGTTGTAGTGTATTTGTATTGTATTTTCGGATGACAACTGTACTGATTAAACTAAAATCGTACGAGAAAAATTTTTGTATTAGTCCGATCTAATAATATCAGATGAACTGTCATGATCGGCTGTCGAAAGCTCTGTACTAACGATCTGATTATCGTACGATCACCACGAAAGCGGGATTTTTTGTCCGATTATCGGATCGAGTGTACGGGCCATAACACCAAACCCACTAACTCCCCCAGAGACGGTGTGGGGGACAGCCAGGAAAGAGACGATCACATGACCTCCCCCCCTGGAGACGGACATGAATTTGCCGACCAAATTTGCCGATCAAATTTTAGGATGGGGGGCGCCAGACCCCGCCCTTCCTTTTTGACCCATCCGACTTCTCATAAGCCACAGCCCTTATAGATTCCACCCATTGTGTTGGGAGTATACAGCCCAGCATCACCAGATAGGGTATACAGCATCGCCAGATAGGAGTATACAGCACCACCAAATAGGGGTATACAGGCATCACCAGATAGGGGCATACAGGCATCACCAGATAGGGGCATACAGGCATCACCAGATAGGGGTATATACAGGCATCACTAGATAGGGGAATATACAGCATCACCAGATAGGGGTATATACAGCATCACCAGATAGAGGTATATACAGGCATCACCACATGGGGTATATACAGCATCACCAGATAGAGGTATATACAGTATCACCAGATAGGGGTATATACAGGCTTCATCAGATAGGGGTATACAGCTTCACCAGATAGGGGTATACAGCATCACCAGATAGGAGTATATACCGTCACCAGATAGGGGTATATACAGCATCACCAGATAGGAGTATATACCATCACCAGATAGGGGTATATACAGCATCACCAGGTAGGAGTATATAGCGTCACCAGATAGGAGTATATACAGCATCACCAGATAGGAGCATATAGTGTCACCAGATAGGGGTATATACAGCATCACCAGATAGGAGTATATACCGTCACCAGATAGGGGTATATACAGTGTCACCAGATAGGCGTATATAGCGTCACCAGATAGGGGTATATACAGCATCACCAGATAGGAGTATATACTGTCACCAGTTAGGGGTATATACAGTGTCACCAGATAGGCGTATATAGCGTCACCAGATAGGGGTATATACAGTGTCACCAGATAGGCCTATATAGCATCACCAGATAGGGGTATATACAGCATCACCAGATAGGAGTATATACCATCACCACATAGGGGTATATACAGTGTCATCAGATAGGTGTATATAGCGTCACCAGATAGGGGTATATACAGCATCACCAGGTAGGAGTATATAGCGTCACCAGATAGGGGTATATGCAGCATCACCAGATAGGAGCATATAGCGTCACCAGATAGGGGTATATACAGCATCACCAGATAGGAGTATATACCGTCACCAGATAGGCGTATATAGCGTCACCAGATAGGGGTATATACAACATCACCAGATAGGAGTGTATAGCATCACCAGATAGGGGTATTTAGCGTCACCAGATAGGAGTATATACCGTCACCAGATAGGAGTATATACTGTCACCAGATAGGAGTATATAGCGTCACCAGATAGGAGTATATACTGTCACCATATAGGAGTATATAGCGTCACCAGATAGGAGTACACAGCATTCCCCCCGTCGCGGTACTCGCGTCAGTGACAGAAGATCCCCCCCAGGGTAGTCGGGACATCAAAGTCCCATCTAGGGAGCGGGCAGAAGTTTGCAGCGAGTGGGAGCGTGCTGTCTGTGTATCCCCCACCCCCTCCTCCTCCTGTTCCGAGAAAGGCGCCCAATAGGATAGCCTGACTCCTCAGCCAATCGGGAAACCAGTAACATACCCGTGCTTCCTGATTGGCTGAGAGGCAATTCAGTGTTACAAAAGCAAATGAATATGTGTGAGTGGGCTCTGCGGCGCCATGCTATGCGCCACAAGCCACTCTTTTTTGAAGTCTGTTAGAGCCTGTGGCTCTAATCAGGTGCTTCAAAGAAGCCTGACGCTTGTGTAATTCATTGGTCCTGAAGGGGCCAGCCGCATAAATAAGGGATGGTCGCGGCGGCAATGGATAGATTCATGCATAGCAGGGGGTGGCGAGGACAGAGGGGGCGGCACCCCTGTGCCCTTAATGGACGGGCTGCCCCTGCTTAGCAGAATCCAAGAATCTCTGAATAAGATTCTTGATGTAGCTATAAAGTCCCACAGGCCTTCCAACTGACTTTGCCTGACTAGTACTGTTTCCTTGTACTTTGAACTTGAACTTTGGACTTCAACACAGATTGATGCACATACCAACTTGGTATCCCAGTTGTGCAGATCTGGTCCCTTGTGCTTCACACCGGCAACTGCTGTAATTCCTGAGTGTCTCCACGCCAACTCGCTGGGTCCCTTCCCTGGCTCTTTAGCCCAACTGCTGAACTCTCTTGCAATCGTCACCCCCGATATCCTGCTGGATTCCTAGCTCGACTTCTGCTGAGACTTTTCCAACTTTTCCATTGCCCCCAGCTATTGAAAAAGGCTGCTCTGGTACTCTCTCAGACTTCAACTCTGGCCTCTGATAACAGAAGCGTTGTCCCTTGTAGGTGACAGTTCCCCTTTACCTCTGACCCTGGTTCACACTTTGCCTCTGGCGACAGGAACGATTATCTTCTGTGAGAACTCTGTCACTTCACCTCCAACATAGAGGGGTTCTCGGCCGGCAGAACCCGTGCAAATCAGTTAGGTGCAACTTCACTGCTGCTTCTTGTCCTGGATAGGCATCAGACTGCCTAGCAACCAGGAACTCCCGGATAGGCCCCAGGCTTCTGGCCCAGCAGCCGGGAGCTTTAACACACGTCCATCCAGACAGCCCTCCAGGTGGCACAGAACAATGATCACCTGACTCCTCCCAAATATATAGGCTCTCCCAGCAGGCCATGGGGTCCAAGAAAACCCCCACCTATTGGCTGGAGTAGCCCATCATTCGTATTCCGAGTTTATGTACACCTTATTATTCCAATGCCATCAGCAGCAGTGCAACCCAATGGCAGAGGAGAGAGATGCACCAAACTATGAGTTAGGAAAGAATCAGGAGATCCCCTAACAATTTGGCCAGGCTATTTACTACCCAGCAAACTAAATTTAACAGCACGCCCGCTGAAAACCAGGGTGCCACATGTTTAATGAAAGGAAGTTTTAGCAATGCCTATTACCACACAAAAAAGAAATTTATGTGCTAACATAAGGCCACCCGTGATCGTTCCCCAGAGAGGCAGAACGGCGATCTGCCTATGTAAATAAGGCAGGTCGCCATTCTAGAGAGCATTAGAGGCAGGTATTGTTGAACGTGACACCACATCCCATAAATCATTTGCGCAAAAAACCCCCAAAAAAGAAGAGAAAGTGGGACTTTAAAGGCTGTCACTATATTTCCCAAACAGGAAGGCACAACAGTGAGATATGAGTAAAATCAATATTTATTGTAGTACATAGCGATACAAATAATCATTAATAGCATATAATGCATGTTAGAGATACATCAATATGGATAAAACACTGTGGACACATATAGTGTCTAGTAGGCCCAATCCATGGTCATGTTGTAAAGTCAACCGGTGTCATTGAAGGGCCACTTGACAGGAGTTTCGCTGTATGCTTCTTCAGGCGATCCTAGTGGTCATTAGGCAAAAAATGTTCTATTAGTAGAGCCCACAGAGAATACAATTACAGTTATAATGATAACATAACATATTAGTATATTAAATGTCTTTGCTTCACTGTCTACATAAATTTCATAGAGATAAGACCACATTCATTGAGGCTGATATCTATACTAAATATATACATGTACATAGAGTAATTAATCTAAAAGATTCATTAGTCATCAAGAGATGGATAAGTTTGGACAATATGCCCTTGCGCTTTCCGAGCAGTCGTGATAACCCCTCCCGAAGAACTGTGACTAGGAAAGGTACATACCGGTAATGTGACGGTGGCACTGCTGAAAACCATCCGTGAGAGGCCAACCGGATAACAAGGCATGCAGGCCTGAACAATGGAAAGAGAAGAAAAAAAACCCCAAAAAAACACTATAATGTATGTATAATGGTTTGTGTAATGAAAACATGTAAGGTTGTGTAGTGTGTGAGAAGGTGGAGTCCAAAAGACCCTAATATGAGGAGTAATCTGTCGCTGTGGGGAAACCGCTCTAACATAAAAATATTGTTTCTAAATAAATATGTATATACTACCACTTCAAAAAGGTTAAAATGAAATCTAGTATAATATAGTAATAAGAGGGTTGAAAATATAGCAATATACCGATATGCAAGGGGGAGAATAGTCTATGATTCAGGAGTAGAATACGATATGTAAAAGACGATGCCAGTGGGTGATACTGACATGGGAAGCTCTTATATGGAATGATGAAGGGAAAAACAGATTAATCGGATCAAAGGGATAAAGTAAAAACAGGTAAGGCAAGCCAGTGATTAAATGTACTGCCCCTCAAAAAGAAAAAATATATATGAAGTATATATATATACATAGTCCCATAATCCATCTGTGTGCCAGATACAAGTATATGCAATAATATATATGTTGTATGTATAGAGGGGTTAACGATAGATGCAAGGGGAAGAGAAATAATCCCCATATTCTCATAAGGTCAGAATAACGTACCTTCCTTGTATTTGTATGCTATGTACCGCTGGGGGTCGCTCAGAGTAACCCCAAATCGTACTGCCCTTGGCAACGGATTTGATCACATAAAAAGCCAGAAAATGGAATGTGAGGATCAAAAAAAGAAAATGACCCTCATGTTGAGAAAGAAGAGGAGAGCTGGTCAGGTCTCCTATAACTGGAACCAGAGAGAGGGGAACAGTAAGAAGCAGTCAAAAATAATGCAACAGCAAAGAATTGTTGAGCATGGATGGGGGTCTGCCAACCTGAATAATAATCAGCGTCTCCTTCAGGCATATGGTCCACCTCCTGCTTCGTGTCCAGGGCGTCTAGTCGTGGCGCTGCTGGACACAAAATGGCCCCTTTATATAGTAACAGGTGGTTTCCTGCCGATGACAGGGCTCCTCCCACACGCCCGCCAAGCTGAGAAGCAGCAGCGAGGCGTGGGGTGGATGTGTTTCCGGGAACGACGCAGCGGAGTGACATCCGCCGCGCAAAACCAGAAATGGCGGGAAGGAAGATGCAACACATGGACCATGGGCGACAGTAGGACCAACTTCCGGCGCCCGTGACGTGTACTGGTCTGACACGTCACATAGGTCCTCCCCCAACGAAAGTGGGAGTGTATAGACAACAAATCCACATGTAGTCCCTCCCGCCAAGAGGCGAATCCCAGCGGCTCACAGGGGAAAGAAGATATGTAACAAAGGGAACCCTCAATGGGCTGGAAGCAACAGGGGGTCCACACCAAGACATACAGGGGAAAAGACGAGGGTGGGAAAAACAGGAAACATACAACAGAAACGTGGCCCCAGAATGCGTCTCTCACATCCATGGGTCATAATGGACAAGAAGCTGTGACAAGAGAGGAAAAGAGAACAGAGTAAGAATAAAGTGTGAATGTGAAGGAAAATGTGAGCTGATGTGAGGTATGGAAGGGAAGAAAAAGAGGGACCAACAATGGACAAAATATGATGTATGAAAAAATATATATAAAAAATATATTAAACTAAGTGAGATGAAATGAAAAATAAAGAAAAAGAATTGAAATATAAAGTATAATATGCATGTATATTGCTGTGTATTAGATTGACAGAAGTGTAATGTGATGGGTGAAAAATAAAAAATAAAATATTTTGAAAAATATATAATAGTGAAAAATATATAAAGATATGTATGAATATTGATATATGTGGTGTTAGTGAGAAAAAAAAAGGGGGAAAAGAACAGGCCTGACCGCCTGGAGGCCCGAACTGGAAAGTGGCCTTCCACGGAATCGGCTAGGCTATCTATCAAGGATGTATAAACAAGCAAAAATGTATATGGACATATGGCATATGGCAGTGGATCAGAGATAAATATATTATCTGTAATATACACCTACTACGGTGCATAAGTATTTGAAAAATGGAGCTCAGGTAACCCTCTGGGGGGGGGGGGGGGGGGGTTGGTGTTCCTTCCCATTTACAAAAAGGGCTTATTACTCACACATTCGTTTAAACCTGGAGATCTGGTCGCCTGTAAGGTGACTATCCATTTGGTTTCAAGTCTTAGGAGTTGGGAGTCTATTTCACGTCCCCTATCCAATGCAGGGACATGTTCCAATGCAAAGAACCTCATTACAGACAGATCAAAATTTATTTAGAAACTATATTTTTATGTCAGAGTGGTTTCCCCACCGTGACAGATTACTCCTCATATTAGGGTCTTTTGGACTCCACCTTCTCACACACTACACAACCTTACATGTTTTCATTACACAAACCATTATACTGTACATACATTATAGTGTTTTCACGTATTGTCCAAACTTATCCATCTCTTGATGACTAATGATGAATCTTTTAGATGAATTACTATATGTACATATATATATTTTGTATAGATATCAGCCTCAATGGATGTGGTTTTATCTCTTTGAAATGTATGCAGACAGTGAAGCAAAGACATTGAATATACTAATATGTTATGTTATCATAACTAATTGTATTCTCTGTGGGCTCTACTAATAAAAATGAGCTCATACTTAGCATCAGCAGCAGCAAAAGGAGCATACTTGCTTTTCAGCCACCCCGATGTCACAAGGTATGCGGCACCTTACTAGATCACAGGTCGCTACCTCTCATTCAGCTCCTCCAGCGGCCATCTTGCCCACATGGTCTAAAACCATGGCTGCTGCGACACAGACAACCTCCGGGGCTCTGGTGATTGATTATCCTACTGGTGCTGAGATCCTGACAGCAATCAATGGCAGCAGAGCAGAGCTAAATGGCAATATAGACTTTCTAACCACAGATGTCAGCTTAATAAGGCAAGATCTGTATAAATTCCACTCCCGCATGGCGGAGGCAGAAGGCCGCATTTCACAGGTGGAAGATGTATTCCGGGTGGACTCTCTGTGGTCTCTGTGATTTGCAATTACAAGTGAAAGCGCTCCAGGAAAAGGCCCGATACTGAAAACAGGCTCCTCCGGAACAATGTGCGAATTCTGGGGCTGCTGGAGCAAGCAGAGGGTCCCAGACCGGCGGAGTTTGCTGAGACCTTCCTGGCACAACTACTTGATCTATGCAACCTGCCCTCCACATTTGTGGTAGAGAGGGCCCACAGAGTGTCCCCCATTCCGCCAATCCCCGGGGCTCCAGCGCAGCCATTTCTACTACATTTGATGAACTATAGAGATCGAGACAGGATCCTGGCGGCCACCAGGAATAAGCCAGATCTCCTGATCTTCCTGGATTTTTCTCCGGAAATTCAACATCATCGGAGGTCCTTTACTGAGATTTGCAAACGTTTGCAGGAAAAGGATATCAGGTTCAGTTTGCTTTACCCCAGCAGGCTCTGCGTGGTGGATGGTGTTTGAACCCAAACTTCTTTGATCTACGGTTGTTCAGGAGACTCCCTGATGACAGAGCCCTTGATCTACTATCAAGCTTCCCTGATCTAGATATATCAGGAGGGCCTCTTGTACTGTACATATGGATCTAACTCCTGTGTATTTCCCATAAGGTCTGCTCAGGCGCACAAATGTTTTTTTGTTTTTTTTTACCCTGTTCTGGAGGCTACATCTAAATAATTACCATCTATGTCTTTCTACATCCTGACAAGCAAGAAGCCCACAGTGTTGGAGCTGCAGGGTATGGCCCCTTTTTAAGTTGATCCCCTTCTACTAAAAGTTGTTTTCTATTCCACGTTTCTTTCCTCCATACAGACTTATCGAACTGTCTGAGGTCACTTCTTCGGAGGGAAGAGGCTCCTGGATTTTTGACTCCTGCCCCCCCCCCCCCCACTGGACATAATGGTTTGAATATACTCAGTCAACTTCCTTGCTTGGTTAGTTTTGGGACTAGATCCCTGCCCACTCCTCGCTTGTTTCTGAGGCTGGGTAGGGATAGGGAAGGCAAAAACATGCCACTGTTGCTAGGGGTTTGTGTTAATACTTTTGTTTTTGCCGTTTTTGTTACTTTTACACTCAGGATATACTTTTGTGATGATATAGTGTTGGCTCGGGCTAAATTTGCTGCTTTTTAGATGCTTTCCTGTCGCTGGGTTGCTAGTTCTACACCTGAATTTCTACTCTCCAAATATGGCGGCTAATGTCTTTGAAGAGCTCAAAATTATATTGTGGCATGTCAGAGGCCTCAATTCCAATTTTAAAAGGGCACTGCTTTTTCGATATCTCAAACCCCCGAGCCCCTCACATAGTCCTGCTCCAGGAAACACATCTTATGGGCAGCAAAACTTTGGCCTTAAAGCGGTCGTATCCCCATTTTAGTGATTTTTACCTACAGACAAGCCTATAATAATGACGTCAGTGGTGCATGGGCAGTGAATTTCCAATGAAGGCCCAGTGTATAGCATCAGACCCTGCCGCAAAGACGGGCTCCCGCATGCATGCGCAGGAGTGACGTCTCGTGGCTCTGGCCACTCACAGCGTCAGAGTCGCGAACCCGGAAGCAACCCCCGAGGCAAGATGTCAACTCCCTCTGCAGGGACCAATCGGCCATGTGGGAGCTTCATTCTGAGGTAAGTATATCATAATGAGCTAGTATGCGGTGCATACTAGCTCATTATGCCTTTGCCTTACAGGTGTATTTATTTTTTTCTGTGGGGATACAACGGCTTTAAAGAAACCCTGAATTCAGAAAACTTTCCATGCAACCTATTCTAATTATTCTAGGAGTGTTTCTGCTCTTGTTAACAAATCACTGCCATGTGTGATTGAACAGGTTTAGAAGGATCCACAAGGGAAATATGTTACCATAGTCTTGACATTCTGGCAACAAAAATGTGTTGGTGAATCTGTATGTTCTTTCTCCTTTCTCACCCGCTATCCTACATGTTATTCTGGAGAGGATTGTTCGATTTTGCCCAGCTAAACTGATAATTGTGGGAGACTTTAACCTCCCTGGCGGTATGATTATTTCAGATTTTTGGTGCTGAAAGCGGTACGATTAATTTGCATGAAAATTTCAATAATTTAATCAAACCAAAAACACAGAAATTTGCTCATTTGCAGAATTGTCGCTGTCGTCACTTTCAGTTTCTGATGATAAATTTCCCCAAAAATCAGTATCACTCAATTCTGCAATTCATTCTTATTTACTATCGGTGGTTTCTTGCTGATCAAAAACCACTTTTGACATAAAGGGACACTTTTTGGTTGCTATGGACATTCTCAAGTTTGCAGGCAGAAAGAATGACATAAATAATATAAAAGTGCATGCAGGGCTCTGGGCAAACCACTAGGGATAAAGGGGATGTGAAATGTTTTCATACAGTAATGTAATCTATAAGATTACAGTGTACTGTATGTGCTGTGTGTGTTTCACTTTTTGAATTTCCCGCCGGTCTCCGTCCCCATGCGACGCGACGCTCGCAGGGAACGGAGCCCGGCACACAGGAGTCATCTGGCGGCGGACACAGCCCGCAGACACGGCGGGGGACATTGCTGGATCCAGGGGACAAGGTGAGTAGCGCTGCCTGGATCCAGCAATGCAATCCCGAGTGTGGCTCGGGGTTACCGCTCTTGGTACTGAAAATCCACCCCGAGTCACACTCGGGAATACCGCCAGGGAGGTTAACTCCACCCTTTCTCCTGCCTTGGACAGGCCAACCCCTATTAAACAGTTTTCGGGGGATCTAGCTGCCTGGGCCCAGACGGCGGGTCTCACTGAAGTTTGGAGATGGAGGCATCCATTGGAGAGAGCATATTTGTGCTTCTCCTCTTCTTTCAAAACCTTATCCCGCATTGATTTAGCTTTTGCCAACCCATATTTGTTAAAGGATGTGGTGTCTATCAACTATTTACCTAGTGGGTTATCTGACCATTGCCCATTAGAATTAGTCATTCGTACTAGACCCTGTCACCAGAGGCGGCTCTTTAATTAGGCAAATTAGGCGGTCACCTTAGGCCTTGCACTCACAGGGGCTTCGCAGCCGCCTAATTTACATTATTGAACAGCCGTCTCTGATGCAGGTGCATCTCGTGAGCTGAAGCGGGTGAGAAGTGTTGTGTGGGTCACTTGTGCACAAGGGCAGAGACTTACAATTCTTGTCCCTGAATGTGTGTTACAAGCACACTGTCAGTGTCTGTACCAATGCCGAGTGCTGACCATTCGGGTTTCTTCGCCTTTCCACTGCCCCCTCAGCCAATGAGAGTGCAACTGTAACCAACCCCTTCCTCAGCCCGGCACATTTGACTTTTAGGAAGAGGTTCCGGAAACGGAGGGTGGCAGGGAGAGGACACAGAACGTGCAGTGCTGGGATGGACCTAATGCCGAATGTAAGCTAGCTGGATGCATGTAGTCAGTAGCAGGGCTTGTTCGGAATGTGAGGCATTTAGCTGTTTTCTCCCTCCTTCAACCACTCCTGCATCAGGAGAGTTCATCTCTTGCCTGATGCCCGCCAATACTCAGGGCAGGAAGAGAGAGTGGCTGCAGACAGGAGTGGCTGTGAGTGGAGAAAGAAGAGATGTATGTCTAATGCTCTGACTATGAGGGAGATGCTATCCCCCGACACAGGAACCTCATGCCTGGCATTGCTTGTCATTCTCTGTGCTGTCCTGTATTCTCCTGGCTTGCTGTGCCTGCCAATGGAAATTGCATTTCTTTGACTTTGTGCTATAAGGAATGCATAGTGAGGCACAATATGAGCTTCTGAATTCCCTGCAACAGCGTGTCTTCTGGGTGAGGGGTCTGTGTAGGGAGTCCGGGGGGAAAAAGACTGATAGTGAACCTTGCTTGAGTTATAGTTGTCAGTGTTGGTATGTGGATTAACCACTTGCCGACCACGCGCTGCCTATTTACGGCGACACTATTCCGCAAATCACCATAAATAGGGGGCGATTTACGAACTGGCAGCTAGGGGGGCGAAAGCGCCGCCAGCGGCAGGCGCTCGTGCCCGCTGCACCCCGGAGGAGTGTGCCCATGACTCGGGCGGAACCGATGTCCGCCGGCGAGCCGCAATGAGCTGTCAGAGGGAAAGAACGGGGAACCGCCATGTTTACATCGTGAGTGAAGCCCATGTGGTCCTTATTTATAAACCCCCTAAGGTTCGTACTGCATGTGCCTCTTACAGACCGATTGCGCTGCTAAACTGCAATCTGAAAATACTTACTAAGCTCCTAGCACAAAGGTTAAACATCCGCTTTCTTTCGGTGATAGATGCAGACCAAACAGGGTTTATGGCACACAGAGCTACAGATGTCAATTTGAGGAGGCTGGTTACAAATGTTCATGCCCCCCATTCTAACGTGGGGTCGAGAGTAATAGCTTCTCTACACGTAGAAAGGCTTTTGACACCGAGGAGTGGCCCTATCTATGGGAAGTGTTAGAATGGGATTTTCCCTGCTCTTCATCCGCTGGTTACAAACGATTTATCAATTTCCCAATGGAGTAATTAGGTTAGACGGGTGCCTGTCGCCCAGATTCAGGCTATTGCCATGGAGCCGGTGGCTGAGGCCCTTTGGGGATTGTCCACTGATTCAGGGACTGAAAATAGCATGGCTGGGGGAGAGGGTATCTCTCTATGCAGGACAAATTGCTTCTGTTTTTGAACAATGCGGGTCCCACTTTGGAAGGGGCTTTATAGACTTTGGAAGAGTTCTCTTCCATCACTGGGCTGAGAGTTAATTGGTCAAAATCACTATTGTTCCCGATTGACCCAGACACATGGTGGACAGTTTCCCCTGACAGCTCAACTTCAATGGGTGGAGGAAGACTTAATCTGCTCCCCGTACTCGAGGCTACAAAGGTAAAACTGAAGGCATAGGAACACCTACCTCTGTCCTTGTTGGGCCACATAAATCTGATAAATATGAGTTTTCCCGATATTTAACTACTTTTTTAGGAAGTCCTCTCAGTGGATCCCAAAATACTTTTTCTCACAGCTTAATCAATTGCTCTCTTACTTTCTTTGGGGATCTAAACCCCTGAGGTACAAATCGACGACCCTGATGAGACCTACCTCTCAAGGAGCGCTGGCCTTTCCAAATTGTTACAAATACTTTCTGGCATCACAATTAGTAATGGCTAGATGGTGGTTGTGTCCTGATCGCCATAACACCTCTATGATTCTGGAGGGGGAATTTCTGCAATCCTTGGGGGCATTACAGGGCCTCATATTTCGTGGTCTTAAAGCACCATACCCACTGACACCGTCCATGCTCACTACTCTGAGGGCATGGAGAGCTGATCTGGCCTGTGCAGATGTGCCACCTAATACTGTGTCCCCCAATACCCCATTATGGCGAAACCCAAACCTACAACATATGAATAATATCCCAGACCCTCAGTGTTGGGCCAAATATAAAATCACTCTCACGTAGTTAATAGCGGTTCTTTACGACCGCTTGCATCATTAATTGAGGACTATAATGTTCCCTCTAAGTACATATTCAGATACCTTCAATTGTCCCATGCCTTCCATAGACAGTTCCCTGGGACCTTCTTGAGGTTGGAGCAGATTGAGTTGGAAGACACAATATGAACTAACTGTGGGAAAAAATCTACTTTGGTATTGTACAATCACTTATCATCAAAGGAAGGTAGCAAATGTTGGGACTTTAGAGGTACTGATACACCCACTCAAAGAAATCAAATCAAACGAGATGTATAAAATTCATATACTTTTATTAGAAAACCTTTAAAAACATCTTGAAAAAAATCATTGTTAAAAAATACACATGTAACTGTTTGTATCCACACCATGCCCCTGCATCTGGACTGATATCCCCTACAACTGTCAACCATAAAGTTCAGGGCAGAAAAGTTTATAAGCGTGAGATGAAGGGGTGTTGTTTGGTGTCCGAACCAACGCGTTTCCCTTTGGGCTTCCTCAGGGGTTATTCTTAGCGGATACAGGTGGTGTAGGCCACCTAAAATGGTAAACAGACATTCAAATAGTATGCGGTTTTAACAAATCAAAAAACACAAAAGAGACATAATCATTTACATGACAGTGTGTGCACTTACATATATAGCATAGTGATATAGCCAAAATATAGGTGCTGCAAGAGAGAGAGGAGGCAACCCTGCAAAAGGCCCCCTATGCGTGCACACAATCAGGACACATGCTGTGCGGGAAGGGATCCGATGCTCACCGATAGGGGCCAGAAATGGCCCAGATCCAACCCAAAGTGTCGCACAGGCAGGAACCAGTCCTAGGGCCAAACAATATGGAAACCAATTATATATGCTCAAAAGAGCCAACAGAGCAATCTGTACTGAAGGGGCATTGAGTGGTGTATACACACCCATATTGCATCCAAACAGCAAAACTAACATTAAATCAATTGTAATATAATTATTCACAAGAAAACAGCAATGGGGGAGGGTATCGTTAGCCCAAATCTGGTATCAGCTCTAAGATTTTTAATTCCCTCTGATTAGCAAAGACCAGGAAGGCCAAGGTGATCTGTTAGAAAATAAACAGTCATCATAAGTCTTCAGTAAATACATTGGTCGCCTAACCTTGAACAGTATGCATAACAAATGTTCCTTGCAGAAGGTCCTTACCTTACAGAGCTCTCTTCCCGTTTAGCTGGGCGGTTTCCCTCTCTCCTGGCTTGTGTTGCCGTCCACCCCTATATATAGGCGCAGAGGCCACCAAAAGTGAACCCAGCTGTATTGCCGGTGACGACGTCTGATGACGTTGTCATCCTGCGCTGTGTGACAGACCCGAATGCACTATGCGTGCTGATGCCGATTAATGCACAGGCGTAGTAATGGCGGGACTAGCAGCGTCTCGGCACACACCTCCCAGCCCCCTTGAACACGCTCCCCTACCAGCCCAACCAGGGACCAAGCGGGGGGGGGGGGCGGTCAAAAGAGGAGGAGGGAGGACGGGCCAAGTCATTCGGAGCTGCCCCGTCCCACCATGAATCAAAGTCAAAAGTCCAAGAAACAAAAGAATAATAAATAACAACTCATGATGATGTGTGTTGTTTTTGCCGGAAACCGGTAACAAAAACACAATGAGGGCTGGATGCATAAAACAACCACAAATGCAATCCAGGATGTTAGAGGGGAACACTCCGCTCAATTAGAATGAGTCAAATTAATATTTACTCCATCTTTTTTAGAAGATACGGAACAAATGTTACTTCAGATGAAATAAATGCTCCAGAAAAGGCCCCAAAAAAAAGGAGGAGGGGGCCCATTTGAGAACAGCCAACCCTATTATTAGAAGACTGGATTCACGCATTCAAAAAGGTGACCTGGACAGGTCACTCAACGTTGGATCTAGCGACTGGATCCAGCCCCCCGAGGACTGCCTAAGCTCCCCCCGAACACAAAGAAAACATATATTCCAGCTATAAACACCAGGGGGGAGGAAATTAAATCCATATTAAACCTCATATAGAGTCCACCCCCTCAAGCCGCAGCAGCGTACTTCACACAAATTAATCTATACAACATTTGAGCAGTGCATGATCAGTTCCCATACAAATACATATAGGGCAAAACAATCATGTGGTACTGATTAGGATGTAGCTACACTCCTTGTACCAATACAATCACCTGTTGTTTACTTATCTCCCTGATCTCTGCGCTCTCCGACAGAGGTGGCTGAGGGATGTTCCCGAGCTAAATAATGATGATTGGGAAGACCTGTGGGATCTGCCTTTCCGTCATCTGGTCTCTCAGAGAGATAGGCTTATTCAATTTAAAATTGTCCACAGTGCTTATTTCACCCCATATAGGGTCCTCAGTCTCTCCATAAAGCTGGAGGTGCAAACACTCCCCTGCTGTATTCATACATATTTTTTGGAGTTGTCCTCTTATCATCCGATACTGGGAGGAAGTAACAGCCATTATTAGCACTATTACAAATCGCCCATCTGTGAGTTTGTGGTTGCTGGGATTGGTGGAGGAGATGGTCCCCATGGTAGCAGAGAGGGGTTTGTATAGTCTGCTCCTCTTCTATGCCCGAAAGGCTATAACTATGCCATGGAAGAAAAGTGTGCCCCCTTCCCTGAATTTTGGAAACACCTGGTTAATATTAATCTTCTACTGTACATGGACACGTATGCAAATAGAGGGTGCCCGAGGAAATATGACAAAGCGTGGTCTAAATGGTTGGCTGACCCCACTACAGCCAAGATGATAGATAATTGAGCTGAGAATAATTTTGATGGTTTTCATGCAATTGGAGAGCTAGAATTGACCTAGTGACAATCTCTTTGTTTTTAATTATTGGCTTGAGTCCTGTATGCTATGTAGGTTGTGAGTGAGCCACACCAATCTTATTTTATTTACAAGTTGGGTTTTTTTTCTCTTGTTTTCCTCTTACCTTCCTTCTATCTAGTTGTTGTCTAGCTCTGGAAAAAGAATACAGTAAATGTGGCCCCGGCAGGGGCGAATGTTACAATGTTTGGTATATATTTATGCAGCGTCTGCCCCAATTCTCCGAAACCCAGATGATGACTCACAGAGGCAGGGAGGGTTACACATTCCTCAGGGTGTAGAGTGTTGGGCATTGTGGGGGATGAGCAAGAAAAAGAAGTTGAGCACCAGTCACTTTTATGCTTTAAACAAGAGAAAGCTTATTTCTCAACCAAATAAATGTGGGAGACAGGGGACAGGGACAAGACACCCTTAATGAACAATCAACAAATAGGCAGACTCTTTAGACCAGCCTTTGTCAACCTTTTCAACACTGAGGAACCCTTCAAATAATTCTGCGGTCTCGGGGAACCCCTGATAGAAATTAAAAATCTACAACTCATGATACATTTGTGTGATGGTCAATGGGAAGAATGCTCCTTCCAAAGAATCCTGGTTAAGAAACCCTGCCTTAGACAAAAATAGGTGAGATAAGGCAGACAGCAGTACAGGAAAAAGAGCCTTTAAGCTGAACCAGCACACCTGTACTTTGTAAGACAGGCCATCTCCTTTAGTAACTGAACTTTACTCACAGCTTCCTGCATATGGATTCACTTGGATGAGTTCTCTCCTGAAGTCCTCCCAGCCACTTTATAGCCTCCAGGTCATAAAGAGTCTCCCCTCTGGTGCTTTCTCAGAACTCCATCTCAGAATTGCTTCCCGATCTTTGGCAGGCTTTCATCAGCATGACTTGAACACCCGGATAGGCCTCGGACAGGCCTAGCAACCGGCGACCACCTGGATAGGCCTCAGACTTCAGGCCTATCAGCCAGGGACTACTTCACACACATCCCACCCAGACAGCAGTGTGGGCAGGGAAGACTCAGATCACCTGACTTCTTCCAGTTAAATACCTTTTCCCAGCATGCAACACTACCAAGCTGATTGGCTGAGAAAAATATGTTTAACAATCATCTGAATAAATGCACTGTAGCTCATCACACTGATGTCACAGGCAACAGCACCACCTACTGACCAAAAGGAAGAAGCCACATAAGAACTGGAATAAAGCCATTTAATCTCTAAAACACTACAAATCAGCCAGGCTGACTACCACTCAGCATAACTAAATTTACCTGCAGCCCTATTCCAGGGTGAGGGCGCTACATTCACATGTACATTGCCTGGCCTGTATTCTTGTCGGAACTAGAGGTGTGTTTGTTGTATGTTTATATACTGAAAAAAAGATATTTGAAAAAAAAAGTTAGCAAGTTGCCATACTGTCTATGCAGACTGGGTCTCAGGAGCTGTCTTGTGTAAAGTGGCATTTGAGACAGAATATACCTGATACAAGTTTAGCATAGAGGTAAATACAGAGGTATTGTTTTGCAAACTGATACTACAAAATTATTTCAATGGTATATGTAACAAAAAAGAGTACCCAATAAGAGAAGTTCATTGTTAGGGTTTAAATACCCCTTAAAGTCAATGTAAAATAACTGAATATAAAACTGGTCAAAAAAACATTAGGCATTCTCTTTTAATAAGCCAATACTATTGTTTTCTGTGTTTGTCAAAGCAGGATTAGGTCATATACTTCAGATACAACAGTCCATTGTGACTGCCCTCTTATGGACATAATACTAGCATTGATATTTAAGCGGTTGAGTGTTTGCACTGGCGAGAGTCACAATAAAGTGCAAGAAGAACAGGGCTATAGATACTGTTGCAGTTTGCATTGTGTCTGAGATGCCGTGGAATGTTGAGGATGAAACTCAATCCACCAAGTATAATGTAAGACAAAAAAGAATAAAACTCTTTGTTGGAAATGGAAAGCAGGATGTTTAGCTTTACTCTTGTTTATCATAAACCAGGTTTGTTAATGAATCATCTTTAGTGCATCAGGTCAGTTTCACTTTCTTAGCTGGCCAGAGTTGAGACCTTCTGGGCTCCAGCCAGGGACAGTAAGCTTCAGGGGCTGCTTGTTCTGTTATGGGGGAACTGAATCATTTACTTTTGGCACCAACCATCTGGTTCTGACTTATTTTGGAACAGGAGGTTTTCACACAGAACCTGGAAAAGGATGACAAGAGGGTTGGCTTTCAGTTAGGGGTTAGGTCCTTGTTCAGGCACTTCCTGTTATAGGATGTCAACACTCTGTCCTGGTCTCCAATGGGGACCGCAAGTGGCCAATTTAACATACAAAACACAGGTATGGTCCACTGCTGTCACCATCAGGGAACCCAACCTGAGAAATGCAATATAGCCATCCATGAAGCACACATAAAACACGTAAAAGTAGCTGCAGGAGGTCAGCAGGACTGAGAATGAAAAAAGGTGAAAAGAAGTATTTTATTAAAGAATAAAGTGCATTAATCCATAATACACAGTGCTATAGTAAACTTAAAGTGATACTAAAGTCTTGTTTTTTTTTTGTATGAAAATAACAAACATGTCATACTTACCTTCTCTGTGCAGTGGTTTTGCACAGAGCAGCTCACATCCTCCTCTTCTTGGGTCCCTCATCGGCGCTCTTGGCCCCTCCCTCCTGTTGAGTGCCCCCACAGCAAGCAGCTTGCTATGGTGGCACCCAAGCACCCCATTCAGACATGGAGCCGAGACTCGGCCCCGCCCTCTCTCTATCCTCATTGGCTCACTGACTTTCACTGACAGCAGCTGGAGCCAATGGCGGACAGCCGAGTCTCTCATACAACATCGCTGGATCGAGATGGGCTTAGGTAATTATTAGGGGGCTGAGGGGGGCTGCTGCACACAGAAGGCTTTTTATCTTAATACATAGAATGCATTAAGGTAAAAAATGCATCAAGATAAAAAAACTTCTGCCTTTACAACCACTTTAACATTTATTTAGGATTTTACATCTAAATTAAGCTGTTGGGTTAGGTTTAGGGGTTAAATGCACAGTATTAAGGAAGGTGCTACCCGTAGACATGTGCACAGGGTATGCTGAGTGTGCCTGGGCACACCCTAATCACCTTGTGCAATGCAGATTTCCCCTGTTGAATGCCCAATCCCGGTGGCAGGTGAGGCTACATAGAAAGGGACTGGGGAATCTGTCCTCAGTCCCTTTTTTTGTGATTTCACCAAAGCCCCTCAATGGGGCTCCTAACAAATTGTAAAAAAAAAGAATTAAAAAAATAAAATAATAAAAACAAAAAAACTACTGACACCACTGACAACTGACACCAAACTCATGCCTACTGACACTGTCCACTTCTCTAATGACACTGTCCACTGCTCTACTGCGCACGTGTGTTTGTGCTTTGGGGTGCACACCCTAATGCAATAGACTGCGCCCACCTATGGTGCATACCTCCCAACTTTTTGAGATGGGAACGAGGAACACCTATTATAAAAAGTATGTAAGCATAGAACACACCCCCTATCACACCCCTTAAAGGAGTGCGGGCCTTAAATCTCTGGAGCAGGGCACATGAGAGGTTCAGTCTGCCATTAAAGTGGAACTACACTGCACCTGAGCACCACAAACCAAAAACACTATTTAATAAATTTTTAATATTCAAAGCAAACTCCCCATTCATCCATGTTTCCGGGCTTTATTTTGCCAAGACATCACTTTGAAAAACACCCTCATAGCATTTCTGGCAGTGGCCATATTGAGTAAGGGCAGATGATTAATGTAGCATTCACTTCTTGGAATCCTTCTACCCTTAGCTCTTGCATGCAGGCAGGAGGGTGTGCTTGGCTGAGAAAAAACCCTCCTCTCCTTCTGAAGGCATCTAGGATGTATGATGTTATTTGCCTAGGCCTGAAAACCAGGAAATAACTGAAGAAATGTAAAAATAAATAAATAAATATGATATACTTTCCTATCTATTTACTAATGCTAGCAGCATAAGGATTAAAAATAGTCATTGTTAATTGAGAGGGTGAAGTTCCACTGTAACTGTAGATATGCTGCGCATACTTGCATATGCTCCAGGGATATGCTGCTGCTTTAGTTCCACCTTAAGAAGGTCCTGTGGGCATTTTCTTTCTTATTCGGGTCTCTTGTCGGCACAAAAGATGTAGAAAGTGCTTGCTACCTGGCTATAAGTGGAAATATGAAGCACATATATAATTCATATGAATTTGCTTAGAAAGAACAGAATAAAGAAAATATATCTCCATATCCTTACATCTCCAATCAACAGAGAGCTTTAGAATGTTCCTGCATACAGCTGCTTTGGCAGGGCCGGCCCTACCATGGGTCCCAGTGGGTATATTGGACCCAGGCAGCACTTTGAGATGGGCAGCAAATTGAACCACGGCCTGCTCTCCTTCAATTCTATTTACCCAGCAAATTGACGACCAAGATTTTTTTTCCAGCAGTTTTGTGTGTCATGATGACAACTACCCACTGGGCTGCTCTGCCTGCCCCTATACTACCCCTAGCCCGCCCCTATACTGCCCTAGCTTGTCTATATACTACCCCAGACTGCCCCTATACTGCCCTAGCCTGTCTATATACTACCCTAGCCTGTCTATATACTACCCCAGCTTGCCCTTATATTGCCTTAGCCTGTCCATATACTACTCTAGCCTGTCCATATGCTACCCTAGCCTGCCCCTATACTACCCTAGCCTGTCTATTTACTACCCTAGCCTGTCCATATACTACCCTAGCCTGTCTATATACTACCCTAGCATGCCCATTTACTACCCTGGCCAGTCTATATACTACCCTAGCCTGTGCATATACTACCTTAGCCTGTATATATATTTGCCTAGCCTGTCTGTATACCCTAGCCTGTCTATATACTACACTAGCCTGCCCCTATACTGCCTTATCCTGTCCATATACTACTCTAGCCTGTCCATATGCTACCCTAGCCTGTCCCAATACTACCCTAGCCTGTCTATATGCTACCTTAGCCTGTCCATATACTACCCTAGCCTGTGTATATACTACCCTAGCATGCCCATTTACTACATTAGCCTGTCTATATACTTCCCTAACCTGTCCATATACTACCCTAGCCTGTCTATATACTGCCCTAGCCTGTATATATACTACCCTAGACTGTCCATATACTACCCTAGCCTGTCTATATACTAGTCTGTCCATATACTACCCTAGCCTGTCTATATACTGTCCTAGTGTGTCCATATACTACCCTAGCCTGTCCATATACTACCCTAGCCTGTCTATATATTACCCTAGCCTGTCAATATACTACCCTAGCCTGTCTATATACTACCCTAGCCTGCTCCTACACTGCCCTAGCCCGCCACTTGGAATTGAAAATAATGATATGTCATATAATTTTGCATAGAGACAAGGTGCTGTTGCATTTAAATCTGACTTTCTGATACATTTTATTTTAGTTTTAATTATCATAATATAAAATTATGGACCTTTTTAAGTGGCATGATTTTTTTTTTTTTTTGGGGGTGGGGGGGGGGGCAGAATTTCATTCTTGGACCCAGGCAGGAAAATGTCTTGGGCCAGCCCTGTGCTTTGGCTGTACCCAATCTCCGGCACTTTCCTCTTAAAGCGGAGTTCCACCCAGAAATATTTTTTTTGGCATTCACTCTTTTAATACTAAATAGGTGTAACCTTTTGTTTCCTTACTTTCAAACTGCCTAGTAATTACATGTATTTTTTACTCACAATTTCGTTTCTCTCACTGCTGGACTTTTCCATTTTAGGTGAGGGCATCTGAAGCCCATCCGTAGTCTCCTTGCATCTCTTCCTGAAAGAAGTACATGGTGGGTAACCATCATGCACTCCTCGATCCTGTTCCGCCTTAAATCACATAATTTCCTGTCTGGAAATAACACGATTTTACAGTACAGGGAAGCCCACTGACTCCTGGGAAATGATGAGTCACATCTCCCAGGAGGCCAAGCAAAGCAGGAAGTGAGGAGAAGAGCCTAGGACCTAAAAGGGGCAGATCAAAAAGACCACCTAGCAACAAGAGACTTAGGGTGAGTATAAATGTTTTTTTCCGTCAAAGGTAAGTCTATACACTGTGTGCAGAATTATTAGGCAAATGAGTATTTTGACCACATCATCCTCTTTATGCATGTTGTCTTACTCCAAGCTGTATAGGCTCGAAAGCCTACTACCAATTAAGCATATTAGGTGATGTGCATCTCAGTAATGAGAAGGGGTGTGGTTTAATGACATCAACACCCTATATCAGGTGTGCATAATTATTAGGCAACTTCCTTTCCTTTGGCAAAATGGGTCAAAAGAAAGACTTGACAGGCTCCGAAAAGTCAAAAATAGTGAGATATCTTGCAGAGGGATGCAGCACTCTTAAAATTGCCAAGCTTCTGAAGCGTGATCATCGAACAATCAAGCGTTTCATTCAAAATAGCCAACAGGGTCGCAAGAAGCGTGTGGAAAAACCAAGGCGCAAAATAACTG
>BLSH010159705.1:251383-262745 GCA_018402905.1 Glandirana rugosa
TATGACAGATGAAGGACGGGTCGTTGAGAGAGGAGAGCGACTATACCGACAATTGGTCAACTCGTAGCGTCCCGTCGTTGATGTCTCACGTCGATTTCGGTCACAAAGTGAGAGATAAGAATCAATTCTTGGACCGATGTACTATAGTTGGTTCTTCTCTTGGGCACGACCCGACATATCTCCTCTCGGATACCCTCTATCGCGGTCTCTACCCCACTACTAACGTCGATGTCAGGTGTTCTCCTGGACATGACCCATTTTCTCACGTTCAGAATTTCGCCTCAAGGTGGGTCTTAAAAAAAAATGTAGTAAGTTCAGGAAACGTATATGTCCCTCACGTCTTAATAATCCGTTCAACATATGATATTAATGAGTTTTTGGAATCATTGAGAACATGGTTGTTGTTCAATAATAAAATTATTCCTCAAAAATACAACTTGCCTAATAATTCTGCACTCCCTGTATATGCAAAGGACTTGAATGATGTAAAAAAAAATTCTGGGTGGAACTCCGCTTTAAGACTTGCACTCTTTTACCCAGTACAGGTCCTCTTGTGGACTGTAGCTGCAATCATCACCCCATCTCTGGCGCTATCTCCCATAGGCTCTCCTCTATACAGCCCAGCACGGGTTCTCTTCTTGGTTGATATCATGTAGCCAGGTTCTTAACTAAGAATAGAGAGTGAAACACTGGCTTTAGCTGCACTCTGTAGTTGCTGCCCTGCGATGCTCAACTGGTTAACAGCCATATCAGCGAGAGGAGAGAGTTGCTGGGCAGGAAGTAGACAGTATTATGTCAGGCAGCACTGCACTGTAGAAACTGTGGTCTTGAGGAAAGAGAGCTGCATTTCCCAGAAGAAGACTGCCATGAGGAGGGGAAAGAGCTGCATTTTCCCAAGCTGTACAGGACACAGTTTTGTCTTGTAATGAGGGAGCCCAGAGAGTGCATATTGCTGCCCAGTGTGTACCGCCACTGCTGCATAACGTCGGCCTGAGCAGGATTCGGAGTGCTGAGTTGAGGAGTACTGACCAGAGTCACCTGGGTTCAGAGCAGAGAGTGGACTGATCAGTGTGTGTGACCAGATGGTGAGCTACTGTTGCGTGGATTTACTATCTGCTGCTAGACAGGCTAAGCCCTTTAGAAACTGACCATACAGCCATCTAGTAGCCTTATTGCTGCCTACAGGTTTGGCTGGGACTTTTCTCATGTGCACCAAACATAAAACTGGGCCCCGACGCTAGCAGGCTAAAGAATATAGGACTAAAGACTGTGCCTTAACAGCTGCTAGACAACAACCTTTACCTATCTCTTATGCTAAGAGGTACCTCTCAGGGGACATTGCACCATATTGTAGCCATTCTCTGGACTAGTTAGAATATCATTATTCACATTGCAGTTAATACTTATATGCACTGTTTATTGCTGACTTTGCTAAATCATTAGTTAATTTTTATTCTAAGGAGCCTGCAGAGCATTGCAGCAGAGCATTGCACCCACGATCAGCAAATCATGGGTGCAATTTCCAGCTCCTGCAGACACTCAGGATAGCTATCTGCTCGTACAGGCAGTTATCTGAGAGCAGGAAGATCAATGGACTACGAGTATGCTCGGTAGTGCCCTTGCATCTCATTGAAAACTACAAGCAGTCAGCTGTGATGGATGATGGTATTTGTAGGTATTCATTCACAGGAAACTGTGAATGAATGATGCAGCTGTGTGGGAGGAAGCCCACGCGGTCACGCTGTTTTCAAATAGTGACAGATCCCCAGCCGCTGTCACAGGGAGGGGGGAGTGGGGGCAGAGGCTGCAGATGCTGGAACATGTTACATGTTCTTCCCTAAAAGCAGTTGGAGCATGGAACATGTTCCAAAAGTGAACTTATCCTTTAAGCGGGAGGTTAGGGAGGGGGAGGGCAAGGTAAAAGCGTGGCTCATCTGTCTGCTTTTACCACTTCTCAACCATGAGTCTAAACAAACCCCTACATTAATGGCATGCTGTGAATAACAACTGTCACAGTTGCTTGTGCTCCTAACCAAACTGTCAAGCCATCAAATGGCTGGTGACATAACTGATCACATGTGTAGCACCATGGTAACTGCAGATCAAACAGAGGCTAAGATGGCAGCTTTCCTGGCTGTAAAGGATTGGACAGTTTAGTTCTGCTTTAAGGATGTTGTCGGCTTTATAGTCTTCTAGCAACCTGTGATTCTGAGAGCTGGCAGAGCCTGATGCAGAAGCTGAGACATTCGTTCGCATAGCTGGGAACAGGGGAGGGCTGGGCCAGGGGGCAGGGTGGCAATTGCCCCTCAGGCCACCCCAACTTACATTCGATATGGCTGGCGGCCATTGCCCGTTGACAATATTTTCTTTTTGTGGGGGAAGCAGGGGCCAGGGGCTCGGCTGCCAACTAACTGCAAGCAGAGGGGGGGGGGGCGCTCAGGGCCGTCCCTACCATGGATGATGTCTATTATAGGCGCCTGTCCAGGAGGTGGCACTTCGCATGACAGCGTCCGCCCCAGGTAAGCAGGAGATCCCCGCTCTTTGTAATCCAGCGGCTCTCCTCTCTCTGCATTACAGGCTGCATTGGATGGGCACTGGTGAGGCTGCATTGATGGGCACTGATCAGGTGCATTGATGGGCAATGATGAGGCTTAGCTGATGTGTACTGGTGAGGCTGCATTGATGGACACTGGTGAGGCTGCATTGATAAGCACTGGTGAGGCTAAGCTGATGAGCACTGAGGCTGCATTGATGGGCACTGGTGAGGGTTCATTGATGGGCACTGATGAGGCTGTGCTGATGGGAACTGATGAGGCTGCAGGGCACTGATGAGGCTGCATTGATGGGCACTGATGAGGCTGCATTGATGGGCACTGATGAGGCTGCATTGATGGGCACTGATATGCTGCATTGATGGGCACTGATCAGGCTGCATTGGTGGGCATTGATGAGGCTGTATTGATGCATTATTTTTGTTAAACCTCCTTTGTTGCTATTAACATTAAATTATGTTACCACATTGTATCATATGTGTCTTGCTTCATAACATCAATATCCATTATAAAACCAGGTGAGCTGATTTGGTGGTTCAATGGGCCACTTGACTGGGCTTGCCCCCTAGGCCTAAGGCTGCTAGCCCTCCCCTGGCTGGAAACATGTCAGGAAAGCCTGGTAATACTGGAAATTAGCTCCAGTTCTCAGGTCATAAACAAATTGCTTAGAAATTATGGAAAGGTAAACATAGTTCAGCATGCAAATGTCATTTTTTTGAGTCATACACTCTGCAGTCGGGAAGTAAATACCCTCTGCCAGGAGAGGAGGAGGAGCGGTGTCTGTGGATAGGGTGGAAGTAGGCTGTCCCTGGGGTCGAAATAAACTTCGCCAGCAGGAGTGAGGGCACAGGGAACTGAATATTCTACCAGAGATATGTTTGATTATATATGTATGTTTTTGTAAATATTTTATTATATCTTTCCATATGACATCACTGTACAAATGACACTTTGCTATAATGTAAAGTAGTGAGTGTACAGCTTGTATAACAGTATAAATTTGCTGTCCCCTCAAAATAACTCAACACCCAGCCATTAATGTCTAAACCGCTGGCAACAAAAGTGAGTACACCCCTAAGTGAAAATGTCCAAATTGGGCCCAATTAGCCATTTTCCCTCCCCGGTGTCATGTGACTCGTTAGTGTTACAAGGTCTCAGGTGTGAATGGGGAGCAGGTGTGTTAAATTTGGTGTTATCGCTCTCACTCTTTCATACTGGTCACTGGAAGTTTAACATGGCACCTCATGGCAAAGAACTCTCTGAGGATTTTAAAAAAAGAATTGTTGCTCTACATAAAGATGGCCTAGGCTATAAGAAGATTGCCAAGACCCTGAAACTGAGCTGCAGCACGGTGGCCAAGACCATACAGCAGTTTAACAGGACAGGTTCCACTCAGAACAGAACCGGTGAAGGAATAAGAGGAGCCGCATGTTTAAAGTATTGAAGCTCCTCCTTGGAGTGTACTTTCAAGAGGTGTATCTGTGAATAGGACCTCTCCTAAATCCCATGATATATCCCCAAGTGATGTCTGGCAATTTGACGGTTCCACTGGACCTCTGAACCAAGGAAGCTATCTCCTGTTCCATTTATATTCGGGCTTGAATATTTCGGTTTTCTGGTAAGCCTTGCATCCTTATAGTGGTGGATTTCACTGGGATTTGCATGTCACATACTTGAATGTATCCTGTTCCCTGGAAATGTATTATCCACTTGAACTCTACAGATGAACTTTTAACTGCACTTTTTTGCACGTAATTGCACATTTTTGCATTAGTTGCAATTTTTTTGGAGTAATCCCATGGACTATTTGAATGGGGTTTATTATGTATGAATTTTGAATTAATATTTTTTGATATGCACTAGCACTTTACAATAAGATGGTTTAATTGACTTTATACCTTGTTTTCCATATTAACCAGTCACTGTTTTTGGGTTGAGCGCTACACATTTGATACACTTAGTTATTGACAATAGTTTGGTTGTTGTGTGGCAGTTGACCCTCTCTAATTTCTACACTTAGCGCGGTATCTACCTTCTAAATTCCACTCAGAACAGGCCTTGCCATGGTCGACCAAAGAAGTTGAGTGCACATGTTCAGTGTCATATCCAGAGGTTGTCTTTGGCAAAATAGACGTATGAGTGCTGCCAGCATTGCGTCAGAGGTTGAAGGGGTGGGGGGGGGGGTCAGCCTGTCAGTGCTCAGATCATTAGTCGCAGATTGCATCAAATTGGCCTGCATGGCTGTCATCCCAGAAGGAAGCCTCTTCTAAAGATGATGCACTAGAAAGCCTGCAATCAGTTTGCTGAAGACAAACAGATTAAGGATATGGATTACTGGAACCATGTCCTGTGGTCTAATGAGACCAAGATTTTAAACTTATTTGGTTCAGATGGTGTCAAGCGTGTGTGGCGGCAACCAGATGAGGAGTACAAAGACAAGCGTGTCTTGCCTACAGTCAAGCATCGTGGTGGGAGTGCCATGGTTTGGGGCTGCATGAGTGCTGCTGGCACTGGGGAGCTACAGTTCATTTAAGGAAGCATGAATGCCAACATGTACTGTGACATACTGAAGCAGAGCATGATCCCCTCCCTTCGGATACTGGGCCGCAGGGCAGTATTCCAACATGATAAAGACCCCAAACACACCTCCAAGATGACCACTGCCTTGCTAAAGAAGCTGAGGGTAAAGGTGATGGACTGGCCAAGCATGTCTCCAGACCTAAACCCTATTGAGCATCTGTGGGGCATCCTCAAACGAAAGGTGGAGGAGCGCAAGGTCTCTAACATCCACCAGCTCCATGATGTCATCATGGAGGAGTGGAAGAGAACTCCAGTGACAAGCTGTGAAGCTCTGGTGAACTCCATGCCCAAGAGGGTTAAGGCAGTGGTGGAAAATAATGGTGACCACACAAAATATTGACCCTTTGGGACCAATTTGAATATTTTCACTTAGGGGTGTACTCACTTTTGTAGCCAGTGGTTTAGACATTAATGGCTGGGTGTTGAGTTATTTTGAGGGGCCAGCAAATTTACACTGTTATACAAGCTGTACACTCACTACTTTACATTGTAACAAAGTGTAATTTCTTCAGTGTTGTTACATGAAAAGATATAATAAAATATTTTCAAAAAAGTGAGGGGTGTACTCACTTTTGTGAGATACTGTATGTGTATGCAGTGTGTATGTAAATTGCAGGTATGTATGTGTACAGTATGTATGTTGCATGCAGTGTCCATGTATGTGGTATGTATGTGTATGCATGTATATGTTTGTATGAATGCTCTCCTAAACACCCCTGACCCTCATATATCATCCCTGCACTATGTACATTACCCAATTTTAACCCCTGCACTAAGTTTAGTGTTAGTAAATACAATGTGCTTCTGACTATTGCTTTCTGTACATAGGGTGAAGTTTTATGCCCCTCCCGCTGTGTAATTTTGCCACACCCACCATTCTCTGTGTTACATTAAGCCAGTGGTTCTCAACTCCTGTGCTCAGGACCCACCAACAGGCCAGATTTTAAGTATTACCTTGGGGAGATGCAGACTAGAATACTGCAATCACTGAGCAGCAAATTATATCACCTGTGATGTATTTCAGTTATCCTGCAAACCTGGCCTGTTAGTGGGTCCCGAGGACCGGAGTTGAGAACCACTGCATTAAGCTATTAGCCAAGCCCCCCTAACTCTGCCCCCATTCTCAGGAAATCAGATTTTCAAAATTTCCCAGGTATGCTAGCTCTCTTTCAGGTCTGCTCACTCCTTGTAATTTACAGCAGACAGTGAGCAGTTCTATAGCCAATAGCAGGCTAGCATCAGGCTCTGCCTACCCAGCTACAAAATTCCTCAGGTGCTGCTCTGTCTGTGGGACCATATGGACACTCTGGCATCAGTGTACTTCTGCATGTGGTCCTTGCCACAAATTCACGTCCCCGTTTCCAACAGGTACATCTTTTAACCGTAGTAACATTTGTTGTGCGGAGGTATGATGTGTCATAAACACTCATTATAAATTCCCTTGACTGTATTTACTTACACTGTATATTTTTGTGGTGTTGTTAAAAAACGATTGACCAATATTATCTGTTAACCCTGAGCTGACACCCAGAATACTTCATTTGCCTTGACTTGACTGTTCAGTGATGTCTGAGTGCTTTTTATTCTTTCATTGTGAGGGGCTTTTATATTCATCAGACCCTATAAATAGCAAGGGTAGACCCAAAAATAACCACTTGCTACACCCAAAAAAAGCCAAAGAAAGCCACAAACTCATATCTCTGTTCTACAATCAGAGATGTCTAACAGATCGTTCTGAGGGGCTGGATATTATGATTCCACAGCACCCTCCTCCATTGGGATGTAAATTTACCAAACCAAAGCTTGCATATCTGCTCCCAGCTAACTTTTCTTTTCATGATGAGGGTCAGGTTATGCCTTCACATTCAACCAACCTCTTAAAATGAGCCCATACTTTGTTGATAGTTGGCAAAGCTATAGGCTCACTTTATAGAAAGCTTGTACATGACTTGGTTCAACTTGTCTCCCCATCATCCAAATCCATTTCCAAAGCCCCCAGATGCTTCCACATAAGGCTCAATGTTCAGAGAATGTCTAAACCTACAATCTCATACAAGATAATCAAGTGTAATATCTGTTATTATCAGTTTTCGGGAAGGAGAATACCAGTGCCTCTTGTTGAGTGGGGGCACTGACGAGTATCCCTTCTGATATTATTAGGTAAGGAATGGTGAGAGCGGTGGGAGGGCCTTTTTTCCTCCTGGGTTGAATCTGGCCTGGTGTACCAGGCTTGGCCCCAGTTGCAGGCAAGGCTCTCCCTAAGCTGTTTAAGTTCTGATGCCTTCCTGGTAGGGATGGGGCTGCATTTGTCTGGCTGAGGGCCTAGCTGTGAAAGAAGCCTGTGGTGTATGTGCCTCTGGGGTGGCAGTCGAGGGGTGCTGTATTTCTCACAGGTGGGGATGTTCATCTTGAGTTTTTGGCACCAAGGTCAATGCCCCATGTACACACTTTTTCACACCTGCCTCTAGAGCCAGGCCTTTTTGCCAGGACCAGAGGGATTTTTTGCTCCTGGCCGAAGGGCCTGCCATGGTATTGCACTATGGCACATGAACTTATCCACTTCCCCTTTCCGTTTCTTATATGTGCATTTGTCACTGAACCTTTTGCACAGCACGTATGCACTTTCTCACCTCCGGATTAGTAGGGTGTAGCAGGGGCGTGACGATAGGGGTTGCAATTGCAACCGGGCCCCATGCTCCAGGGGCCTGTGTGCCTCCCTTGTACACTTGGATAGGAGGGATGGCGGGGGCGTCATTTAGAGGAACCATTCTCCTCCATTTTTCTCCTAATGGAGGAGATTGGTTCCTCTATATGCTGTCCCCACCACCCCTCCTATTCAGTTTACTTGTCCTCTGCTGTTCCCAGGGTCCCTGTGCGCCCCCCCCACACACACAGAGCTGCTGTCTTCCCCCCTCCTCTCTCCTGCCAGCTGCTATAGAAGATGTGTCATGATGGAGAGATGAGAACAGGTCAGTAAATTTTTCATTTGCCGGCTCCTTCCTTTTCTGAGTGGACTTAGTCAGTGATTGGTACATTCATAACTGAAGCATAGTAAACTGTTTTTACTATACTTCAATTTCTGAATGAATGGGAGGCTCGGTACTCAACTATTCCTGTCCATTCATTCTGTGCAGCTGAGGTTACACAGATGGAGATTGAGGGCTGAGGTTGGTTTATCTCATCAAAGTCCCCCAACAGAGCTCCTAAAATAAATTGTAAAAAAAATATAAAAAATAAAATTGTAAAAGAAATAAAATGAAATGGTAAAAAAATAATAAAATTAAAAACTACTGACACCAGTGAGGTAACTATCAAGATTGCAAAGGCTGCAATTGGGACCGGGCCCTGGCTTTTCACCACCATGGGGAGGCCTGAAGATGGCAGAAAAAGGGCCCTCTGCAGAACTTGTGAAACGGTGCCGCTGCAGGACCATAATAAAGGGACCCGCAATGAAAGAAAAGGGCCCTGGCCAGGGGGGCCCTTCATAATTTCATGCACTGAGGCCCTGAAGGTTCTAGTTAAGCCTCTGGGTGTAGGTCCTTGGGCCTGCCCTGAAAGTCTTGGGGGGGGAACGCAAGTGGCCTTTTGGTCAGGGTCTCCCTTCGGGGGAGCTCCACCTAGTACTTCTTTGGTCTGGTTCAGCAGGGCTCCCAGAGAACAGGTTCCACCTGTTCTTGGCCAGGTGGGCCTCCCTGTCAAGAGCCTTGCACCCCGCGGGATCAGGGCAAGGGTCCTTTCTCTTTGGTAAAGGACCATGTTTACATCCTGTGCACTTTTTTGTGTGCATGCTTTTTTTGCACTGGGTGTTTTTCACTACACCACAGGACTTTAAAAAAAAAAAAAAAAAAAATCATTGCCTGTCAAGTAGCACCAGTCACTTAATTATGGGACAGGGGAGAGTCAGGTTTCGTCATACCCAGATGTACAAGATATTCCTCAGGGCTGAGGTGGCAGACTAAGAAGCATAGAAGGCAAGTACAGAATGCATTTTTGGTCTGCTACAAAGAGACCCATTACTTTGCTTATTAGGAGTTTGTGGGTGACCTTGGTTTTATTTTCCGATTTTCTTTTTTTTTTTTTTTTGTACAGCTCCACCAATGTATCCTATATTTATTTCCCTTTCCTCAGACAAACATGAATCTTTCCAATACTTTTCATTCTGCAAATTCTTTTGTTGCATGGCTGACCCACATGCTTTAATACTATAGTCACAGAATATCAAATAGTGTACATACCGGTAAGGCCATTGTAAAATTGAGGCTGGCACACGCACCAGTGGTGTATTAATATGTGTTGTGTTTTGTGACGCCCATAACCATTTTTTCTCAAGCCCTGTGCATTGTGATGCATGCTATTGTATATTTTGTACATCCTACATTACTAATTTATCTGGTAACCTTTTCTTACTTAACCATTCCGGACCCACGTTTCAAAATAATTCATGGTCTGCTCGCCATCTAATCTTTTACCTTTACGGCTTTCTTGGTCACCAACACAGGACAAGCAAACAGGCCAGAAGTTCTAAGTACCTCATATGCCTATTTGATCTAGGCCATGGGCTTGCAAAAGGTCCGTTGTGGCCATGTGGTGGAAAGATTTTTAACTCCCCTGTCATGGGCATTAATAGCATCAGGCACCTAGGGCCTCACAATTCTTGCATTGTGACCTGGGTGCTGACACCGCTACATGTTCTCTGATGTTGGTGCCAGCAGAGGAACTTAATAAGTGATGGTTGGTGTGTGCATGTTTGTGAGTATATGTATGAGAAAATGTGGCTTGGGGGGGGGGGGGGTGTTGTCAAAATACCTCATGAAGGTACTGCTGTGCTATAAATTAAGTAGGGGGGGAATGAATCATAGGGTGTACTGTGCACTATGGTATTTATACTCCTGACCCCTGCACTCTAGTCGCTAGGCTGTACTTTACTTCCACTCCTGCACATTACACACGCCTGACCCCTGCATGAGAAGGACAGCCCCCCCCATCATGCCACTTCTCCCCAGGACAGCTGCCCACCAGCAGGAGTGGGAATAAGTAATTGAAAAGGTTGGAGGGACAGTAGTCATGGTGTATTTCTAAATAAGGAAATGTATGTATGTGTGTTGTCAAAGTGCCTCATAGGGAGTACTGCTGTGCTATGAACAAAGGGGTGTAATAATTTATGAGAGATGACGTGCAATAGGGTTTATATACTCCTGACCCCTGCAATCTGTTCACTTGGGCTGCAAGTTACTCTTATACCACCTGTACATAACATACTCTTGGCACCTGCCCTCTGTACATAACCCTTGCATCAATCTAGTGGTGAAAAAAAATACTCTCCAAAAGAACTATGAATGGAAGTGGAAGCCACATTTTTAATTGAATCTAAAAGTTTAGATTGGCACAATGACTTTTTCATTATTACATTTTTAAGGATTTTCTGAAAACATTCCTTACTTTGTATTGGGGATTTAGTGGGTTATTACCTCAAAAAAAGAAAAAAAAAAAAAAAAGGAAAAGAAAGAGCATGCTGCACCCTGGTGAGCTTTGATATCTTCTATGTAGTTCATGTAGCTCTCCAAGGTTGCCTACCCTGGTCTTGACCAATATGCTCAACACACACGCCTGGCAACTTCATTTAAAGTAGGGTGTCTGAGGAAGTCATGAGCTACACCATGCTGACATTTCACTACATTCTGAAAATTTTGACATTGCATTCACATTTTTAAATCATAAAAGTAGATAGTGTCCCGTTTTGTTTGCGAAAGCACCATGTATCATTAATAAGATGGTCATATTTCTCATGGTATTTTGTATCTCAGTACTGCTGACCTCCTTTGGCATCTTTACAGCCACCTCTTGTCTACAGCTAATCTAGGGATAGCTACATGGCATTTCTCAGGGCTGGTTTCTTTATGGTGACAAGGGCAGACTATTGCCTTTATAATGTGGGTTGAAACAGCCACTTGCAATCTCAGCTAAAAGCCCATGTGACCTAGAAACCTGATCATGGTCACCCTAAAATATGAAGTTAATATTTTTATAAAAAATATATTTTATATTAAGCATATTTTGGGTTTACGTAAACGTTGGCCTCAATCCTTAATCAATGGACCCAGCCCTAATGTTAACCTAATTCAAAACAATAAGCCAATCTCTTGATATCCATACTTACCTTCTCCTTGCTGTGGCAGGATTCACATGAAAAACAACCTGTGCCAAAAAAAAAAAAAAAAAAAAAAAAACCA
>BLSH010159705.1:262755-273557 GCA_018402905.1 Glandirana rugosa
AAACGAACAAAAAAAAAAAAAAAAAAAAAAAAAAAAAAAAAATATAATAATAATAGTCATCCCAGATGGTTGGAGCAAAAAGGGTTTCATAAACTCCATTTAATGGAACAAGCCACAATATATTATTGAGACTGAATGTTGGGACTTGCATATTAAGAAACATATAGCTTATTACAAAATGTATATAAAATCTGTAGTTATATTTCACATCATACATCATAGTAGTCAATTTTAATAATCAAAAATACATTAACTGGAAAAAAAAAAAAAAAGAAAAACCCAGTGTAAGTCCCATGTGAATCAGTCCAGTAAAAGACCTCATACTCACAAGATCTACAGAGAGACCATCTCCTACTGTGGATGTGGAATGGCATTAGCAGATCAAGCCATAAGGAAAGTGGAACACCGGTGATAGCCGGTGAAGTAAGCATTGAGGAGAGACCAAGTCACTGCTTGTGTAGTGCAGGACTTCTGTATGATATTGTCCATGGAAAACAAATTGGCCATGTCAGGAGTTGCAGCTTTACAAATTTTACATTTAGAATTGCCCCAAGGTATCCCTGTGGACTTTGTAGCTTAGATGATCACACAGCGTTCAATAGCCACAGAAGCACCATCCCCAACCCTAGGGAGAAGGAGACCTTGACAGAGTTGCCAGCGTTGCATTTATCTGCGTTACAGCATGAAACACTGTAATCATAACCAAAGACATTGTCCGTGGTTTTAGCGCTGTTAGTGCAGTTTGGGTCGCAGTTCAGCTTGGAGAACAGGGAAAATGAACCTGTAAAGTAAAAACAAAGATGCACTTAAAGCATGCTACTAATTTTTAAAATTCAGCTACTAATATTTAAAAACCAATGCCACCCAAACATGGCACTTCCATTTGGTCAAAGAGTAGTACATTGAAGTACCCTCTTGTTTCCTATATGTTTGAGTCTTCAGTGGTGATGTACACACATTAGAGGGGATTACCCTCTCCCCTCCCATTCCAAACCAGAGGAAAGTTTTGATAGGAGCTTAAAAGTATATCTAAAGCCAAAACATGTTGGACAGAGTAATAAAGGGCAGTAAATCTGTCAGATCTTGAGAAAAAAAAAAAAAAAAAAAGGGCGATAATGAAGGGTTGTAACGCCAGTCAGACTTTTTGCCATCTGTGTTCCATTGGGGAGATTTTCCCTTCACTTTTGTATCAGGAGGAAAAACAGGAAGCAAGAGGGAATATCGCCAAAGCGAGGGACATCCTATCAGACAGAACATCTCCCCTCTGCTCTTTTTTTGGTTACAATTTAAAACGAAAAACAAATGATGCAGCGCTCAAAGCAGTGTAGCCATTTGGCAGGTGTAAGGCAGGAAACCACAAAGGGTGCTCTGGCTCAGATGTTCCCTCTTACATTGGTAAATATATGGAAATTCAAAAGATAGAGCTGGCAACTCCAATAATCCATTTTATTGACACATGTGAAAGATTAAAAGATACAAACGGGCTCACGCGTTCCAGCTGATAAGCCTTGTTCACAGCACTGTGAACAAGACTCATCAGCCAGAACGCGTGAGCCCAATGGTATCTTTTAATCGTTCTCGTGTGTCAATAAAATGGATTGGAGTGGATGTAAACCCGATTCATGAAATCTGAGCTGGGTACATATAGCTGCAGTGTTTTCCTATCTCTCTTCAAAGCACTATGTCCCATAGCTGTCTCCTGCTCCGTTCTTCTGTTGTCAGCCTGATAACGTCTGGCAAGTTCTCCATCACATGTGATAAAAGCAGCCTGAGTTTTGTGTTTTGGGAAGGAGCAATAAATAGATTATCAGAGAGCTGAACAATTCAATGAACAGATCTGAAAGTCTCTACCTATGAGGAGAGGGAGTGTGTGCCTTTCGTCCAATCAGCTGTCTTGGCTGTATGCCCGGGCTTCACTGCAGTGTTGAACAGGAAGAAAAAATCCCATAACACGATCTGAACTTGCTAAAGAATATATAAAGCTGAAGACAGCATATATGCACACACACACGTAAAATTTATGTAGGGAGATTTGTTTCATCCCTGTGTACCATCTGAGGATGTTCACTTCACTGGGCATATGGAGGGTTTACATCCACTTTAAGGATTATTGGAGTTGCCAGCTCTATCATCTGAATTTATGTATACAATTTTAAAAAGGATATAATGTTTCCCCTCACTTTTAGTCCCAGTGACAATAGTTACTATAGCAAACAGAGTGGCCAAATCTAGCCAGTGGGCTCACAAACACTAAATGTGAAAAGGCTGCCAACTCTCTCCCCACTCTATCTGAAACAAACATTTGGCATCAGATATACCTAAAAAAAAAAAAACCCACACACCACACATACATACATACATACTCACCCCCATGCTGCAGCTGTCCTCTGGCTCTATGCCAGAGAACTGAGCCAATCACATGACCGCTGATCCCTCAGTTCTTGGTTTCCTTGGAGCAGAGAGCAGCAACTGTCAGTCACTGCTCTCTGCTCTGCCTCTCCAGCACTCACTGGAGCGCCCGTCTGGTGAGGGGGCGGGCACAGCTGGTTTGGCTCTCAACAGTGTGCATACTTCTCTTAAGGCTGATTGGTAGACCTACAACTACACTGTCTGTGTTAGTCCTTCCAGGTTTGACATAAAAAAAAAAAAAGATATTTTGCATTTATTTTTATTATTACCAAGAGTAGCTTTGGTGGTGGAGCAGTTGCCAGTGCAGCTATCAGTGGATGATCCAGTGAAGCAGATGGAAAGAGCCTTGAATTTACAGATGTTACACGTCATAGCAGAGGCTGCAAAGAGAAGAAAAAAAGAATTACAAGTTCTGAGACCTCTACCAAAAAGGTGCTTTAGTAAAACCATCTGGAAAGACTTGCCATAAAAGAACATTCATGCAAAATTAGGCATTCAATGTTAAATGTTCGCTTGGAGTTCCTGCCGATCCTATCAGGCAGCAGATTCTTGGCATTTTAGGCCTGATTCACACTTACACAGGTTGCAGTTTGCATATTCCGGGTGTATTTTGCGTTTTTCAATACACTTTTTTTGATCCATTGAAGTCTATGGAACCAAAAAAAAAAAAAAAAAAAAGTCCCTGGCCCTTTCCATAAAATGCACAGATGTGAACGTGTCCCATAGGATAGGGTGACCAGACGTCCTCGGTTTCCAGGGACAGTCCCCGGATTGAGGAGATGTGAATGTGACCCATAGGAAACCATGTTAAATGGACTGTAGTGCGTTTTTGTATATATAAATGGGACTGGGTGTGGACACATATAAAATGAGTCTCCAGCCCTGGGTTCCATCGATAAATGGGTGGGACTTTAAATGAGGTGCATATAGGATGCCCCTCCATCCCGGGTAATTGGTAAAAACAAAAAAGTTTGGGACTTTCAATGAGGCACACAACGGCACATGGAATGAAAGTAAAAGCGTATTTAATGTCATAGTGATAATCAACGTATAAAAATTGGCATATATACACACACAGGAGAACATTTCATATATGTACAGATGTAAACATAGGTATTGTGTTTTTGCAAAACTGAAAATGCACTAAAAAAATGCATAGGTGTGAACCAGGCCTTAAAGCTGAACTTCAGTCTTGCTCATTTGTACAGCTTTCTTTCTTGTAATGCAATTGCTTATGGTTTTTATTGCATGCTGTGAACATCTTACAGTATGCACTGGAACCTACTGCAAGCCACAGAGAGCCCCGTTTCCTGGCTGGAGGACAGCCAACATCTTGTCCTGCCTCCACAGCCTTCCTGTCACTGACCAGTCCCTTACATTTATTGGATTTCAGTTCTTTTAATCATGGAGGCTCAGCATCATATGTGAGCATTACCTTAACATTTCTTTATGCAAATGCCTCCTAAGTAGGCCCACCAACCTATCAAGGTATTTTGAGGTTTGTATAACCCTACCCAAGAGCCAGCCCATTGCTTGCATCAGCACTGAGGACTCTTGAAATGAGTACTGTGGAAGAGTATGGTGATTTTTTTCATGCTACATGGAGCTTCCTGTCATCCCCTCCTACTGACAATGATCTGTCTGAATTGCATAGAAAAGAACAGAGACTTAGTGATGACATCACCACATCTAAAATAAGGTACGTATGTAGCGCCCCCATAGTGATAGGTGCGTTTTGTGGTGAGTTTTTACTAGGAGAGGCAAAATATAGTCAGGCCTGACTGTAAGTGCAGGCCTGAGTGTTTTGATCTGGGCTTGGGGAGTGGATCAGGTAGGACTGGGGCAGTCTAACAGATGAGGTCACTAAACCCTCCTACCTTCTTCTGGAAAGCACTGGAACTTTATAGAGTGAAGGTGGGACAAGAGGTGTCATCTGGAGTGTCATGGGAAACCCTGACCAATCCCCAATCTGGATTGGCAGGGGGCAGGCCTTCTCTTATACTCGGGGCTGGGTCAGTCTGGGTGAAGTCATTGGAGGTGGAAGTCTGAAGATGTACCAGAGGTGCTGTGGAGGCCTCTACCCGGGAGGGAGCAGGCCTGAAGGTTCGGGTGCAGCCAGGAGTGGAGGTGATTCCTGGAGTCGCACAAGGAAACAGGAGAGCAGCAGAGGTGCTACTGAGAGACTTTAAAGAGTCCACTGGAGTCGGTGAGTGACAGACATTGGGGGCTAGAGGAGAAAGTGCTGGAGCAGGCTGGGAGAGAAATAGTGGACGGTCTGTGGAAGCCTTGGGAGCCAGTCAGGGGAAGGAGTGTCACTGAGGAAAGCATGTCAGTGGGACCTGAAAAGAAGAGGGATGGGCTGGGAGTTGTAGTCCATCAAAGGCCCAGCTAGCACCAACATACTAAGCTACATATTCAGGGGCCCGTGTTCACTGGCCTGTAATGGGTAGTTCTGAGGCCCTGCTGACAGTGCAGGCCTCACCACATGCTAGCTGTGGTGAAGAGAAAGAAGTAGAGAAGCTTGATAAATTTATTTTCAAGCTGGAAACCAAATGATGTGCTGGGGAGTAGTGAAAGAGCAATAGTCTGCAAGTACAGTGCCGGAGAGAGAATTGCAAGGAGAAACAGTCAGCAAACTGAGAGCTGGGGAGTTGTGAGGAGTAACAGTTTGCAGAAGGATAGTCTGCAGGGCAAGTGTGTACAGTGGGGATCGAAAGTTTGGGCACCCCAGGTAAAAATTTGTATTAATGTGCATAAAGAAGCCAAGGAAAGATGCAAAAATCTCCAAAAGGCATCAAATTACAGATTAGACAGACATTCTTATAATATGTCAACAAAAGTTAGATTTTATTTCCATCATTGACACTTTCAAAATGACAGAAAACAAAAAAATGGCGTCTTCAAAAGTTTGGGCACCCTGCAGAATTTATAGCATGCACTGCCCCCTTTGCAAGGCTGAGACCTGCCAGTGTCATTGATTGTTCTCAATCATTGTCTGGGAAGACCAGGTGATGTCAATCTCAAAGGTTTTAAATGCCCAGACTCATCTGACCTTGCCCCAACAATCAGCACCATGGGATCTTCTAAGCAGTTGTCTGGAAACCTGAAACTGAAAATAGTTGACGCTCACAAAGCTGGAGAAGGCTATAAGATAGCAAAGCGTTTTCAGATGTCAATATCCTCTGTTCGGAATGCAATTAAGAAATGGCAGTCATCAGGAACAGTGGAAGTTAAAACAAGATCTGGAAGACCAAGAAAAATATCAGACAGAACAGCTCGCAGGATTGTGAGAAAAACAATTCAAAACCCACGTTTGACTGCACGATCCCTCCAGAAAGATCTGGCAGACACTGGAGTTGTGGTCCACTATTCCACTATAAAGAGATACTTGTACAAATATGGTCTTCATGGAAGAGTCATCAGAAGAAAACCTCTATGTCCTCACCACAAAAATCAGCGTTTGAACTTTGCAAATGAACATATAGACAAGCCTGATGCATTTTGGAAACAAGTTCTGTGGTTAAAATTGAACTTTTTGGCTGGAATGAGCAAAGGTACATTTGGAGAAGAAGGGGCACAGAATTTAATGAAAAGAACCTCTGTCCAACTGTTAAGCATGGGGGTGGATCAATCATGCTTTGGGGTTGTATTGCAGCCAATGGCACAGGGAACATCTCACGAGTAGAAGGAAAAATGGATTCAATAAAATTTCAGCAAATTTTGGATGGTAACTTGATGCCATCTGTGAAAAAGCTGAAGTTAAAGAGAGGATGGCTTCTACAAATGGATAATGATCCTAAACACACCTCGAAATCCACGGGGGATTACATCAAGAGGCGTAAACTGAAGGTTTTGCCATGGCCTTCAAAATCTCCTGACCTCAACATAAGTGAAAATCTATGGATAGACCTTAAAAGAGCAGTGTGTGACAGACAGCCCAGAGATCTCAAATAACTGGAAGACTTTTGTAAGGAAGAATGGGCAAAGATACCTCAAACAAGAATTGAAAGACTCTTGGCTGGCTACAAAAAGCGTTTACAAGCTGTGATACTTGCCAAAGGGGGCAGTACAAGATTTTAACTCTGCAGGGTGCCCAAACATTTGCAGACGCCATTTGTTTGTTTTCTGTTATTTTGAAAGTGTAAATGATGGAAATAAAATCTAACTTTTGTTGACATATTATTAGAATGTCTAATCTTTAATTGTATGCCTTTTGGAGATTTTTCCATCATTCCTTGGCTTCTTTATGCACATTAATACAAATTTTTACCTGGGGTGCCCAAACTTTCGATCCCCACTGTATATGGAAGTCGTGTACAATAATTTCTGGGGCATCCCCAGTCACCCCTTTTCCCCATTCAAGTTATTTCCTCTAAATAAAACAAAAACAAGAGCCGGCCTGGTCAGTGTCTACGGATGTGTGAGATATGGTGGGATTGAGGGCAGCTATCAGGTGAACCTCAACTAATGCTACTCCCAAGGGAGCACAGGGCTACATGTAAACAAGAAGGTTTTATGTTAAAATGTCACTAGCATGTTGAAGAGGGCGACCAGGCAAGGCAAAATACAAGCAGAATAAACGTCAACTTTAAAGCTCCAAAACTAACTACTAAACAACAAGGTTAAAATGAGTCCATGAATACAACCTATGGCTAGTGGTGGCAGCCGTCCTCAGAGGTAAGCCAACTCTGAAATCAAGTAAGGCCTCATACACACGGGCGTTATGAAAAACGAGCTGTAAAGCTAGTACTGACGCCTGGAAAAAAGCCGCATTAAAAATGTGTTTTTATCAGCATTTTACATTGGCGTCAATGCGCGTTTAGTCCCGTTTCTCTGCCTCTATTCAAAATCAGTGGTTCCCTATGGGATGATGATCCGACTTGCGGTGCGACTTGTGTGCTGAGGATCTTGAAGGGGAACCCCGCCAAAATAAAAAAAAAAAAAAAAAAAAAAAAAAAAGGGGGGAGCGAGAAGACAGAAGACAAGAGAGCTCAGAGAGGATAAGAACTGGAGAGGGAGAAGACGCCAGAGCTGATTTAACCATGGCGAATGGCCGTATATAAAACGGCGGCTGCTTTAAGTGGAAGTAAATCGGTATATAGCCTGCAGCTACAGGCTATATTCCAGTACCGTTTTATTAGAGCGGGCGATCAGCTATCCAGCGATAAAGGCCGATCCGGCTTGGGAGCTGCTTGGTCGTTATCCCAGGAAGTCGTTCCACTGGGAGACCGGAGCTACGATCCGGCGCGTCCGCCAGCTAGGAGACCTGAAGGAAGCCAGAATCAGCTCCGATCGGGTCTCCTTCGTCAAATTCCGGAAGCGACATCACTTCCGGTTTACCCGGCTGCTAACAGCTCCGGTTTGTAAAATAATGACAGTATTTACAATCGCTGTTTTTGGCGATCTGAACACTGAAGTGCAAAGGAGGGATGGGCGGTCTTTTAGACCCCCCATCTCTCCATAAAGTGTACCTGTCACCATATATTACTATCACAAGGGATGTTTACATTCCTTGTGATAGCAATAAAGGTGATCAGATTTTTTTTTTATTTTTAAAGGAACAGTGTTAAAATAAATAAAATAAAAACATTTTTAAAGGGCCACCGTCCCCGCGAGCTCACACAGCAAAGAAAACCCATATGTAAGTCGCTCCTGCATATGAAAACGATGTTCAGACCACACATGTGAGGTATCGCCGCAACGCTAGAGTGTGAGCAATAATTCTAGCAAAAGACCTCCTCGACACCTCTAACCTGGTAACCGTTAAAAATTTTGAAAGCGTCGCCTATGGAGATTTTTAAGTACCAGAGTTTGCCGCCAATTTTCAGCCACAACATGTATGGTATCCATTTACTCGACGCAACATCCTCTTTCAGAATATACAAAAAAAAAAATGGGCTACCTTTACTGTTGTCTTATTTTTGAACTCAAAAAAGTGAAAATCGCACTTGAAAGACCACTGCGCAAATACCGTGTGACAAAAAGTATTGCAGCGATCGCCATTTTATTCTCTAGGGTGTTTGAAAAAATAAAATGATATAGATATGTATTTTTTATATTTGGGAGCTCTAAGTAATTTTCTAGCAAAAAAAAAAAATGTTTTTAACTTGTAACCAACAAATGTAAAAAAGGGCTCCGGTGGGTAAGTTATTAATAAAATACTTTAAAAACCTGTGTAGTGTGTTTATTTTTGACACTTTTTTTTTTTTTTTTTTTTAGGTGAATGGGTAGGGGTACAATGTACCCCATACTCATTCACATAGGGTGGGGGCGGCAGGATCTGGGGCCCCCCCCCCCTTTTTAAAGGGGGCTCCCAGATTTCGATAAGCCCCCACCCGCAGACCCCGACAACCACTAGCCAGGGTTGTTGGTAAGAGGCCTTTGTCCTCATCAATATGGGGACATGGTGCTTTGGGTAGGGGCTCGCTCGTTCCCCCACTTTCCTGACCTGCCGGGCTGCATGCTGGGATGAGGGTCTGGTATGGATTTTGGGGGGGGGGGACCCCCATGGTTCCCCTTAAAATCCATACCAGACCGAAGGAGGGGAACCCCACACAATTTTTTTTTTCATTTTGGCAGGGGTTTCCCTTCAAGTTTCTCAGCACACAAGTTGCACCGCAAGTCAGATCATCATGATCCAACTTCTGATGCGACTTCTAGAGTCTAGAGCTTCAGATCGCGTTGGTCCTGGGGTTTTTTTGGAGCTTAAAAATGCCTATGCCACTTACAGCTCAAAAACTGTGTGTATGAGGCCATGGAATAACATGGGGAGGTGCTTTTAAGCTGTGAAAAAAAGCTAAAAAAAAAAAAGCAGCTGTAAATACGTCCGTGTGTAGGAGGCCTTAAAAGGACATACATTTGGAATTGAAAAAAAATATATACATGTTTGAAGGCATAATAGTAGAAATAAAAAAATTATACAATGTAATGGTGGCCTTTCACATGAGAAATAGGACTGGCTTTGCCAACTACCTGAAGAACCAGTGGTGGCTGGTGGTCATTTTTTTTGGGGGGGGGGGTGGCAAACGGTACCACCAGCGCCCCCCCCCCCAGTCGGTCAGGTCTGGAGCACTTACCTCATCTATGGTGGGCAGCGCTTCTCCTGGGCTTCACCGGTGACTTCCCCTGCTCTCCACAGGAATTGTGACGGTTTCCGTTTCCTCCCTCCTCCTCGGTGGCCAATTGGGACTCTTCTCTTTTTGCCCAATCGGAGAACGGGTCTCAGACCCGCTTCTGATTGGCCGGATTGAGGATCAGTGTTTTAATAGCATAATGTAACACCGGGGTGGGCTCGTATCGCAATGCCCTGCACCATGAGGCCCCCCTATTTTGAAGCCTATTACAGCCGCTGGCTCTAATCTGCTGCTGTAATTCATGCACCCCACTTCCTAAAAGGGGCTGGATGCATAAAGAGGAGATGGTGGCCATGGACTGAATAGAGCATGAGGGTGGCAGCCGTGAATAGAGGGGGTGGCGCTCTGGCACCCCTAATGGATGGGCCGCCACTGGCTGGCTGTTACAGGCTATGGGGTAAGTGATTTGATTGCATAATTTGAGGAAGCCTGGGCAAGTCTCTATGAGCTTTTTTTTTTTTTTTTTTTAAAGAGTTCACGATTTGCCAGCCAGCCTAGTTTGGAAATCAATACAGACCCCCAGACTTTAATATCACAAGGATGTAGATAAAGTCCAAAAAAGGCAGTACTCCTTATCTGCAAATTGGTTCCAGGCCAGAGATTTCAATTAAAGAGTTACTAGTCGTCTGTCTGACATACTACTTTCAAACATGACATCCTCCAAGTTTCTCTTGTGTCAGACCTGTTTAATATCTTAAAAATGATAATCCCACCAGTAGCTGGTCATCTGACTAAAACCTATGCACTGGGTTAATGGTTTGTGCCAAGGGGAAGATCACTGTTCAGTCCCTGTTGCAGACTTGTAAGCTATGTGTAGTCGTCACTCATCCAAGCCCCTACTGTGCATCATCCATGCATACAGAACAAGCAAAGTGCTAGCGTGCAGTGACCATGTATACAGATTAACAGATGTATCCAGCATACAAAGCAATACAGTGCAGCGGCCATGCATACAAAATAATTCTTAATATTTGTTCTTTACACCCAGAATACATTACAAGAGAAGTACTATTGTGCAGCATTTGAAAAAACATAATTTTAACTGCGATGCGTAGTTATGAGAGAGAGGGCCACCATAGGTGGTGGGGTGTGGTGACTAGCAAATCATGCAGCATAACAAGGTGAGAGGGGCAGAAAACTGGTGACTCCTGGACTATCAGAGTGAGTGGACAAGGCCAATTTATCTATAACAACGGTACTAAGAAGATTTAGTAGATTTTGACATTGTACTGGTATTAGGGTTGCCACATCATCCCTTTA